>MU397263.1:0-433633 GCA_022578865.1 Xylaria sp. FL0043
TTTAAAAGTTATTAAAAAATAAAACGCTTAAAAAAAACTTATTATATATTAAATAAAAAAATCTAAAAAAAAAAAAAAAAAGCTTAACTAAAATAGTTTAAAATAAAAGTTTATTTATTTTTATAATTATAAAAAAAAAAAAAAAATTTATATAATAAAAGTAAAAAATATTTAATTTAAAACATTAAAAATTAAAGCTTTAAAAAAAAAAAACTTATATAAACAATAATTATTTTATAATAAATTATTTTAATTTAAAAACGATTAATATTATTAATATTATCGTCGATATATAATATTATAAAACCTACGATATTATAAAAAACTTTAATATTATAAAAGCCTCGATATTAAAAAAGTTAATTATAAAGTTAAAGTTTATAAAGTTATTTTTTAAATAAAAATATTAAAAATAAATTATATTAAGAAATTATTTTATATATTATATTAAATATAAAGGTATAAAATATTATTTATATATATATAAATAAAGTTTTTTTTCTTATTAAAAAAGTAGTTAAGTTAAATATAACGTTTATATACTTATTATTTTATTAATTTAATACTTATAAACACTAACATTCTTATTCCGCCGGGTCTTAGATATTCTATAATTTGCTTTAAACGTTTATAGTAGATTACCTTACACGACAAGATTTATTGATCATGCATTGAAGGTGTATATTCGCAACGCGCTGTTTTATAGCCATGTTCACTCGATTAAGATACCAGATTAATCGCAGAGTATCCCTCTAACTACCGCGAAAACACTATAACCGGAGGTCCCACATAGGTAAGGAATATAAACCAATTAAATTAACTAAAATCAAGGTACCTGCGCTTTCACCTAATTTTGGCCGTACTAGAAGTCGCTGCACTAACAGCTAGTATATAAGAGTACACGACCTTCGACAACTTTTATTTTACGTTTTGCTTCGCTTTATTATTTTTGCAGGTTTTTATTAACGGTCCTTTCTGCGCAATTAAAAATTCCGAGCAACCGTCTGCGCAAAAAGCTATATATAAGGTCAGCTGCTTGTACCCTATATGTAACTCTGTTAGCAGGGGCTAGGTGGGCCGACCGACCCAGTTATTTTTGTCCCGGTGTTTTCGCGGCAGTTAAAGGGATAGAGGTGCAAATACGTGAAACCCTGCTTACAAGGCGAGAAAAGCATAGATGTATGAGAAAATGTTATGAAAAGACATCAGCCACTGAGCGTGGGCCAGAGTTCCGGTGTCTGCTGCACGTAGCCACATGTGTCGAATGCCAAGGGAGCTAGTGGCTGAAGCTGTTGTGGGGTAGAGATTGATGACATCATGGATACCCCACAGGAGCTTTTCCTCCTTGGCCAGCTACGTCTGTTTGCTTGTGAAACAGAACGACGTGGTGCAAGTTCCGATCGCGATTCCAGCTCGATAGATATACTTTCAGACTTCATACGTCATAGGGCGTCTCAGCGTCCAATGGGTGAATCAATAGCATTAAATCCAAGTGTCTGGTCCCCTTTGGGTTAGTCACCTGCTCCCAAGTGGCTTGGTGAGAAGCTGGAGAGGTACCAATACAGCTATGACGTGTATCCAAACAATAGAAAAGGGATACTCAGGGTACAGTTGATAATAGTACTCCACGAGATAGAAATACCTCTATTCAGGCAGGTAGATAACCTCAGTAGATACAAAGCACTCATAACCGCTATTACCTAGTTGTTGGAAGAGCTGAGATACAGTTGCCTTCTGTCAAACAGAGAGCGGCGCCTTCCATCATTGTGACTATCAACAGGGCATGGAAAGAGCTAGAGGTACCTAGCCACAAGCGATGTGACGCATTATTGAATCATTATGCCAGTCACGACCAGCAAAAACTCCACTGCAGCACAGAAGCCAGTACACCCTACCTCCATCCGGGTTAGTCTACCAAGAAACCCTTTGTTGAAATCTACATTTGAAACTTGAGACACCTATGGCAAGCCTCCTAAGGTAGCCTAATTCCTGCTCTCCCTGCAGGACCACAAGCAACCGACTGACGTGACGTGTACCACAAAAGGCATCTTTCTCACAAACAGCCCACACTACATATCTCCTATACTCCTTCCTTTCCTACAACATTTCCTACTCTTTCCCACCTATTGTCATATAAACACAACAGGCTACTTTTAACCCACCACAAACACAAACCATCACATCTTTCCACGCAGTGTACTTCCACCGCATTCAAACTACGCGTCCTAACTACTCGACTGGCATCATCTGCACGCTGCCACGATGAGGTTGGCAAGCCTCTTCACCTTTGCTCTGGCGACAAATGTCGCTGTGGCCAGCAGTAACTGGTTTTCCAAAGCAGGTACGTAGCGAAATTCCTTGCCATTCACATCATCTATCTGCCTTGCATGTCAACCCT
The DNA here is from genome assembly GCA_022578865.1 of Xylaria sp. FL0043. Taxonomy (NCBI): domain Eukaryota; kingdom Fungi; phylum Ascomycota; class Sordariomycetes; order Xylariales; family Xylariaceae; genus Xylaria; species Xylaria sp. FL0043. Next base: position 2,399 of record MU397263.1, read on the forward strand.
TCGTCGCATATTCTGCTTTACTCTCTTTGTTCGATGACCATGCTTGCTAACCCAACATTTGGCAGCTTACAACAAGTGGCACGAGACTGAGCTGGAGCGCTGGTTATCCGACCATGATATACCTTATCCCACACCCGCCGATCGCAAAGATCTAGAGAACCTGATTCAAAAGAATTGGGATACTTACGCCGTCTCACCGTACAAAAGTTGGGACACGGACAAGCTTACGTCTTACTTGAAGTCCAAAGGTGTCGAGACCAAAGACGCCGCTGCGTCCAACAAGGATTCCTTGATCTCCCAGGTTCAAGCACAGTGGTATGAGACAGAGGATAAGGCTCAACAGGCCTGGTCTGACGTTAAGGACTGGATTCTGGACACTTGGACTGAGAGCACCCTCAAATCATTCGCCGATAAGCATGGAATTCCAGGTCAGCCCCCATCTCTTCCCTGTACCGCCTCACATATAAGCTGACCATTTGTACAGTTCCTCAACCCCGAAAGCGCGATACGCTGCTTCAGCAGGTTCGCGCCAACTACGATAAGGTTGCGAAGAAGGCTGGAGAAACCGCCGCGTATCCTGGAAATTGGTTATATGAGACTTGGACGGAATCTGATTTGAAGGAGTGGCTGGATACTCACGGCATTCCTGCTCCTCAACCCACCACTGTGAGTTGTCTTCTCAATACCAAACCCGCGAAAGCAGTCGGCTGATGTCCTTGCAGCGTGACAAATTGATTTCTGAAGTTCGCCGTAACTCTCGCCTTGCATACCTTAAGTCGCAAGCGCAGCTCGATTCCGCATCCGCGAAAGCCAATGCTGCATATGGACAACTGACGGACAAGATTATTGATGCGTGGAGTGATTCGCAACTCAAGGAATTCTGCGACAAGAACGGGATCACCGGTACGTCTTTAAGAATTATCGTGCTATAGATGCTTACTGACTCTTGTATACAGTTCCCCAGGGTACTAAGACCAATCAACTTCGTGCTCTCGTTCGCAAGCACCGTGCTGAATTCCTAGGGGACACCCTATCTGGCTCGGCCGCTAGTGCTTTCGGTGCTGCCACAAGCAATGCTGGAAACCAGTATGCCAAGGCCACCAATGACGCTAGCTTGGCCGCCCGAGAGGCCTTCGATAAGGCCGTTGACACTTGGTCTGACAGCAGACTAAAGGCATATCTTGATGCTCGTGGCGTCCCTGTTCCTCAAGCCTCCAAGACCGATGAACTTCGCGCTCTAGTCCGACGCAACTCTCACAAGGCCGCTTCGGGCTACAACGCATGGACTTGGGATGATCTTTCCTACCAGAAGCTCAAGGAGTATCTTGCCAACAGTGGCAACTCTGCCGCAAAGAAAGTAGGCGAGAGTGCCGGTGCCACTCGTGAGGATCTGGTCAAGGCAGCTCAGGACGCTTACGCTTCTGCCTCGAGTGCTGGTGGTGGTTCGTATGCTTCGGCCACGAACTATCTCGCCCAAGCTACCCAATCTGCCAAGGACAGTGTCTTTGACACCTGGAGTGAAAGTGAGCTCAAGGCGTACTTGGATAGCTATGGCGTGGTAAGAACCAATCCTTTCTAATCCTGATGATCTCGGTGCTGACAACCCCTCTAGCAAGTTCCCCAGGGCTCTACTCTCAACGAGCTCAAGGCTGAGGCCCGGAAGCAGTCCACCTACTTCAAATATGGCACGACAAACCCTATGGACACTGCATTTGCCAAGATTGGTGAGAGCGTCAAGGGCGCCTACCAATGGGTTATGGGTCAATTGGGTGCTGGTGCCAATGAGGCGAAGAAGCAGGCCAACAAGGCGAAGAACGAGCTATAAAGATAGTGTTGATGGCTGGAATGGTGGCTATATCTTCGCCGCTGAGACCCTCAAACAAGTGGGCTTTTATGAGGATATGATTAAGACTACGATGCATACGCATGGCCACACAAAGGTGGAAAAGTTTGCTTTACGGTTTTGTACGTGTATGAAAGGTGTTGGGCTTGGTTTTCGTTGATGACGTGGTACGGACGCCGCCATACTGGCGTGCGAGAAGTTTTAGACATGCTGGAACCCGGCTATGTATTAATTACGCGGAGTTTATCACCTGAATAAACACCTGAATAAATTGGCATCTATCGAATTGCTGTGATTTGTCTGTCTGTGAGGGAATTTGTCGCTGTCACGGATCATTGGGCCTGAATAAGGCAAGACGCCCCTATAACAAATGAAAGCCTAACTATCCATGACATTGCTGGACGGGTAGGGATATAGCAGGCGCTATTCCAACCAAGCCCCTATTCTTCCTCGATCAGCGCCCTATTTACTAGTTAATTTTCTCAAATACAGGCATGTACTCTAACGGCGCAGCTACCACAATGGCAAATTCATCGTCACCACTGTCCGTGGTCTGCGGGGTCGAGTGAACAGGCCCAACGCGCTCACCCTCAGCGCTCAGCTGCTGCCAATCCGTACCACGCGGCAACACGACGCGGCGTTCTCTCTGTCCCTGATACAAGATAGGCGCAACGAGATAGCGGGGGCCGAACATGTACTGATCAGCAACGTCCCAGAGATTATTCTGGTCCGGGAAATCATAGAAGAGGGGGCGCATGACGGGATCGCCATGCTCGTGGGCGGCGGCCATGAGACCCCTCACGTACGCCCGCAGCTTCTCGCGCAGGAAGAGGTACGTCCGGCAGATGGCGTAGACCTCGTCGCCGTAGCTCCAGACCTCGTTGGACGCGCCCGAGAGGCAGTGGCTGCCGCCCGTCGTGCCGTGGCGCGGCTGCTGGGGCTCGCGGTCCCCGTGCAGCCGGAACACGGGGCAGAAGGCGCCCCATTGGAACCAGCGCGCGAAGAGCTCGCGGAAGGACGGCGCGCGGGGGTCGCCGCCGTGGAAGCCGCCTATGTCCGTCGTCCACCAGGGGATGCCGGCCAGGCCGGCGTTTAGACCTGCGCTGAGTTGGGCGCGGAGGCTGGGCCACTGGTTATTTGGGTTAGTTGATACTGCGTTTTGTAGGGGCGGGGTGGGATTATGTGTGTTATTGAAGGTGTCGAAAGATGCTCGTAAACTGTGGGGGATATTTGCTATGCCCAGTGATGAGAATAGGGAGTACTATTGGGGCTCACTTACGGAACTTGCTATGTCGCCGGACCACTGTGTGAGACGGGGATGTCAGTGTTGGGGGACTATAGCGAGTAGAGGAAGCTTATTCGGAGGAGAGGTCCTGCCTACCAGTAGTGCTCCGTACTTCTGACTCCCGGCCCAGCAACATCGCACTAGATTCACGACGCGCTCCTGGCCTGCTGCTTTCATGCCCTCGTAGAAAGCTCGGGAGTATTGCACTGGGTATATATTGCCCACCACTGTTGGCTGTCAGCCGTAAGTTCCCCCGGAAGAAAAGCCCTAATTCCCCTATCGTCCGAAGAAGCTTCCTATACCCTTCCCCTCCAACGAGGCCAAGGAAAATTGAGTCCCGTTCACGGAGGCACCACTGGTACTTACTGAGATCTGGACCGGCATGATACCGATAATTGTCGAAATCGTAATGCGTATATTCGGGCTCGGCTTCGTCAAGCCAAAAGATGCGAATGCCGCGGTCGTAGTAGTTCTCCTTAGCCTTTTGCCACACATACTCACGCGCCTCCGGGTTCGTAGCGTCGAAGTGGATGCAGTTCCCCACGCCTTCCATCACGATCCGCCAGCCCCGGTCTTGCCTGATGAGGAGGCCCTTCTCGAGCATCTCGGCGTAGTTCTCTGACTTGCGGTCGACGGTTGGCCAGATGGATACCATTAACTCGATGCTGAGGGACTTGAGTTCCGCGATCATAGCGTCTGCAGTTTTAGACATGAGCAGTTATCCTCGAGACAAAGAGGATTGGAGAGGACGTCTCGCACCGGGATCGGGCCAGAACGTCGGGTCGAATTTCCATTCGCCCTCCTTCGGCCAGTGGAAGTAATCCGCCACGATCACGTCCATGGGCAGGCCGCGGCGCTTATGCTCCCTCGCGACCTCGAGGATCTCCTCCTGCGTCTGGTAGCGCAGCTTGCACTGCCAGAAGCCGAGGCCGTACTCGGGCATCTGCGGGGCAGTGCCGGTGACTTTTCCGTAAGCACGCACGATTTCCCCCGGGGTATCCCCCGCCACGACCCAGTAGTCCAGCACGCGCGTCGAGAAGGCCTCGAAGGTCGTGCTGTTCTTGCCGAAGACGGCGCGGCCCACAGCCGGGTTGTTCCACAGGAAGCCGTAGCCCGCGGAGGACAGGGCGAACGGGATCGAAGCCTGCGAGTTGCGCTGCGCCAGCTCGATGTCGGACCCTTTCAGGTCCAGGTACGGCTGCTGGTACTGGCCCATGCCGAAGATCTTCTCGTCCGCGTGCACAGCCTCGAAGCGCGCCGTTAGATGCCATGAGTCCGAGCCCAGGCGGGGCTTGAACTCGCGGGGCACGATGCGCAGAGCGGAACATTTGGGGTCTTTGACGTCCAGGCGCTGCCGCATGAACTCTTCTAGGAGGATCTTGCCTTTGCTGTTGGTGATGGTGATCTTGCCCCTGTGGTTGATTTCAGCTATGATGTCGCCATTGCTGATACGGCCGCCGTCGGCTTGGGCGCCGCACGAGACACTTGTTTCTGGCACCGGTTCTGAGAGCGCCCAGTTCTCTGTGGGAAAGGCGGGTTCGTAGGTGGCGCGAATACGGAGGGCGTTGGGGCCCCAGGGCTCGATGCGGAGAAGCTCCGAATCGTACCGGTATTCCAAGGCGCGGTTATCCGGCGTTATGAACATGATGTCTAGGGACTATGTCTACGGGGGATCGAGGAAGAGGTATTGCTCTTCAATCTCAGGACACATTCCTTGGTTATCTATTCGTCAAAAGCAGTCAATTGCCTTCTGGGTATCCGTGCAGTTTTGGGCAGCTATCGAGGAATACGGGATGAAGATCCGACGCCGGGGGTCGGTCACACGCTTCCCGGACTTTGGGCGGTCCTGCTTGGGCTTGGCCGCGGCCTTCTCGGGCCAATTGAAACCCGACATAGCTACTGATACAGCATACGCGTGTATTCGCGATTGGTGTCCAAAACACTGTCCCGACTGGATCTGAGTTTGCGCTTGGGAAGCAGGATATGGCAGCGTACTGTATGCATCTCGACGTCGGATCTCAAACTTAACTCACGGCCAGTGTAGACAGGTAGGTATGGCCCCATGGTATCAACGATTTTTGGAGCCACTGACTACTTCACGATGTGCTGTTGTTGAAGGTCACAATTGAACTGATGACTGAAAGACTTTGTCAGGGGGTTGTGATTCGATGTGCAAAGGAACTGAAATGTGGCTGTGATGGCTGTTGTGGCGCAGCTGAGAAAAGGGGTTATGCTTAGGTCAATTTCCTTACCTACATTGTACCAGCCAGTCCCTCATGACGTTGGAATTCTCGGATACCCATTCACTGACTTCTCTGGCAAAATCTGCGAAATACTCTTGATATCTACGTCACTCACCACCTCCGTTTGCCATTACAGGCCAATATCGGAGCGGTCCTACTCCCCCACCTCGTTTTCTCCAAGCCAAGCCCGACCCAGCTCCAGTTGAGACATGGGTTTTCGGCAACGGAAAGTGACGATCACCACCTTCTCCTCATGCGGGGTGCAGGCGCCGCTATTCTGGAATCCTTGGATACTTTGTGTGTTAGTTGTATTTGTTCAGAACCGACCCAATCGCAAGGCCAAGCTATGTGGATATATGGTGGCTAAATGTACTTCAACAGGGAGCTCTGCTTCGTGGAATAATTACAACTGCATAGAATAGCACGACGGTCTAGAACGAAAATGGTTCCTGTATTTCTGGTTGAGGTCACCGCCGGAGATGACAAACCGCCTCTTAATATAAGCTCACCGTGCTTCTCGGTGAGGGCCGGAATGCAGTGCGCATATTAGGCGCTCTGCTGTAGATTCTCGGGGCCATAATGCTCCCACATTTGATACTCGAAAATGCCATTCAACTCATTAGCCTGGGTTGTTTGGCATTCAATCACTTGCCGGGTATCGCCGCATACGTGATCGAGGGCCGCCAACAGGAAATGTCAACAAGCGGGCGCCAAGTAGTCAGGCTCAACACAGGTTGGAAGTTCTGGCATTCATTTGAAAACCCGGATGGTATTACCTACGACCAGGTGAAGGCATATATATTGCCTTCGGGAAATGACTTCATCGCAGACCCTAGCAATCGTCATCAGCGACCCTCGTCCGAGCCAAATGTTACAGTTCAGTATGCAGCCCAAGATTTCGACGACAGCAGCTGGGAAACAGTTAAGGTTCCCCATGACTGGGCTATAAATGGACCGTTCTACGTCGGAGACGACGTTCCCGTTGGCGGCGGAATGGGGCGTCTACCAGTCCAAGGGGTTGGCTGGTATCGGCGCAAGATCACTGCTGATCCGGACGATATCGATAAGCAAGTATACCTGGACATCGATGGAGCCATGTCTTATGCGATAGTCTGGCTTAATGGGAAGCTAGTAGGAGGTTGGCCTTATGGTTACAACTCGTTTCGTCTCGACTTGACTCCTCACCTCGTTGTCGGAAAGGACAATCAGCTGGCAATTAGGCTCGATAATCCCACGGAATCTTCTCGTTGGTATCCCGGAGGTGGCATATATCGGAACGTCTGGCTTACTAAGGTTGACAAGACACATGTTGGGCAGTGGGGAACATACATAACTACCGAATCAGTGTCGTCTTCGTCAGCAACACTCAACTTGCTCGTTTCGGTAGAAAACAAAGCAAACAGCACAAGAAATATTAAGGTCTCGACAGATGTCTTCACGTTCAATACAGACACAGGAGCAACAGGACCAAAGGTCGCATCTTTTCCCGGGGCTTCCGTTAGTGTGCCACCGGGCCAGAGCGTGGACTCTGAGAGCTCGACCGTAGTACAGAACCCTCAATTATGGGGAGTCTGGACAGCTCAAAAACCCAACATGTATGTCGCTGTTACAAAGCTCCTTGCGAGCAATAGCGGTAAGGTTATCGATACCTACGAAACACGGTTCGGCATTCGCACTTTTACTCAGGATCCAAATAAAGGTTTGCTAGTCAATGGACAACATGTTCGGATACAGGGCGTGAATCAGCATCACGACCTCGGAGCCCTTGGAGCTGCCTTTAATGTCCGCGCCGCAGAACGGCAATTAGATATCCTGCGGGACTTCGGTGTCAACGCCATTCGCACGTCTCACAACCCTCCTGCGCCTGAACTGCTCGACTTACTTGACCGGAAGGGCTTCCTTGCTCTGGGCGAGATATTTGACTGCTGGGAGCTTCAGAAGAACCCAAATGACTTCCATCTCATATTCTCCGATTGGCATGAACCTGACCTGCGGGCCTTCATGCGCCGAGATCGCAATCACCCGTCCGTCTACTTATGGAGTGTTGGAAACGAGGTCGGCGAACAGCAAACGGGACAGGAAGGTACCGCTGTAGCGCAGGGGCTCGTCGATATCGTACACGAAATGGATCCCACTAGACCGGTCACTGCTTCGATGAACTCTGCAAAACCTAACATGACGTTTCCGGCCGTCTTCGATGTCATCAGCTTGAATTATCAGGGCGAAGGAATCCGCGACACACCTCCGTACTCTAACTTGCCCGGTATCTCGACGCCTCCTCTCTACGATTCTTTCCACTCAGCGTTTCCCCAAAAGCTAATCGAGAGTAGCGAAACAGCTTCGGCTCTGAGTTCGCGAGGAACCTATATTTTCCCAGTAACTAGCGAAATTAGTGCCCCTATAAACGACACTTCAGGAGGTAACTCAACTACGATGCAAGTCAGTGCGTATGAGTTGTACTCTGCAGACTTTGGTGCCTCAGCAGATAAAGTCTTCGCTAATCAAGACCCGCATCGATTCGTAGCCGGAGAGTTCGTGTGGACAGGATTCGACTACCTGGGCGAGCCAACTCCATACTATTCCGCGCGTAGTTCATATTCGGGAATCGTCGATCTCGCCGGCTTCCCTAAAGATCGATACTATATATACCAAGCTCGCTGGAGACCGGATCTTCAGACCGCTCACATTCTACCCCACTGGACCTGGCCGGATCGACTCGGGAAGGTGACGCCGGTACATGTTTTCTCGTCCGCGGACGAGGCAGAGCTATTTCTGAACGGGAAATCGCAGGGCCGGCTGGTGAGAGCACAATACTCATATCGGTTCCGCTGGGACCAGGTTGTGTATTCACCGGGAGAGCTGCACGTGATCACGTACAAGAACGGCAAGGTCTGGGCAAAAGCAACAGTTCAAACAGTCGGAAACGCTGTGGGCTTACGCCTTACGACTGACCGGTCTTCGATTAGCGCTGATGGAGAAGACTTAGCCTATATCACGGCTGAGGTTGTTGATAGCAAGGAGCGTGTCGTGCCTCAGGCCACCAATGACATTACATTTGACGTATCTGGTGCGGGCGAGCTCGTGGCTACCGATAACGGTGACCCAACAGACTTTACCGTGTTTTCTTCCAAACAGAGGAAGGCGTATAGTGGTCTAGCACTCGCTATCGTGCGGGCTTCGACGGGCAGACGGGGGCCGATGACGATTACGGCGTCAGGGGTAAACCTGAAAACCGCTAAGCTAGTTATCACGGCCGTTTAAGGGATACGAAAAACAACAAGACTATTTTCCCTTTCGCCTTCTGAAGCAATCGGAAATCAGCTTTATATAAGATATTCCGTTAGGCACGCAACGCGATAGTTATATATAGAGATATAAATATGAGTTTCTGAATACGAATAAGCTTCGAGTGTTTTTCGAGCTGGCGATATGTCGGTCGACAGTGCCTCGGAGGGACAAATTGCCGCAGTATAGACTTTGGGCTCCAGATACCATCGTCCTCCCGGCGTGGATGCATTAAAAGGTGTAAAGCTTTAATTCGTGATTCACGCTCACTTTGCCTCAATTCTCGTCAACGTTCTCCTCTATCTTGTTCTTAATTGTACCATATCTATCGCAATGTCGGGTTGTTTTATATCCAGAGTGAGGTTAACTCACATGTAGGTCACTGGTAGGTGAAATATAGGGCAGGGACTCAATGTTATTGATTCCTAGAGCCCCTCTAACTACGTCTAAGGGGGAACCCAACTATTATATATGCATAATAGAGCTATGACTAAGTCCCTTCTTGCTCGATGTGACCCTAGCCCCTGACAGGTAACACGGATTTACATCGCTTACGAACAAAGTACAAGTCATAGATCAGGTGTCACGGAAGCAGTTCTAGCTATAAAAATTTGAAAAATAGAGGTAGATGATATTGCCCGCTGTAGGCCTGGTATCCGCATGCTTCCGTCCAAAAGCTCTATCAAATGCGAGAAAAACACACGTCTCAAAACTTTAGGTTCCTTAGATACCGATATAAGAAAATCGGACTCCGTAATCGGAGGTTACTATCGGTCTTTCCCTGAGGCATCCCAGGAGTAATGTCTAGTGAAGGGACTTCACTCAGTATAGAGGATTGATATGAGCTCATTGGGGAATATGAATGAGTTGTTGTCTCTTGCTGAATAAAGGCTGGACGACTCCACATCCCGTAGTATAGAGAGCCTGCGCCATGGTAGGTGATTGAGCTTTTGAAATATCATTGGGCTACCTGGTACGACGTTACACCTACGATGTCGGAGAGTAAAAAATGGAAATACATGTCAATGCTAAGGTGACGAAGTCAGGATAGGAGGTGGGCTGACCTGGACAGCAGCCCTAGCCCATACCAGCCACACATCAATCAGCCCTAGCCACACGGTGGCACACACCACTAGCCGCGCGCAACCACCATGCTAATGTAGCCGCCCTACAAACCTCATTAATGCCGAAAATTAAAAGTCGCAACTCCAACGGCTCTTAGTACGAGATCTGAATTACAACAATCGACTGAAGCTTCAGTAAGCGATTTTGTTCCTTTTTCTTGCTATTCATTTGTCTATGAAGGTTTCCATGCTGGCTCTTTAACTTGAACAACATGATTAGCATAGAAGTGGATCATTGGCGATACTTAAAGAACAAAATGCCACCAGATATCTTGTGATGAATCTTCCGGCCGTTGAAAATTTTACAGTAGATAAAAAGATTGGATAAATAACATTACATGACTGATAGCCAAGCCAGTAGCGTAACGACAATAACTTGCAATTTTTTTTTTTTTTTTTTTTTTTTTTTTCAAAAAAGTAGCAAAGAAAGTGTTGAAATGTAGGACTCATAACGAGCAGCCCTATCCTTTTGCCGCCATTCGGTTATGCCGATGAGAGCTTTCCCTTCTATTGACTAGCCTACCATTAGATGGAGCAGGCGCTATACTATGTACGTTGACCGGGAGCCCACTTGGTTGCATAATTGTTCAGCTACTACCTAGCCAAGAGGCATGTCTCCCGTTTGTGACGCCCATTGACGCTATTTCGTACATATATGCTTATATAACAGGCGTGACCTTTGTATTCGAGGAATTACTTATAGTACTTTGGGCTATACCTGACTCGCGTGTAGCTGTGTATAGGTGCGTACGCTTTTCAAAATCGCCTGTTCGAAGGGCTCAGCACCTAGAAAACTCCAGCCTCGTGGAAAACAATTAGTTCCGCAGCACTCGAAAAAAAAAAAAAAATTCACGATAATTACTAGCACATTGAGTGTAGATAAGATGTACCCACAGCGGGAGCTATATACGGGAGAACGCGTCCTTGGGTCTAGCTGAACTAATATGCGGCTAAGTGCGGCTTCCCGCCCACGTAGTATTATGCCGATTCGGCCCGAGTGAACAGAGCCGTCTCGCGCCGCAAGACGACGCGGCGCTCCCCGTGTCCCTTATGCAAGATAGGTGCTAAGAACGCACAGCCGCAAGTCGGTACCGGTTTAAGGAAACAAATGACCAAGTTATGGAACAGCCGGCATCGGATTGCCAAAATTGTATATCTCCGCGGCCGGTCTTACAAGGGGGGGCCCGGTGTAAGTGGTTGGCCATTGTATAGTTACCGTCCAGAGCTCTCACTTATCTCGACCTAATGTAAGTGCTCGGTTGAGCGGCTACTTAGCCTCCTCTGCTGCTCACGATGAACGTTGGGCAACATGTTTGAGCAGTTTATATCGGGTATAGTGTAAGCCGGTTGCTCCGACCCGGATGTGTAAGATGGCCCAATACCACTCCCTCCATCGACGTGGAATTTGCTGTAGAGTCACACCGTCAACTGTGCTGCCCAGACGTTTCGAACCGGGCTTCTTATTGATTGTGTTTTGTCATAGAAGAGTGTTTGAACTATGATCATTGACCCTAATGTCCCGGTATATCGCTATAATGAGCGATGGGCCATATGATCCTGACTAAACCAATATCATACCGGTCTGATCAGGAGCATTAAAATCTCGCATCACTGCAAAACGAGAATCTTGAGATATAATTACACGCATAAGCAGGTAGACTAGCGTTCGCGTTAGTGTCAATATACGCTCAGCGAAGGAAGTGGATCAGTGCACTCTCCTATCGTAAGTTCTCCAGAAGTATGTTCACGAGCTTCATTGGTCTAGGTTCCAAGTGTAACACAAAGAAAATATTCACTCACCCGCACCGTGGATCCTACGACCCACAAACGTGATACCAGCTCTCTACAAACTCAGAGCAAACCTGTAATTATCGCAAGTGCCAAGTGTATATGGACCTGTTCACCTTTATCAAAGTGAAATGTGTGAAGGAGTCACTCTGGATACTACAACAAATAGAGGGTACCGATGTCTCGTCATGTATATATAAAGAGCTTCTTCCTTCCACCTGTGAACGAAGATAATGCTCATATAGCATCCACTTGACAACCCATCCAAGGTAGAAGTCTATTCTAAATCTCCTAAGGGGCGTCGAGATGAACGTTTTCAAATTCGGGGTCCGAGGGGCTCCCTATTGTCCAACCGACTGCGTCAAGGATGTCAATATACCAAGATTTTTATTGTCAGCCCTTCTGCTCATGAGCTCTTGCAACATTCTCAAAATCTTATTTCTAAACCAATCGTGGGATCTTCTCGTTGGTATAGTTCTATCTATGTCGCAGCCACGCTTCCAGGACATAGGGACTGATATCAAAGCGAACATCTGGCATCACATTCATGCTCAACTACACGAGATTCTTCTGGATGACATGGTTTTCCAACAACGCGGTTCTGGTGAAAATACAGCAAAAGAACAAGACTTTCCCCTTTGGACAGAGCAAGTACTTGAGGCTTTACCAAGTAATCGTCCTAGAGCCGGATATGTCAACCGAACAGTTATAAGACCGCCCGGCTTTGTGCAGTCTATTTACCAACGCATGCTCAGAAATGCAAAAGTCCAACTGATTCGGCTTCAAGGAATTGCGTCAAAACTCTTCATATTGATATCGTACGACTTGCAGCTATTCTGCTTAACTAGCTTCGTCTCCGCAATGAGATGCAAACGCGGTACCTCTGCTGGTCACACCGAGACGACTCTTCAAGCCCAGGGCCATTTCAAACGAGTGAATGACGATGCGATGTCACTGGTGGATGGCCCCGTACAACAATCTCTGCTTAGCGCGACGAGCGTCGTCAAAGAGTCCGTAAGCACGGGGACTTGCCATGATCATCTAGTTACCAGCTATGTTGAGGACCACTGGCGTCGAGATTTGTCATGCTTGAATGAAGACCAGGCCTTGAGCGGTACTTTTGGTCAGTTGGGCCCCAATTTGCAGGCTATTGCAAGCAGTAAGGTTATCGCACCCGTCTTTCTCGTCTCTTTCATCTATTCGGATGAAGCAGCCAGGAAGAGTAAAACCGTACTGCTGGTAAGCGTCGTGCAACCCGTGTGGGGATCTAGTAGATGGTGCATCTGGGGACGTGTGGGGATTTATACGTGGAATCATGTGGTTCCAAGACTTGGTCACGGGCGAGAAGCATTCCAAGTACCGGTTTCATCGTGCCGTGGTGTTGGCGAGGCACATGGACAGGAGGAAAAAGAAGAAGAAGATGATGATGATGACAATTGTGTGTGCCCTACGGGGCCGTGTCCCCCGGGGCAAGGATGTCGTTCTTCGACAAAGTAGTGGCTTTCATGTGAAATTATCGTATCAGGATTATTTACATACTGAAGGCCAGCCAGTGGTAGCGTGCCCACGCACATGACGGAGATAGGCCGAACCTACACCACGTAGGGTATTTGAGTGGTCAAACTATTAGGGAATGTCTTGGCTGAAGGACAACGCAGTTTAGATGAATTGATTAGAATATTCGTTACGGGTATATCTTTCGTTTTTTAAAATACTTTGAAGTCCACCGTGTTTACATCCATATACCTCGGTGACTAAGCTCGCCCCCTTTTTCCCGACTCTGCTTCAACGTGGGGCTTTCTCCATCCATTAACCAGACTCCCAATAAATATCACTTCCATCTATGGTGATATCGTGGCCTAAGTCTTTGAGGATACTGATGAAAACTTGCTGGCATTCGATCCCCGATAGGACTGCCAAATCTGCGGCGCTGAAAACCTCTCCCTCGTGGCCATGGGGAAACCGCCCTGAACGATAGGTTGTACGATGTGGATCAGCCCCCTTGCTCAGTAGCCATCTCATTGCATCTTTTGCGCCATGATAGACAGCTCTGTGTAACGGAGTCCATCCAAAGTTATCTGCTGCGTCAAGAGTATCGAGCTGCCCATTACAGATCTCGAAAAGTGCTTCTAATGTAGAGACATTGTTTTGTAGTGCTGCCACATGTATTGGAGTTCCACCCCAAAGCGTGATATATCTCCCTGACCAGGCGGGAGCGCCCGCTCGATGAAGACAGTGAATATCTTCCGCTGTTCCAAATGCCGCACACCTATGCAGTGACGTCCAACCCTGCGAATCTTGGACGTCGTCGAATATCAGGCAATCATGAAACATCGAGAAGTACTGTGTGTTGGCTGCTGATCTACCTCTTTCAAACATGTAGTGATAAAGTGACCATCCTCCAGCTGAGGTATAAGCGGGATCAGCGCCTCGTTGAACAAGAATGCGGACAATATTTCTCCTATCCAAGGCGATTCCGTATTGTAGAGGAGACCTATGACTTGTTAGTATTACCCAATGGGTGGAAAGGGGGACTTTTGTTCCCCACGGCACATGCATTCCAAGAGCGCCACAGGGGGCATTTGGGTCGGCCCCTTCCTGAAGCAAGAGCTGAACGATTTCTTCATAACCGCCATTGATGGCAACCTTTCATGATGAAGTTAGTTCTTGGTCGGTTACGAAAGAAGTATTGCACTTACACCAAGAGGCGTTTTATTATCGAGAGTCACGTCATTTGGGCTGGAGATTCTTGTCCTGAGAAGTTGTCTAGCATGTTCGGAATCGCCGATTCTGCAGGCATGCAAAATGGCGGCGTCATCGGAGATAAGATTGCGAATTGATAGGTTGAAAGGTATAGATGGCGCTGCACTAGAAATCGTCGATAGTTGAACCGTGAATACATATGAGCTGTAGATATTCATTTTGAAGAGAAGTGACTGCCTCTGATTTCGGCCATACAGCCTATAGTATTGAACATCGAAGATGTTCCCTTTCCACCATGTCTTCCGACAAGACGGCTTAGATAGGTTCGTTGGGTTGAAGATTGTTGGACCTAGGCCGAAAATCAGTTCTAGGCTTTGTGACCGGTATGCCGGGCTGCCTGGACGTAGAATAGGTGAATTACTTGAAGGTGATTGCGCCATAGACGTGATATTTGACTCTATGAGAAGACTCGATCGCCTGTCACAATATTAAAAAATTAGCGTATAATCACAATTATTCCAGCTGTGTGGGTATTTGTTTTGTTACATCAAATTCACGAGAAGATTGGTGTTCAGGAGGTCGATGGCCTGCTCAAGCTGCCTCTCAAACTCTTCAATCTTCTCTTTCTTGAATGCTAGCCTTATCTGTGTCCAGTTCCGTGATACCGTACTCTGCTTTTTGTTGAGATTATCAGCTATTCGTAAGACATCCCTCACCAAATCCAACTTTTCCCTGCATATCCGTAAAGAGTCGCGTATGTTATGAGAGACTTGATCATTTCCATTCCAGATAGTCCTTCGGTCCTTAAGCAGTGCTTCAAGGGTCTGAGCGATCAGGCGGATCTGAGTCACCAGGCCTTTTATGCGAGTGATCTCCGTAGGCGCATTCTGAATTGTGTCGAGAAACCTCTTGATCTCCGAAGCACTCTCTACCAGCTGCACGGCAAGTGAAACAACAGCAAAGGCGCTTGCTACGCCACTAAGAGTGTCCATAGAGTTAAATTAGAGTCTAGTTCATAGGTAATATGAGATGCCGATCATACATGTAGATTTCTGAAGGGCGTATGGATAACTTATAAGTGAAGCGGTGGGAGCCCGATGTCTATCGTTCAGGCCTAATGTTCCTAAGAAAGTGCAAAACTCGAAAGCGAATTTCCGACACGAGTGGTGTCAAACCATTTTACTTCCAATCGGGCGAGCAAATGAGAAAAAGGTTGTATTTACACCTACGTATGAATCTCACAGCCACTGAAACGAGCCAATAACGTCTGCATAAAAACATAAATCACTACCCTCTTCCGTTCCTAAAGTGATATTTTAAAAGGCTAAGATCATTTCATTAACCATTTATAATGAGCTACTATGTAAGTAGTTAACTAGAGAAGTGACCAGGTCGAAGTGTCCCCCCCTTCCAGAGGACTTTTGTTGTACGAGCCTGCGCGTACACGTGAGAGTGCCTATTCAAGGCTACGCGAACTTCAAAACCCCTTTGAACTCGTTTTATATGCATAAAGCCATAACAGATTGACTTCAGGTAAGAGATGAACAAAATTATTACGAAGTTATTCTGACCTCTGAGACATTGAATAAACACCGAAAGAGCTGCACATGTAAGGACCAACTGACCTCTTAGAAGACCATGAGATCCTGCCGGGTGGTCCAGGTTCATAGATACTCATTTCATAGATCTATTCTCCATGCCCTATATTCTGCCCTACGATACTTTAGCTCTAAGCCTCAGGATGTTGGCGGTACCTGCAGTACCAATGATAATGCCCCTATATTTCCTTAAGTCGAGTATTGTGTAATATCTCTAGCTAACTCCAGGTAAGCTGACGTAAGCCGTCTAATAGTAGCCACATCCATCCTTTTCTAACCTACACTGAAGTGGTGTGGGTAAGCCACAGCCATACTTCTTAGTCAGCCGAACGGGGTGGCTTAGCTGCAAAAGAGGCATAAAGTGCCTCGGGAAATGGGACAGAAAAAATGCGTATAACTTCATGAATTAATAGATACAACGTTCTTTTTTCGGCGATAACTGGAAATACCGTCTTTAATTGTAAAATTTCAAGGCCTGGGGCCTCAGGAAGTATAAGTGTTGACTATCTCTTGGAGGCTCGACCCCAAACTTGGGCGCCGGCCCAAGGGGTTCACTTCAACACACATAGTTTCGTTGCTAGAGTCGTTCTTGAAATCTCTAACGTATCGGGCTTCTTGAGTAAACTAAATGAATACATGCGTATAAAAAGACCTTGCCACGGACACGACACGCTAGAATTTTCCTTCTTCGCCTCACTTTTCCACTTCCCACGAAGGGATTGGTTTTTCAGTGGTAGTCGGAAAATTTTTTCTCAGTCGTGCTACCATCCATCGGAACTGGCTTAAAAGCTAGCCGGCCCCGCGGGCGCACTAACAGGACTGGGTATAATATTTTTTTTTTCTTTTTAGCATAGATTGCCTTACGCCCTAGCCAATACCTAGCCCACAACTACTGGCTGGGTTTACCCATGCGTAGGCGTAATCTAGATCTTATAGCCCTCCTGTTGCCCCCAATATCGGCGTTCAACCCCATTGCTAACCTGTTAAGTAGAGAAAAATATCATTATTATATGAAAAGGATTTACATCTATAGACGTACCATACTCTTGCTACCCGTTGAAGCGTCACTCTTTGTCAGGGGCTAGGGTCACATCTAGTAAGAAGGGACCTAGTAGGGTGGTCATAGCTCTATTATGCGTATATAATAGCTGGGTTCCCCCTTAGACCTAGTTAGAAAGGCTCTAGGAATCAATAATATTGAGTCCCTATCATATACTTCTACTTAACAGTGACCTACCTGTGGTTTAACCTCACTCTGGATACAAAACAACCTGACTCTTCCTCTTCTTGTCAGGGTATATAGTCCTGGAATAATTTCGAAAGTCAAGGGTGTGGCTTGGTGGCCTCGGTCTCTTGTTTCAAAGCTTCCAACCCGGGCTAGCTTGGGTTAGAGCATTATTCATATTCCTATCACTCCCTAGGGCGCAATTCCCTCGTAGAGAAATGCAATTTAGTCAACCCAATCACCATCAGCATGCAGGCCTCAAATCTATTATTGGTAGGAAAGACCCGGGATATACGAGCTACCCAGCGGGGCTAGACGGACGAGCTGCACGAGCTTAGAAGATTTCTTATGTCCGTTGAATAATTTATCACTTCGTTTAAATTGGTGCATTGCAAAAGACCCGAAAACATTGTAACCAATCATGAAGGGGTGGAGGGATGTCACTCTTAAGGCGACGTTGCATGCATTGGGCATAAAGGGAGGGGTCGTCCCTCTAATAGGTAGGTCGCTAGTTCTCAACAGTATCCCAATCATTTCCCAGTCTGTACCACGATATTCTATACTTTCAGCAAGTATGTCACCGCCAAGTTCGAGCGAATACGCCGTAGGGTGGCTATGCACTTCCCCCGTCGAACTCAGTGCCGCAAGTGTCGTTTTGGACGAAAGTTGTCACAAGCCAGAAATTAGACACACCGATCCGGACCAGTATCTTTGTGGGAGAATTGGGCACTATAAAGTCGTGGTTCTTTTGTTATCTGCGGCATCGTCCCCTCGCGGATACAGAACCACACCAACGACCCAGTGTAGTGAGCAAGCTATAAAATGCATGCTACAGGATTTCCCAAATATTAGGATTTGGTTAGCAGTGGGTGTTGGTGATGGTGTCCCAACTCAAAAGAGCGATATTCAGTTAGGTGACGTCGTGGTCGGCGTCGCTAGAGGTACAAATAAAGGCGTGTTCACCTATGACGTCCCCAAGACGTTACAAAACGGGCGCTTCGAGTCAATCGAGGTGTTTGATCCACCTCCTTCAATATTAGCATCATATATGGTTAACCTCGAGGGGTACTGTCACCTCCCCGATCAAATCTTGAAGAATAAACTGTGGCAACGGCCTCAAATATCTGAGCAGCTTTGCCAAAATGATATCGTCAATCCAAAAGCTGAACAACCCTCTTCCATCGCGTGTGAACAAGATATATCACAGTTGGTCCAGCGGCGCAAACGGGAGGGACATGAAGACGCTATACGGGTCCATTACGGGACAATTGCTTCATCAAGTGAGCGTATGGAGGACGCCTCCATTCTGAATGCCCTTGCGACTACAGAGGATGTGCTATGTTTTGAGACAGAAGCCTATGGGATTTTAAAGGAGGTTTCTTGTCTGGTTATCCGAGGCATAAGCCACTACGCAGACTCTCACAGCAACAATAACGCTGAGTGGGAACGCTTCGCCGCCTTTTCAGCGTCTTTGTATGCTGCGAAACTGCTTCATTTACTACCTTCTGGTTTATTTGACCTCCAGATCGTTCAGAAACCTAAACGTTTCTTTAGAGTGGGCAGGTGCTTTGTAACACAGTGGGTGGAGCCGAGGTCGTCACGCTTAGGAACTCAGTCACACACTCACGCCGCATTTTCAACTAAATCGAATGATGGTGTTTTCACCGAAATGCGTCGCTTTCTTGTTGTTAATGAAAGGTTCCGTTCCGCCTGGTGTGTTCCAATCCACACTTACCAAGGCAGGGGTACCACAAAACCTGACATAAGACTTTGTGATCATGCTAAAATATTTCCATACGGAGATGCTGATCCTGAGTGGGAATTTCCTCTGAGACAGCCAATTGCTATCTTCATTGAAGGCGAGAGCGACCTCCACCGGCTACATCCAGCATCTTTAGCAAACTTCGGAAAGATATATACTATTGAGCATGATGTTCCGGTAATGAATATTGGCTATGTTCCACAATCTTATATAAAGCACCTGAAACTGGACTTAACCAGTCTCGAGATGACTACTCTGAATGAGAAGTACCAAAAGCTTCGTCGAGATCAGGGGCTTTTCAACATAAAGCTTCGAGGAAAAGAAAACCTCGATATACAGGAGCTGGACCTGGGAGCGGAAGGCTCTGTCAACATCACCATAAGTGGGGAGTCAAAGGGTAGAATTCAGAAGCTCAGAGGGATTAAAGGGTCTCTTAACGTTACCGTCACCGGGCAAGGAACTTTGGAACTGGGCACCGTGGCAGTCAATGGCACGATAAATATTACTCTAAGCGGCGAATCTCAGGTGACAGTAAAAGAGCTGCAAGAGTACGGTGGAAATTTGGTAGGAACAAACACGGATAAAGCACGTCTGACTATGGAACACGTCGAGCTCATGGACGGTTCGATCTCACTGGCGTTAAGTTCTAAGTCGCAGTCGATATTTGAAACCTTACAGGGCCACAACGGATCTTTTCTCGCGAAGGCAGATGATGAAGCGGAGTTGAGGATCCTTAAACATGCGAAGCTTGTCACAAGCTTAACCAATGTCAGTTTTATTGGTAGATCGCAACTGTTTGTAAACAGCTTTCGGAGCGACGCTGGCTCCTTCATCACCAAGGCTGGTACGCGAGCGAACTTGAACATTGACGAAGCGGAGTTTTATGAGACCGCTGTTAGCGTCAGTACAAATTCTGAGTCAAGCACCAGCATCGGAGACTTACGAAATATCGGCGGCTCTTTTACAGCAAAGACTGACGTTCAAGCGTCGTTGCGCATCAGAAGTGGGTTATTCGAAAACAGCTCGGTCAACATTGATTCTCTACAGAAACCCGAGACAAAGCTGATCCAGCAGATCACAGAATTTGGAGAACTAAATGTGAAGGTGTCAAGGGTATCTGTCCCAGAGTGAATGGATAGCCTACGCAGTCACATAGTGGGTAGGTAGAAAGGGGTCACCAGCCATGAAGGTGTATTGGTCTCTTGGCCCCTAGCCCTTCTAACGGATAGTCGTCGGGGATTATAGCCTGAATATCGAAGTGAACCCCTTGGGCTAGCGCCTAAGTTTAGGGTCAGCCTCCAGGAGATAGTCAACACTTATACTTTCTGAGGCCTTTAGGCCTTAAAATATTACAACTAAAAATAGAAAATTGTGACGGCCACCTACAGGGCTTCATATATGGCTCAAAAAGGTCTATCCTCCAACGCTGAAAAAGACGCTTTGCAGCCTTTCTGACTGGCGTTGACCTATATACAGGTGTGCGCTGCTGAGTCAGCTTCGAAGGCGTCCCGAAGATTACCCTGACTGACTGGTTACATCTCCCAGCCAGTCTGAATAGCCCCCCTTTTCGGCTAGTTAAGTAGCATGACTGTGGCCTGGCCACACTGGCTTCAGCATATAGACGAAGCCTACGAGGTAATACACCTAGGGTTACTAAGCCATCTGACAGAAGATGAAGAATCGCGAGGTACTCTCTCGTGATATTATTGCAGTGGGCGGGAACCGTTCCTAGGGGGGCCGCCGTTATAGGGGTGCGGGCAAAGGTGCCACTTGGGGTTAGCCAGGATCCTAAGCCACAACTTTTACTAACCCACGCTAAACTTATGAAAAAGGGACATAAAGCAAAGACGATCTTAATCGCTACTCCTGACCCCTAGAGCGAGAGCAGATTGAAGCGAATACTTGAGTACATAGATGATGTAGAGTTTCACTTCTTCGATATGCCAATCATAACAGTGTCTGTCAATCCAGTTTTCCGCTCCCACTTCTCATTCGCTCACGAAACATTCATACATCCAACTGTACAGTCTAGGCACTAATTAATTCATAGTATCAGTCCCAGTACGGCCCTCTCAGAACCCGAAGAATTATGGTTAAGATACTGATTCGTCGCTACCCTGAATTGTCTCGCTGACCATGAGTAGCGCAATACTGACATCGGGGTGTTTTGGGCTTTCGCGCCTTGACAATGAACTGCGACCCGGTGCACACACTGCCATTAGTCACCCAAGCACTGTTCCCTGCGCCATGCATCATGGGAGAGTTTGTAAGGAAGTTCGCATCCGGCTCGAGGGCAGGGCGGCTCTGACACGTGAGAGGTTGTAAGTGAGCAACACCCGCGAACTCACTATCGCCCCTATGTATGGTCAAAGTCAGTAATTACCGCCAGTCTCCAGCAGTCCAGGGAAAATGGTGTAAGTGGAGCGGTGTCGGGAGAGAACTAACTCAAATTCTCCATCATCACAAGCGTGGCTCTGTCTGATTTCGAGTGTCATCTTCACAGGATCCAGCCGGATCTTAGTAGTAAGGTTTCGCAATTGGTCGGCGTTAGCCCATGGATCGAGGGTACCGTTCGGGAAGATGAATAGCTGGTTGTTCATGTCGCACGTAAACCAGTGCGGGCTCGCCGGTGGAGGTCCCCAAGGCCCGGCGTTATAGTCCGTCATATTTGTGATATTTGCCAGTTTTGCATCATTCGTCTGCTCAACGCATGGAACAATCTGCTCCTGGTGAAAAGCCGAAGCAGCTTCAGTACCGGTACTATCATCAAGGCCGGTGATGTTCATCCGCAGCATCGCCTCACCACAGATGTAGAACTGAGGTGGGACCGGCGGAGGCACCGGAGCCATCCCAGGGTAGTATGTCCATGAGACATATTCCGTGCGCCATTCGAAGTCGGTGACTTTCCAAGATAAAGATGTTGTGTCCGCTTTGCAAGCTGCGCTGGCAGGGGCCAGGCTTGCAAGAGCAGTGACGAAAAATAGGAGCGCCTGAGTTGTCATGTTAGATGAATCTATCGAAGAGCCACAGAAAGGGTCAGTGCCAGTGACACAGTTGAAGCCATCAGGTATTGTACTTCTATGTTTGCGAGCTTAAGTTTGGAGAGGGTAACAAATTGATGGGCGACTTTAGCCGGCTTGCCCACATTCGAAGTGTTAACTTGATAACCCAGCACAATACAACCCATACTCTGCTCACCAATTATAATCCAAGGGTAACTCATATAGGCCGGGCCCGATTTGGCAGCGATGACGGATTTGCGGCATGCAGCAGCCGCGAGGATATTTGCATGGCATAATCCTTAGCTTGCACTACGGTCCTAGTACTCTTCCACGACCGGTCGCTCTGGGCCATGGGCAAATTCGTGTGCCGCCTGGTATTCGCACAGCACTCATAGCCATTTTTGGCCTTAGATAAGCTGAGTTACAGAATAGATAATACCCCGTGCCGTCGAAATCGGCCGTCTTGAATGCATCCATCCACACGGTGACCGGTTGGATATTATAGCCGTATGCCAGTCACCAGTCGTCGAGCAGGCCGAAGCAAATATCATACTAGGCAATTGGGCGGATTAGTTCAGAAAGAATGAGGACACTCCTAGACTGTAGACCTTCGCGTATTCAAAGACACACTGCCGTGCAGTCTCTAGTAGTTTGCACGACGCTCTGCCCATGACGACGTCGTATTATCCATGGGAGGCCTTCGGGTATCGCTTCCTTAATGTTCAGGATCGGGCCTCTGTCGTATGCGTGATAAGTGTCTCCCACAGCCATAACTATAGCCGTTACTCGTCTAACTCACACATGATGCGGCGGTTGATGGGAAGGCGGATTAGCGGATAGATGATAGGTATAGAGGCATAGCAGGCCCTCACGGTAATCACCCCTGTCGAGAAAATGGCCATAGTGACGAAGCTTCATATTGCAACTATTTTATGAACTTTCGCGTCGAATATCACGCGTAGAAGATTGATAAAAGTCTATAGAGCCCACTAACTCAATTCAAGTTTGACTCCGGTGCACATGCTGGGGCGGACTTACAACGGCTACGATAGCCAGCTAGTCGTCATACCATATTTCTTGATATGCAACTCTTTGTGCCATTCTTCTAAGGGTAGTAGAAACCAAAGGGATGAGGGTGAACAAGATGAAAATGACAAGCAGCTAAGGCGACAGGTCTTTAGCCAGACCCTGTTGAACCATTGACAGTTGCGAGTTCATGATAGTATGGAAGGCAAATATCTGTTCATCTGGGAGTAGAGGCAGTCGGTAATCAATTCGAACTCTCTATCCGGGCATTGCCGGTAAACCGAACAGTGGCGTACTAGTTGATACACTCCGTCCCTTGTTGGGCGAGGATCTGATGATAATAAACCTACGTTTTCTGGGACTACACATTATATATCGTGCTCCCCCGCATGTAATCGTACTGGGGCAGCGGTAGCTGACGTCCTCCAGTATGCCAATGTCAGCGCCATAATACGTTAGCTTAACTTGATAAGACATGGGGCCAAGTTTCGAGCTGACACTGAGAGACATGTAGGATGCACTAGTTCCGTCCAATAAGGATACCGTTCGCTCGTTCGTTGATCTTACTATTGCTGATCCCTGGCCCCGTCATCGCGCACCACACCACGCACCATGACAACATTGGCTTCACCTTCGACTTCGTGCCAAATTCCCGGGTCTAGAGCAGATATCTAAGGTTCCGCTTTCGCTTCTGCTGCCACGCCGCCTGTCGCGGCTGTAGGCTAGGTATCCTGATCCATTCCAAAATGCAATCTTTGACTTCCAAGGCTGAGAGAATTCTCGCTCGGGCAAAAAAGCTCGACGCCTACCTCGAGGCCCAAAATATTGCCTACCCGTCATTTGACGACGACACGCTCGATCAGCTGCCGGATGAGCTCCAAGATGAGCGTTGGGCACTTGCCAACGAAGTTCATGAGCTGAAGCAACTGAGCCGAGGCGCCGCACAGAGCACCTTGGACTGCGCATTTGGTGTGAGTAGTGGCTTATGCTATTTCTTGAGACCTCAAAGAAAAGCAGTGTGCTAATCGCTGAGGCAGTGGACTGACGCCCTTGCTCTGCGCGTTGTGTATCGCTACAAGCTAGCAAACGCTGTGCCCCTTGATGGCGCCGCCTCTTATGCCGAGATTGCCGCGGCATCCGGCCTAAAGGAGGACCTCTGTCGAAGATTCATTCGCATAGCCATGGGCAGCCACATCTTTACTGAAGACTTAGAGACACGGCGTGTGCGGTATACCGCGTCGTCTCGACTTCTAGCTATAGATCAGGGCTTCTTTGATGCGGTGGGCCTTGAAATAGACGACTTCGGACCCGCGTCGTCGAAGCTGATGGACGTATAGGAGAGGCACGAACAAGATACAGCCGAGCTTAATCAGTCCGCCTTCTGCATATTTAATAAGACTAAAAAATCTTTCTTCGCGTTTCTGGCAATCCAACCCGAGAGAGCACGGCGCTTCGGTAGCGCGATGGGTTATTTTACTAAAGGTAAGACTTGGGATCTTCGACATATGCTGACTGCGTTCGACTGGCCTTTAATTGACCGGCCGAGAGCGCAAGTCGTCGACATAGGAGGTAGAAATGGCCAGATTAGCAAGTATCTTGCGCGCCATACAAAACATATGCATTATATCGTCCAAGACCTTGGCTATGTTGTATCGCAGGCACCTTTACAACTGCCCGAAGATCTAACAGACCGCGTCAGCTTTGTTAAGCACGACTTTTTCACGCCGCAGACGATAGAGCCGCCAACTGCGTTTATACTACGCTTTATCCTGCATAATTGGGCTGACAAGTACGCAACGCTTATTTTGCAGAATCTTGTGCCGGCAATGCGCAAGGGTACAAAGCTACTTATCAACGAGTACGTGCTTGAGGATGGACCCGTCACAGACCTCACTGGCCGCTTTGGTTTCCAGGTGGATGCGATTATGATGACAAGCTGTAATGCACAAGAGCGGACCGCTGCCGAGTATGAGCGTGTTCTCAAGGGGGCAGATTCGCGATACGTGGTGGAGGCGGTATGCCGCCCTGAAGGCAGCACTATGAGTATCGTACAAGTAGGCTGGACGATGTAAGGTAAGAGATCATATAGCTGACGGATGCGAAAATCATAATCTCTTCTAACAAAAAGCAGGGAGTGCCGTATAGTTACCTGCACCGCTGGAGGTCAACTTCTCTCTCCCGATGCCGTTGGAGATAGCTAGCCTTGCCGCATTTGAGATGGTGATTTTGCCGACAGTTCAATTGCATTGGAAGCGATGGCATCGATGCAAATAAACGTCTTTTATCTTATTTCGACTCGTCATGGTGATCAAGTCCGTGGGCCAGCAATGTTGTGGGTTCCATACACAAGCAGTTTGCTTTCAATGACATGTAATGCTGCGATTTATGTGATGATTATCGAAGAGGGGCTTGCCAAAGCCCTGAGTAGAAGCGTGCGCGGCTGCGCTTTTAACCATGATATTCATCGTACGCTATCATAAGGCTACACAGTAAAAGTCGCTCATGGAGACTTATACCGTATATGTCCCATACAATCAAGCATGAACTATGAAACGCCTCAGGGAATATTCTGATGTCTGACCAGCTAATGATTTTATAAGTGGTCAGCATGTTCAGAACCTCCAACTGCTGAAATATTGCCTTAGTATCAAGTGGCGCTAGAGCTGTAGTTTTGTATTCCATCGTAAACATTGACTGGCTAGCAGGTGGGAGTTGAACGTCAGCAAATGGACCGCATCTTATTTCATATGTAGGGAAGGTCCCTAGGCGATCGTAGGCTGGCCTGTGCCTTCATAAGCGATGTGTTCAGCGCTATGCGCTGATCAGCTTTAACGCAAGGGGGGGAGAGGGCTCTGCTTACGGTAGTAGGGCTGAAATCCAAGCCTCCTTCGATGGAATATAGCGCAGACTGCGTGATGGTTGGTCCGGTAACCTCCAATTCATATCTATTAGGCGGTAGGATTGCCAATGTTCGGAGGCTCTGGCCAACCTGACTCCCAATTCAAATGTCTCCAACCGCGATCGATCATCTGTGGGGCCTGATTGCGAGGAACGACTTGCCAACTTAGTTTAATACGCCAAAATCGGTTCGGACAAATACGATGATCTGCAACCCAACTAAGGTGGCAAGTGAGGAGTAGGCTACGGTCGTTTTCAGAGCCGACGACAACAACAGTATGTTCATGGACATGATGTGTCATAAGTCGATTGACAACCCAGTGGGCATTCCAATCCTCCGTCACAGCAAGATTGTTTATGTCTTCTAATACGCGGTCGCCGATGGTTCCGCTAACTTCATGCATAGTGCACCGGGGCGGTGGGTATCCTGGCCTAGCCCGGCTAAAAATATATAGCAGAAAGTTAAAATACCTGTCCGTCACAGAGTTACCGGGAGGCTTGCTTCCTATCTTCAAAGCTGCCCAGCCTAGATCCAGATCCTCAGGGCCGAAAAAGAGGTTGTCTACTTCATCCCATTTCGTCCACGGCCACCGGCGGTATATTTCCATGTCGGGGTCCAAGACGACCTGCAAGCCGTATTCGCGTGTCAATAAAATCATCGGTAATGTGTACCTAGTGTCTGGGGAATCAAGCCGCAGCGGTTGCGTGAGGAGGTAGGGGTTCAGCACAAGGTGGTTCAACATCTCCAATGACTGTAATCTCTTGAAGCCCAAAGGATCCTGTCGGACGAAACAGCCGCCCCCTACGTTC
Source organism: Xylaria sp. FL0043 (assembly GCA_022578865.1). NCBI lineage: Eukaryota > Fungi > Ascomycota > Sordariomycetes > Xylariales > Xylariaceae > Xylaria > Xylaria sp. FL0043. The sequence continues at coordinate 28,991 of MU397263.1, forward strand.
CTCATCTTGATAGAAAGAGTCCAGTGACCAGACTGACAAACTGGTAACGTGAGTACCGTTTTCTTATTTGAATATGCAAGGTAAAATTTAGCTCGTATATGGATGCCGCGGTTTGAGATGGAAAAATCGGGCAGAGAGTGGTTCTGCAATTTAGTAAAATTGTGGCATCCCCTAAAGCTGCCTGGAGATGAAGCCAGTACGGTACTGAACAGACCTGCAGCTTCTTCGTCTACAGCAGTATTTTCGTCTGGCATCGTGCCATCAAACCAGGCGAGGATACTTAGGTCGGGGCAGGATCTGATGATCTCAGACTGGAGGCGCATAAACGCCTTTGCCTCCTCACCGTAGAGCAGCGGCATGTTGATATCAAAGATACCCAGAAGGCTGTATGCTATGTCCTCGACACGCGTAGCCTGGCGCGATCGAGCCCATGACATCTTCTGTGCAACACAGATTGCTGAGAGAGGTATCTCGTGACGCAGGATGCGCATATTGATTCCAGCAATACGGGACAGCTGTGCCGACGCGTCAGATTTGGTGAAGCAATATTCCCAGGTACGCGTGTAGAATTTGATGTGTCTGGGCGCTATGAGCTCCTGGAGCGTCCAGGCCCGAGTGAACCAGCGACAGTGCTGCAAAATAAGGTCATCCGGTCCTACAGGATGGCATAGATCCACGAAGTAAACGTAGCAGACCGATGCGCGCTGATACCAATTAAACATGGAGTTAATAGCCTCTGAGAGCTCGGCGCTGCTCGACTTGTCGATACAACAGGTGTCGACCCAGACGTAGTCGAGCCCATCGCAAATCGCCTGTTGGCACGTCTGCTCGATTTTCCAGTAACCTCTCTTTGCGCTACTTCTGGGCTCCCGTGAATATTCTTGAAATGTGACCTCCTGACCTGCCTCCCATGTGTGCGAGAGGATAGCATACTCTGGAATCTTGAGCCTGGTGAATTCCTCGAGCAGCCTAGTTCTAGCGTTGATCAGCCACATGGGGCAAACTTGGATTGCGAAACTCAGATGGTCAATTCCAAGGTGATTGCAGATTTCGGAGTGACTGTATGTATAGTTAATGACCGATTTTCATTGATGGGATTAATTTAGACTGGCAAGTTGTCTACGTAAAATGGGGGTTTAATACAATCCTAAGCAAACGGCATACGCACAATGAAAGCCTAATGTTAATGAAATTCAGCAGTATCGGCGTTAGCTTGGGTTTGGTGTTGAAATTGGCCGGATCATCCAAGAGGACTCATTACTTTCGAATAAGGGTAGTGAGGTAAGCTTAGTATTTAAACCAAAGTGCGATAAAGGTTGAAATGTACTAAGCTAAGCCACCACAACCACAAAGTGTGGCTGACTTTAATGCTGGAATGGAAGTTCCCCCTTTTCGACTACATTATGCGCAGTTATGCTGCTTCTGTTATCTTTACAGGTGTTTATTGTCCGCTTATAAGATAATAGTCTCTAAGAGTTACGCTGGCTGGTCGAAGGGTTGACCCGGTGGTTACGAGACCTCGCTCTACTTAAGAACTATTTTCTCTTTATGGCTGATCTTCTTACTAGTATAGGCTGTTGCGCCTCGGCTGACCTCTTAAAGCCCACCCGCGAAACCCCAGCACCAAATAGAAACCTTGGTCTCAGTACCACAAAGCTAAGAGATGTAAAGTGTTCCTACCTACCTAACTCTGCAGCCAGCATCATTAGATACGATACTTATCTCAAGTTGAAGACACCGACCGGGCACTAATATGACATTTCACATATTTTGCTCTCTTCCTAAAGTGCCATCTAGTATCCCTTTGAACGCGGCTTCGGCTCCGTGACTTGATAGTGGGCCGAAGGGTAACTGGTTATCCAATAAGAGGTATTACTGTTTTGATCTATGTCATATTATTGGTTCATGCGTCACCCTATGATCCACTCCTAAGTCACGGAGCCGAAGCCGCGTTCAAAGGGATAGTTGATGTCATGCAAATAACGAATGCTACATGAGCTTGCATTGGAGGCCTTCCCAGAAACCCGACCCCGTTCGATTCAAGTGGGATTTGTACTACTAGTTTCGGCAATTACATCATCCGCCATAAATGTTAGTGTAGTGTAGCACTGCCAACATCACGTTCCCGCGTATACGGCTAAATATAATTGTGCGCTGTTATAAAGGCTGAAGCCGTCTCACCCTGCTCGAAATATTCAAACACATCCGCATCAGCTGAGGTGGACGGTCTGCACAAGGTAATTGTCATGTTACCAGTTAGTTAGTCCTAGGTAACGTGTGGCCTGTATGTACATAGGTGCTCGTGCGGCGGTACTATTCGTGTGTATACTCCGTACTGGTGCAAACCAATTTCTCGTATTTGATGGGGAAGACCCTTGATCTGCCCATGAAACTCCACAGCGCTAGCAGCGGGGAGTCGTGTGCTAAATAAGAACTAGCCTGAGCTAAGCCTCACCATGCCGCCTCCAGATTCGGGTTTATCTACAGGTCTCTAGGATGATAATCATGTAGCGCGACGCTAGGCACTAAGAGAGAAAGAGTACTGTTAATCGCAAGGCTGATATAGAAATTTAAGTAGAAAATAAGATGTTGATCAGTCTCGAAATATTCTTGCCACTCAACGGCCCTTGTCCAGGAAGTAGACAGAGAATATTTCTCTGCCAAAAGCCCCTGTTGGTACAAGCCTTAGCGCCGCGCTACAGGATTATCATCCTAGAGACCTGTACACTACCCTACAAATCTCAGTTGCTGTTACTGTAGCGGCTTCCCTTGTCCTCTATAAAAAAGAAACTAAGGGATAAGAGAAGAGGAAGTCGAGGGGCAAAATTAAAATAGAACAAAGCGAAACGAATCTAAGTTGCATCAAAAAAAAAAAAAAAAAAAAAAAAAAAAAAAAAAAAAAAAATCAGGATCTACCGATGAGCTGTGCTGATCTTCGTTTGGTCTGGCAATCTGACCCGGCGCCCGGGAAGATAGCTGAGCACTTGTACATGTATGTGTACCTTGGTTACCTGGCCCGGTCCGGGTGAGGTGGCACTTATTCAGTGTGTATGTACAGCGATAACCTTAACTCCCGCTTCTTGGTTGCACCTTTGTTCTGCAGGAGAATAAATACTTGCCCAGTGCATTCGGCGACATATATGCGATTTGGCTCCGGCTGCCTCCCAGCATTGCAGGAGGGATACACGTAATAGGGAGAGTACCCGTTTGTGCGCTAGGAAGGAAAACACTTGCCCAATGAAGCAAGTGTACCTAGGTAGGCCTACGCTGTAGCTCATTTCCCCTGATCACAGTCCAATCAGCGTCGACTGAAATTTTCTGGGAGCGCTGTCAGTTCAGTGAATGCGACGTACCTACCGCTGATCATTCCAGTGGACCCCCTGTCTTATCGGGATACATGCCGTGGACATTCGCTCCAGCATGCAAGAATAAAGTACCTATGCGTAACTAGCGTAACTTAAGTATCCAGCGTACCTAAACTGTAAGCGGCTTTCAATTTGTTTGCCTTTCCACTCCTACGCCTACACCAACGCCAACGCCGACCTGTACTTCGTCCTTTCGTTAAATCGTTCGCTGTCGGACTCGTCCTCTCGTGATACCTTAGCATTAGATCAGATCCGGGCGGCCTTCGCGTCTACCCCGTCGTCGTCTACCGACACTCGTTTGTTCCTCCCAACTCCCCGGCGTTCTCCCTCCGCTCCCTCGTCCGCAAACTCCGTACACGCGCGCATATCCAACTTTTCCTCGGCCAGCAGCCACCCCTTTGTGAACTCCTACCGTCGAGCTTATCGGGGCTCTTCGAGGGTCCCCGTAAATACAGTTGATTCTCAAGGTCCTGTCGCTAGTTGTAAGGGTTCCCCTCGTACGCTTTTGCCCATATACTTCCATCCGTTCGTTTGCGGCCGACTCGGGGGCTGTCAAGACTGCACCCTTATGTTCCTCGTGGACCGTTGCCCCTTAGTACATATCCAAAGTGGCAACCGGGTTGCAATACACCGGAAATAGCGCGCCAGGGAGGAATTTGTCGTGTCTAACTTGCTGGATACGGTAGTATTCGGTTCGACTCGATGCGACGCCCTCGTTTTTCGTGAATCAGTTCCGCCAAACGCCGTCTCCGAGAAATCGGCTGCCACGACAGTCGGGCTGGCCACCCGCATCGCTTTGTCCGCCCTCGACGCCCACGTAATCCGTCGATATATCCGAGCCCCGAGCCGCAGCACCTCGCGAAACTATGGATGATACCAAGTCACCGGCGCAGGAGCTCTTGGACCTGTTGGGAAATCCCTTCAAACAACTCGTAAGGACCATCTCGAGGGGCCCCTCGGACCTAATATCAGCGAAATCGCATGCTAACGTAGTGCACAGTTAACAGATGGCGCAATCTGGTCTGCCCTCGGCACGTCGGTGGGAATTACCGCCGTCACCGCTCTGATCTTCTCCTTCGTCCGGCCTTATAATACCGTTATCTATGCTCCCAAACTAAAGCACGCCGACGAGAAGCATGCGCCGCCGCCCATAGGGAAGGGGTTCTTCGCCTGGGTCATGCCATTATGGCGCACCAACGAGGAGGAACTCGTAGCCCACGCCGGAATGGATGCCGCTCTCTTCATAAGGGTCATGCAAATGTGCAGGAATATCTTTCTCACACTCTCAGTGCTGGGCACGGCGGTTCTTCTGCCCATCTACTGGGAACTGAATTCGCAGAAACAAGGTGACCAGAAGTGGTTTCTGAGACTCACGCCTGCCAACGTCTGGGGCGAACCTATATGGGCACTTGTCGTCCTTGGATACTTGTTTAACATTGTTATCTGCGGCTTCTTATGGTGGAATTACAGGCAGATTCGCAGGTTGCGACGCAAGTACTTCGAGAGCGAGGAGTATCAGACTAGTCTCTCTGCAAGGACCCTCATGGTGAGTTGACATTGTAGGAAAGGCGAACACTGATAGCTGACTTGTTGGCAGTTGAATGACATCCCCAAAAATATGGCCTCGGACGAAGGCGTGGCGAGGATTATTGACAGCGTGGTCCCTCAGTCTTCTTTCTCCAGGACAGTCATTGCACGCAATGTCAAGCTTATACCTAGCCTCATCGAGCAACACGACCATACGGTTCGAAAACTTGAGAAGGTTCTTGCGAAGTATCTCAAAGACCCGCAGAATCTCCCTCCAGCCAGACCGACGTGCTATCCTTCGAAGAAAGACCCATCCTACGGCACATATCCTAAAGGTCAAAAGATCGATGCTATCGATTATTTAACCCAGCGAATCCGGGAGCTTGAACTTGAGATAAAGGAAGTCCGCAGTACCCTCGATAGACGCAATACTTACTCCTATGGGTTCGCCAGCTATGATGATATCTCTGAGGCCCACGCCATTGCCTACACGCTACGCAAGAAAAAGCCTATGGGTGCTACTGTTGTCCTCGCACCCAAACCGAACGACATCATATGGGACAACATGAACCTAAGCCCATCGACCCGAAGCTGGCGTAGACTTGTCAACAACCTCTGGATTATTCTGCTGACCTTCTTATGGATTGCGCCAAATGCTTTCATCGCTATTTTTGTGTCCAATCTCAATAACTTGGGTCTGGTATGGGATGGTTTTCAGAAACAGCTAGCCTCCAATACAACGTTCTGGGCCATCGTTCAGGGTGTGGCTTCTCCGGCTCTTACTTCGTTGATTTACCTGGTTCTCCCCATCATCTTCCGTCGTCTCTCCATTCGCGCTGGTGATCGCACAAAAACTAGCCGCGATCGCCATGTTGTCGCCAAGCTCTATGCTTTTTTCATCTTCAACAACCTCGTCGTTTTCTCACTGTTCAATACCGTGTGGGGATTCGTCATTACGGTCGTCGATAAAGCTACGCACGGGTCAGATGTTGGTACTGCGATCCTCAAAAGTGAATTTTTTCCGACCCTATTCGTTTCCTTGTGTAATATCTCGGAGTTCTGGGTTACTTGGCTTCTACAAAGGAACCTGGGTGCAGCGATAGATCTGGCCCAGTTGTGGCCCTTGGTCTACAGCTTTTTTATGCGCAAGTTCTCGAGCCCTACGCCGAGAGAAATGATCGAGCTCACAGCGCCTCCTACATTTGACTATGCGAGCTACTACAATTTCTTCTTGTTTTATTCTACGGTGGCGCTGTGCTTTGGCGGTCTTCAGCCATTGGTACTTCCCGCTGCTGCACTCTATTTCTCGATCGATGTCTGGCTGAAGAAATACTTACTTCTCTACATTTTCGTCACCAAAAACGAGTCGGGTGGCATGTTTTGGCGTGTTATTTTCAATCGCATGGTTTTCGGCACCATTCTCGCAAACCTTGTCATCTTTCTGGCAGTCTTCGAACGAGGCGATGGTCAACACATCCAGGCGTTTACCACTGTTCCCCTCCCGTTTATTATGGTCATTTTCAAGATAGTCTGTGCTCGCACGTTTGACGCTCAGATCCATTACTATTCCACTCAGACTATGACGAAGCACGCTAATAATGGCGCTCTCAAGGATCCCTTGAGATCTAGCACCAACCTTGCTGCACGGTTCGGTCACCCTGCTCTTTATAGAAATCTCATTACCCCTATGGTACATGCTAGGGCGCAGAACATCCTAGCCTCGATCTATAAGGGTCGATTGTCCGACGGGCGTACTGCAGACTCGGGAGATACGATGTCAACTTCTGGATATTCAGATGCGTACGCCATGAAACCTATGAATTCTTCGAGGCCGGGCAAGTCGGCGGGTGTCCCTGGATTTGAGATTGTCCCTGAGTCACGCCTTGATTTTGAATATTATAAGAATCGGTCAGAATTTGCCTCGGATCACGGTGGTGGAAATATTTTCGGACGTTCAAATGATATCATACGCCCCGATACACCAGGAAGTATGTGGGATGGCAGCGAACCGAATTCTCGGTCGGCGAGTCCCGCACCTCCCGTTCCTCGTATTCCAAGCCCTGGCCCGAGCCGGATTTTATCTCCCGCTTCAGATGTTGGAATGACTTATCCAACCGGATATTCACGACCTATGGGGAGTCCCTATTCACCCCCTGTAGACGTTAGTCAGGCGCGAAGCCCACTATATTCGCAAGGAAATGACAGCAGTTCCAACCTAGTGAGCAATGCCGCGCCTATGCCGGTCGCCTCCACGCCCGGGTTCAGAGAACGTAGCGTGGAGCGACTAGGTAGAACACCAGGCGGTGCTGGGATGCTCGGCGGCGGGCCACAAGGCTACGGCGGTTTGCCACAGGATGAAGAGATCTCTACACCTGATCATGATCCCATGCAGTACAACTATTTCCGAGAGGCACGGAGACCGAGGCGTGATCCCTCGGGAGGCTGGTAATATCCCCCGCCCCCAGTCTGCAAATGTACATAAACTGTATGCGTTTTTATTTCAGGGATACAGCGGTGATAAGCGGCGTTTGGCGCTCCGGTTTCCGTCTTTCTGGTTTTATGGCAGGCCATTCTGATACTGCAATCTTGAAAAAGTGGTCACATTAGAGAAGGATGCATGAGCATGGTTGCTCAATTGATGAATGACATAGACAGCTTTAGTCTAACGCCCTTTTGTATCGATTACGCCTTCTTAATACACCTCGTCAGGGCATAAGTGGCTGCTTTGCCCTGAGGAATACACTTCTTGCTGCTATAATAGACGGACACAGCGTTGATATTGAGTGGGAGCTCGCATAGGTAGACGTGACAGGACTCATGTGGGATATTCGTTCAAGGCAAGATTTTGGACAAAAAGAAGCTGGCAATCTAGTACCATCGGAATGATATCAGAGTTCACTGGCCGTATTCTGCGCAAACGAGTGAATGCCAAGACGGATTCATCAATACTTTGCGTTCACGTGCCAAGAGACTAGACACCATTGGCAGGATCTGCGAGTGCAACGCTGCCAGTGGTTGGTTTGTTGCGATGCTCGCATTCACGTGTATTTCAACCTGCCTTGGTAGGCAGGTAGAATTCCGGTCACAATGGTGTGATACGTATTCGATAGTAGCAGCGCTGCTACAAGAAAAGAAAGCAGAGACGGGCCCGAGAAACCAAGTATAGCCAGTACCGAATGTTTACAAGAGCACGTTGACGCGTGGAATTGTCTCGAGAGCTTACCCCAGTTCCCCCCTCTCTTTACACTATTATGTTTATACAAGAATAGAAAGAAGATGGTATCTAGGCAATAAGTCTACATTTGCCCGCTAACGTACAAGTAATACGAGCTAAACGCCTCTATTTTATTAACTTCGTGAAAAACTCTATTTATATCCCGGCCATAATGCGCTGGTGGTGGTTAACAACAGCCCTTGGGACCCTGAGCATGGCCACCGCCGCAGAACCCCTCCATCTCCGCGTGCTCACGTCCAACATCCGGTACGCGGCGCCCGGAGACGCCTACGAGAAGCCGTGGAGCGTGCGCGGCCCGCTGCTCATCGAGCGCGTGGCGGGACTCGTTTCCGGCAACGCCACTGTTGCCACCGTCGTCGGTATGCAGGAGGTGCTGCACGAGCAATTGCTCGATATCCTCGCGGGTCTGGATGCCTCCACATCTGCCTCCTCTGCATCTACATCTGAATCTACATCTGAATCTGCATCTGGATCGTGGAGCTACCTCGGCACGGGCCGCGACGACGGCAACCAGGCCGGCGAGTACTGCCCCCTCTTCTACCAGCCGGCGCGCACAGCGCTGCTCGCGTCGACGCAGAAGTGGCTCTCGCCGACGCCCGACGTGCCCTCGTTCTGGCCCGGCGCCGGCAGTCGGCGGTACGTGCTCGCGGCGGTGTTTCAAGACATTGCTTCAGGCGCACGATTCATCGCCGCGAACACGCATCTTGATAATGTGAGCTCCGCGGCGCGGTCCGAGGGGGTGAAGATCGTGCTGAGGGTTATTCGGGATATGCAGGCGCAGTGGGGAGGAGGGGCAGGGGAAGAGTTACTGCCCGTTGTGTTGTCCGGGGATTTCAATTCTGAGCCTGGGGATGATGCGTATGCGGCTATGCTTGCCGATGGGTATCTCGGGGATGCGTATGTGCTTGCGGCGGAAGAGGGGCGATTTGGGCCGTATGAGACGTATACCGGGTTCGTGCCGGATGAGATTCCGGATGTCAGTGGACGGATTGATTTCCTTTGGCTTGGGCCCGATGCGGCAGATACGTGGGATGTACGACGCTACGAGGTCGTGGATAATGTTGTTGGGGGCGTGTTTTTTAGTGATCATCGGCCTGTGTTTGTTGATGTTACGATTAATGCGTGAGTTTACGATATAGAGATGAGCACGAGTGGATTTCACGACCACTGAAAAAGGCGAGAGAGGACTTTGGGTCGGTCATTCGTAGTCTTGGTGTTATTGTTCGTCATTATTGATTGTTATACATATTGCTCAACGCCAGCACCTCACACACACACACACACACACACACACACACACCCTAATTACTCCTCCCCTTGGTGCCGCCCATCGTGGATTGTACTGATCCGCCAATGCTGCCTTCGGTCGTGAATTGCTTGCCGATCATGCCCTCCTTGTCCAGCGGGCCCCCGATCTTCTGCGCCGCACCGCCGAGTGCGCCTTGCTCTGTAACGACGTGTAAGTCGGGATCTTGGTGTATGCGGATGCATGTACGTGTCTGTCTGTGCGCGAAGCCGAATCAACGGCAAAGGGCTTACCTGTGAATTGCTTGCCAATCGTCCCTTCGGCGTCAAATGCCTTGGGCTTGTCCTCGCCTAGGCCCGCGGTGGCGGGCGTCTTGGCTTGAGACGCCATTCCGGTCGATGTCTTAGAGCCGGTGTTGGAGCTTCCGTGGGCTGACATGATTGCTTATAGGAGGGTAATTTGTTGCTTTGATTGGTTTATAGGTATTTACGTGTTGCTTTTCAAGGCTTCTTCTAGCTTGCTGGAGTGTTTACTCTTCAAGAAACGAATTGTGTATCACTGGGCTACGAGCATTATATAGATGGTAGTGTTGACCAGTGACGACCATGAGGTCATGATTTGTCATACTAATCGTAACTGATATCGCTAGAGGTTAAATCGTCTTATCGGCGCAGAAAAGTGAATTCGTCTAGAGAATACGTCAGTTACATCTCGAAGACGTAATTCCAACGGTTCTACGATATTGTGGCGCCGGCCTGGAGATCGAGGGATAACCCGCAAAAAGTCATGACATAATAAGTGTTCCCCCACATTCCACCACTCCGCGATAGGCAAAGGACTATCTAAATCCCTTGTTCCTAGGGGAATTTCTTCCCGTCTTTGTGTAAAAGTCTACCCAACCCTCTTTTTGAGTAATTGATTGCATTGTCACAATAGTATTGGTCATGTGATCAAATTGATAAGTAACAACGTGCTCAACATTAAGATCTGTCTTCTGGCTAGGTAAATGGTTGATGCCATTAAGCTGCAAATCTAATAGCCGATCAGGAACTTAAGAGTCTATCCGTTATTTGCGGCTCAGCGGCAGTCAGTAGTCATCTTCGTCATCTTCGTACCAATTTATCAATATCGGGATCCGGCTTCTACCACGATTAAAATACCCTTCTGAGGAAAACGGAGCTATCAATCGTCCTTCCCGTCTTGCTCCGAGCGATGCCGTCTTGAGAGTTGGCATATGTCCATCAGGGCTGGACACCTAAAACTAGTCTTCAAAACACCCCGTCGCCTAAACAACCCGCTGACTGACCCTCCAAGTCCATACAGCCGGGTATGCGAACTGGAAAAGGAAAATAAACCGGACACTGAAGCGGTTAATGAGGTAGACATCACATTGGCTGACATAATATGGTGTTGTACGGAAGCCTACGCGCTGACGAGAGGTCACCTATGCGACGCCCCGTGAGCTTCATGACCCCTCGTATAGGCATGTAGCCGAATTGCAGGATCTCTCGGATGAAGCTATTCAGAGACTGAGACATACGGCTAAACCTTCTCATGAAGGAGGTTTAGGTCCGCAGGACTCCTGTATATAGAGACTAGTTAGCCTTCTAATGGACAGAAGGTTCTTTGGATGGCTAATGGTCATTGCGCTCATAGAATATATTCTCATATTGAGTCATTCTCCAAGCCCTGTATTTAGCCCTTGTGATATATGGCGACTATGTGAACGTGTCTCGGATCTGCAAGAGGGCCACCATAGACATCTGTTTGGAGAGTCTCTCTTCTACCGGTGAGGGTCCTTCCTTCAACCATCATCTCGATAAGGATACCCGAACCTCAAACCTGGCACTGGTTGGACTGGCAACACTTTGCCCTCAATTTAGCTCTGGTTGTTATGCGAAACACATTTTGTAAGGGGATGATGGGTGACACGATCAGAAAACGAAGGCTAGTACGCAGTCGTATGTCGCATGTCACATGTATTTTATATTTAGTAAAACAATCTATGACGGAAAGTATTACTGAAAAGGCCAAAAGAACTTTTATATTGAAGTGGTGTGGGTGACTTGACAGCGACTTAATCAGCTGGGAAAATGGGCTTGGCTAGCAAGGGTGGTATAAAAGGGGGTCAAAGGCAGTCAACTACGCGAAAAAGGGAGGCAGAGTAGCGATTCTTTTCACGAACTTTATGAATACAGCGTTCTATTTCTCGAGATCACTAAGTTCCCCATATTTCATGTGCAATTGCGAAAGAAATAAAGGATTCAGGGAGTGCAGGGTAGTCTATCTCCTAAATGCAAACCCCTCACTTCACTACGAATTTGAAGGAATAGGTGCTATAACCATATTCTTAGTACGTACTATACATGAACGAGATCATTTATATAAAACTGCGTAACATCAATCACATGTTGCAAAGTATCCCTTTAAAAGGGTTGACTCAGCCAGTCAACCTATCATCTCTATAAAAAGCATGATAGGATACAGATATTTCCAGCCGCTGGCACTTACCCCGCCCGTCGTTCTAGTTTCTATTTCCCTCCCTTCTGAGTGACAGAACATTTTAGACTGGCAGTGTTGTCAATCAACATCCATATCTCCTACAATAAGCCTTCTTCGTAGCGCCCATCATGGGAAACGAGCACACCGAATATACAGATGAAGTTGATGTCCCTGTCGAAGCCATACAAATTCTAGATTCCGAAGTGGTAGCTAGTGCGTATAGCCATAAGCCACTGTGCTGAGTGTTAGGACTGACTAAGGATAGAACTTCCTCCCGGGACCAAGGTGTCGAGTATTCTTGCTCATGGCGCTAGCTTTTGGATCCGCACTGCTCGCCTTGATGGGGAACTGGATGGCGACGAGCAGAGCTATTTTCTCAAGGTACGACTATCCTAACCTCCTTAGATGATACCTTAGCATTGACAGCCTATAAGACGTCATTCGGTGAACGTGGTAAGGCGATGATGTCGGGAGAGTTTCACTGCATGGCGAAGATTTATAGCATTATGCCTGATCTCGTCCCCAAACCGATCGCATGGGGCACTTATTCCACCATACCTGATGTTCATTTCTTCCTGTGCGATTTTCGACTCATGATGGATGAGCTTCCTAATCTTGAAAGCTTCCCAACCAAGATGGGTGACATGCATAGTGCTGGTGTTTCTCCAAATGGCAAGTTTGGCTTCGATGTGACAACCTTTCATGGCAACATCCCTATCGAGCACGGCTGGTCGGATACATGGGAAGAATACTTCACGAGAACAACTCGAGTTTTGTTCGAACTCGAACAAGAGGCCCAGGTTAGTAACCAGGATGTAATTTATAGCGCACTGCACTGCCGTTAAGCGATTGACAGTATATTGGGACGTCGACCCCCTTTTCTTTTTCCAACCTCGCAGTTGGGTTGATGGGTACTAGAAGATGATATATCAGTATGCTAAGCTAGGCTGTTTAGGGCCCGAATGAAGAAATTAGGAAGCTAATGGTTCCCTTTTTTGGGAAAGTGGTGCCACGCTTACTTCGACCTTTAGAGACTGGTGGTCGTTCGATTCAACCATCTCTTATTCACGGTGATCTCTGGCACGGTAATGCATCTATGGACAAGATTACAGGCCTACCTATTATTTTTGATGCTGCATCTTTCTACGCTCATAATGAATGTAAGGTCGTTCTTAATTCCGGCTACTAGCTAAAATTGACAGGAGTAGATGAGCTTGGAGTATGGCGCCAGCCGTGGAACAAGATAAACAAGAATTACCGAATGCAGTACCATAAACACTTTCCCAAGTCACAACCCGAAGGCGACTATGACGACCGGAACGCATTGTACGCGACGTAAGTCTCATTCTCTGAATCCTTACAACGGGACCAGCTGGAGATCATCTAACTTACAATTTCTAGCCGAGTTAATCTCCTAGATTCAATTCTGTACAAGGGAGAGACTAGCTATCGAGCTATTTGAGTAATCTACATACTTCTGGGAGTCTGATGACAAGATGGATTCGTCCAGTGACTTATTAGACATTATGCAGGCTTGTTGCAAGTATGGAAGAGCTAGTTGAGAAGTTTCCTGGGGGTCTGGAGGAGTGGGAAGGAGAATCATAATATGCTTGTAGGTCGGAAAGGCAATCATTCAACTATAAGTCTTGCAGGTAGATATAATTATGATAAAAGATTAAAGTGTGCGTCGGAAGGGTTTGGGGCTATTCAAAGCCCAATCACGATGAGAAGGGCGAAATGGCTATTGCACTTCCATCTTTCGTCATAATTCGGAGCTCCCTACGCCTAGCTCGAGTGTAATTGGCGGAACAAGTAGCGATCGCCAAGATCTAAACTAGCCGCTTCTAAATATAGCCTTCGAAAGATAAACCCCAACCCATCGAAGATGCAGGGGCTAGTTAGACTAGTTTTCTCTCATTGCGCATCAACAATATAAAACTATTCACATAGATGGAACCAGGGCCGGGCGCATCTGAAGTAAAATAGTTTGATCATCGATAACAGGCAACTAAATTCCAAAGAAATCCCAGTATAATATAGTTAGTTGTGTATCAGAAAGGAGCGAAAGTCAGATTCCTCGCTCTCCTTTGTCCCCGAAACCCCAATTCCGTTTGTATCCCTGGCAAAAGAGACTTTACCCTCCAAATGATAAGCAGAACTTCCGAAAGCCCCCTTTATCACTACAGCAAGCACATTGACGGCCGAGAGGAAAGACCGTCAAGGATGAGGGCCTTATCTCAGTTCGGCATCATCAGAGCTGCTGTGTCAGCTCCAAACAGTTCTGGCGAAATATAGAACGTATTTGATAGGCGGCCCGTTCCGCTCTGCTTGAGGCTGACCCACGCATGAATTCCAGGCCCTTGATCCAAAGGTCGGCGTTGCACCGCACTGATGATTTTCATGTACCGTCGTCTGAACACATCCGGTACTGATTTTTCTTTCAGGTACTGGCCAACGCGATATTGAATTTCTGCGTCGTTGACTGAGTATGCCTGAACCGGGAAATGCACTGTTCCTACCGGTCGATCGGCAGCCGTGCTGGTGAACGCAAAGCAGGATATCAAGGATTTTCTACTATAAGGACCCAGCGATCCGCCGGCCATTGCCGAGCAAAATCGCTGGATTTCGTAGTCACTAGCCCCTGGGCAGATAGCGACGTGTTTTCGTGCAATCTCGGAAGCGGTCGTGGTCGGGTGTGCGATGTACACCTTAACCCGTGCGCTTTCTACCGTCGAGGATAGGTCGAGAGAGAAGTAGATAATAAAGTCACGGGCAGACATCGTGCGCTCGACAAGTTCCCATGCTCTAGCTAGCCCTAGCCGCGCAAAAGCCTCACGACTTGCGGATAATGAGCTGGAGCAGCCCTCTCCAGATGCGCATGGGTCCAGGTACACCTTCCACTCTGGTCCCGATTTCGAAGAAGCATAGCTATGCCATGCAGCGAATTTCCCTCTAGGCTGTGGTACTATGAAGAGATCGCGTATAAGGTTAAAGCGACTCAACGAAACCGTCCCATTATTCTCCCTGGCAATCTCTTCGCTTAGTTGCAACGCACTCTCCTGAAGAGCTGTAAGGTCGCTAGTCTTATCCCACGCGTCATTCATCGGTTGGGCTTCGACAAGGAACCGTATCTCCGCATCCCCGGTATTCTGATCAATAGCAACAGAATATTCAAAGGGCGTGCTATCATTGCTAACAGCGGAAGCTCTTCCCGCCGTGCCTATTTGCTTTCTACCCCAATCGCCTGTTGCCAGCGCAAAAGCACTAAGCAGCTGCTCTCTTGCCATTTCTGTTTGGTCGACTGCTCGAGAGATGAGGGATAATTGCCGAGTTGCTTCATCAAGGTAGGTCCTAGTAGCCAATTGACTCGTCGGCATATAGACAGGCCTTAACCCACATTGGAAGTGCCTGAGTCGCATATCTCTACCCCTCGTGACTTCAACGTTGGGTATTGTATGGCGCCGATTGTAGAGATTCTTAATAGCGGCAACGGTGTAATTGATATGGTCATTGGACATCGTATGTCGTGGCACAGCGAATCGGACCAAGTTTGGTATGTCTTTACGCTCTGCAGGCGACTTTTTGTCCCACTCCCACCCAAACGGACCGGCTTCGCAAGCCCGGATGCCATAGTCCTTGATCAACTCCAAAGTAAAGCCAACAGATGCAAAATCATCTGGCTTCCTATCGCAACCGTGAAAGAAATCGTCCATGTCCAGATAGACAGCATGACCACCTGGAGGTGAGAAGACTGCAATGCCGTGATCTTGAAGCCTCTGAGCGAAAGCCTGTACTTGGGCAACACGGCTGCGAAGATATGGTTTCTTTACGATTTCGTATAGACCAGCTGCAGCCGCCATTAGGTCACGGCCGCTCACTATATAATAAGGCACGTTAGAATGGTGTACCCAAATGATCGTTCCATGAAAAGGGCAGCTACTTACTACCGCCATATGAATCATTGCCGAAGTAAAGGATCTGCCGCTCCTTCAACCGAGATCCAATGCCTTGATACTTGGATGCAAACACACCCTTATCACGAAAGGAGAGGGCGCCTCCCATATTAGAAAGGCCGTCCTTCTTCAAGCTAATAGTAAACCCGTCCACATATGAGAACATCTCCTGAACGATATCCGTAATGGACTTATTAGAATAGCCAGCTTCGTACTCTTGAATGAAGAGAGCATTTTCAGCAAATCGACAGGCGTCAAAGAAAAATGGTATCTGATGGCGTTTAGCTAACGAGGCTGCAGCCCGGATATTAGCCATGGAGACGGGCTGTGCAGCTGCCCAGTTGTTTGTAATCGTCATCAAGATTATTACAACTTGATTCGGATGCTTATTCAAGAAGTTCTCGGTAGCAGTCACGTCCAAGTTTCCCTTGAAAGGATTTTCTCTTCCAACTAACTCTTGAGGGAATGCATCAACGAAGCCCGGCTGAAGAAAGGTCTGGAGACCGAATCCAGCCGTGGCGGCGTTAGCTCCCGTCGTGTCGAAGAATCCGTTACTCACGACGATGGGCTGCCCTGAAGGCTTTTCTGCTGATCCCTCTCCTATCACACTCATCAGGGCAGAGAAGAGAAGAAACTCTGCACATCGGCCCTGAGGGACGATAAAGAAGTTTGGCCGTTCAAGCTGACAAGGACCACCGTTTACGAACCCATCCTGGTATGGAAACAAGAGCTTCTCCCGATAGAGTTCGACGTCCGCTATTCCGGTGAGCACGCGATGGAACACGCGTTGTTGATTGCTTCCTCGTTCGAAGGTGTCTCGGAATGCGTCGAGGAGGCAATAATAACCCCAATTTCGGCCGTAACTTTCATCCGCTCTCATTACTAGAACACTCGGTATCAGTCAGGGTGGCTTGGAGTGACGAAAATTGCAAATAAGAGCGGTCAATTCTCATAAGCATCAATGGCATGCTCGAGAGCAGGATATTGTGATAGTTCCAGGATGATATCATATAATAGCTTACATGCGGCCCATTGCACATCCGTCATGGCAGATGTGCCAGAGTCAGAGAGGAAGTCACAGGTAATCATCCCTGCGGGAAACGCAAAAACATTGTACTCGACATCTTCAAGTACCTTTTTGCGTTCCTCTGCGCCAACATCGAGAAGCGACCTCACGATAATAGCGCAATGGGATGGCGGAAGTAGAGCTTCTGTTGCTGGAAACGAGTTCATGATGGACGTTCAATACCAGTACACTTTCGATGTCGGGAGTCT
Organism: Xylaria sp. FL0043; assembly: GCA_022578865.1. Lineage (NCBI taxonomy): Eukaryota > Fungi > Ascomycota > Sordariomycetes > Xylariales > Xylariaceae > Xylaria > Xylaria sp. FL0043. Next base: position 46,094 of record MU397263.1, read on the forward strand.
CTCACTTGGAAGTATGTCAATCAGTTCAGAAGCAATGAGTAGCACTGTCAAGCCACGATAGCGCAAAGTAGGCGTTCATATATGTTTAAAATTTCGGTGGATTCATGATGTTTCACCCCCAAATCTGAAAACGTCAGAAGGAGTGATTGATGAAGTTAGTTCTATCCCAGTCAATGTACGTACACCACAGATGATCGTAACACATGTGAGAAGATGGGTCTCTTTCATCGACTAAACAGCGGTGTGTTTCTGACATTATTACACTTGGCCTTGTGATGCTACCCATAAGCCTCCTCATCCACTCGTGGCAGGCGGCTCTCCCGCGGCAGGCAGGATGTGAGCGCCCAGAACTCATAGACGACTCAGGTAGGGCTTTGCTGTGATGAGAGTAAAGTACTTGAAGCTTAATGTAGGCACGATGAGATGTACATGCATATGTGCTACTGAGCTAGGACATTGAAGTTGGCCAGGTAACTTGATGTTGGATGAAGGATCGTGATGAACATGAAGTGCCATTCGGGCTGAACTACCGAGCCTAACCCTTATTCAGTAGAACCACCGGTTACGGACCCTTTCCAAAGAACAGCTGAAGTCCTAAGTGAGACTCCGGGAGTCAGGAGTCTCAGTTTGTCTCAACTAGATCAGAGCAACCCTGATTGATGGCAGTACAGGGACGAGAAAACTAGGAATTCCCAGGCAGAGGCTAAGAATGACAGCCTAAGTTGAGACTCAAGGAGAGTTGTTAGCTTCATTCGAGCCCCTGGAGTACCAGCGCCCATTGAGTTAATTAGATCAAACTAATCCGGGACAGTAAGCCTAGGCATACCTGCACAAGTACACGACAACAGCAATATCTCTAACGGCATACGTGGTGACACAAAGCTGCGAGAAGAAAGCTGCAGAAAGCTTATGTGGTAGGGATCAATATCATTTGAGCCTCTTCTATTTTCGACAAGATAAGTCGCGTCTAGACAGGCGGGGAATTGAAATGTGACACAGGATCCTGAATAAGGTAATTTATGTAGCAGTTCCTCATTTGTCTTGAATCTCCTTGGAAAGCGGGATGATCTTTCTCACCTGTGAGATTTCATCCTTATTCGCTTCATCGTACAGCCCGCTGTGACAGCTTCCGTCCTCTTTTGTTTACCATTTACGTAAGACTTAGTTGGCGCATCCTTCGTTGGAGGGCTACTTGAGCTGCAAATTGCCGGTACACCTGGTAATCGGATCTTAGAAGACATCCGAATCCTCCGGCAAAGAAACGGCCAATTGTTAGGCTTCAAGTCGCAGGAAGCCAAATCGGTTCATGATGTACTCGAGAACGCGGATAAAACCATTCGCTGTAGCCTTGAGGCAATATTTGCGCAGCGCACGCATTCTCACCATGCCTAATTTTGATACACTTGGGAGCACTAATGCTACCCAATATGACCTTGCAGCTGAGCTCATCCTTTGGGTACGACATTGCTGTGAGAGGTCGATTACTGACAAGAACCCGAGTTTCCAGGACGTGTTTGGGAACAATGATGCGATTTGCTGTGTTCTTGTGGTGATGCTCTCTCCACTCATCCTCCGGATCAACCTCGCCGTAAGGGTGCGCTGCTAATATGAATGTAGATCAGTTAGACAGTATTGCCTTCCTAACCCCTTCGCAAAATCCGCCTGTGACACACTCCGCAGATTTTAATAAGTGTGGACCGTATTCTGGCTTTGTGCCAAGGTCCCGCCTACCATTGTAACGTCCTAGCTGCGACGGCTTACTCAGAGCCAGACATCTCGTCATAATCTCATTTGATTCGTTAGAGATGCCTGCAATGGGAATGATCTGACTCGTGCATATCCTGCGAGGTCCTTACCGAGTTACTGTTACCTTACGTTTCATCAGTGACATGCGAGATGATGGGTTTTACGATGGACGTGTGTAACTGAAAGCATCCTACATCCGTTGATATGAGACTTTATGTTATTGCCTCTTGTGTTAAACGTATACTATTAAGACGGTTCATAGTCAATTCAAAAGGCGATTGAGTGAAGCGACTTCCGACGGGTTCATGAGTTCATCTTTGTTGAGTGGTACTCACTTATCCTTAAACGAGGTAGTCCTAAGGCAGAAGACACGACGCTAACTAGTTCATATGAAACATGACGAGGCGATTTAGACTCATTGAGTAACGCTGAAATTTCATCCTAATTTTAGAAGAACTGAACTATCGATACCTACCTCGTAAGCCAGCACAAGTTACATCGAGGTGCTCACTTCAACCCATACTCTTCTTTGATCAAATCCGCGGCTCTTTCAGCAACTGCATAGACAGTGGGCTGCAAGTTACCAGTGGTAATGAGCGGCATGATACTTGAGTCTACGACTCGAAGGTTACTCACGCCATAAACCTTGAGACTCGTGTCCACAACACCCCCCTTATCGCGCGGTAGCATCGGACAGCTACCCGCTAGGTGCCACATCGATACGGCGCGCGAGCGGAGATATTTCTTCGCCGACTCAATGTTACCAAATTGCGAGGCCGCATCTTGGTATTGAAGTGGCTGCTTCACGACTGTCGCAAAAGATGGCGAAGAAGCAATGGTTTCAAGATAACGTAAGTGATGTGCCAGGACCTGGATATCAATAGGGTTTGAAAAGTAGTTCGGATCGATAGCAGGCGCTTTATAGGGGTCATCGGAAACGATGTGTACGCTACCACGTGAAAAGGGGAGAGAGAGCATCGCAGCGAGAGAGACCCATTTCCCAGGGAAAATGGGAACTCCACCCTCTGCGGCGCTTGGAACAGTGGCAGATACAGGGGGCGGCGATACTGGATTTTGTCCAGTAATTGTGAGTAGAACACCAGATGGCCTGTCAGGCTCTAGCAAGGCTTTCTCGATGACTTCGTAGCTTTCGCGAGCGAGTGTTTTGTCCTCACTGTGGCTCTCTGCCGGCAGTGGCCGATTCTGCTGCAGCATGGCTTTCATCGTGGACTCGTCTCCCTCTGAGAGGATGTCGACCACCGGCATGTACGCGTATGTCATGATGCCGACGGACGTTAGTATCCCCGATTTGTTAATCGCATAGTCTTGCATGGCAGCCCCTACAGCCTCGGGCTCTTGCCTTACTAGAGAGTCCAGTGTTTCGAGGTCATCCACGGCCTGATAGCTGATATCGCATACGATATGATCTTGGAGATTCTCGCCTACTCCTGGGAGATCTTCAATGACTGAGATCCCGTGTTTGCTTAGGATCTCAGGATTGCCGACGCCAGATAGTTCCAGTATCTTAGGAGACTGCAGGGCGCCAGCGGCAATGATGACCTCCTTTGTAGCCGAGACGGTTTTGATGGCCCCATTGTGTTTGTACTGAACCCCCCTAGCTTTAGTAGCTTCAGCACCTTTCTCCAGAAGAATCCTCTCTACAGTGGCCTCGGTTAGAACCAGTATATTGTTACGGTTCTTGATAGGGGAGTAATATGCTGAAGCTGAATAACTTCTCTCTTTGGTAATGGGATCTATGCTTGCGAGGCAGTTGAATGACTGGGTTGATTCATTAGTCCAGGGACCCGTGCCAGTGTAGCCTCGGGATTTGAATGCGCTCGTCCAAGCTTCACGGATTGGATGATTCAGGTTACCTGGGAAAGAAAGTTGAACGGGGCCCTGGGGAGAGGCGTCGACGACGGAGTCGCCGCTGTTGGATCGACCTTCGATTTCCAGGGCCTTCCCAGAGATAGGGTCAGAAGACGGAGGGGTGAAGGCTCTTGTGTAATAGCTCTTGAGGGTGTTCCAATTCCATCCTGTGTTTCCCAGGGTCTCCCAGGCATTGATTATGTCGTGGCCAGGAGGAGCAAATACTTGGGCGTTCGTTGCACTCGAGCCTCCGAGAACACGGCCCTGATTCAATGGCACTTTTCTTCCATTCAGTCCTAACTTCTCAACCTGTCAGTACTTGAAGACTGATTACAAGGGATATAGGAGAGATACCTGATTCACAGACTCGAAGTCCCAGTCAACATCAGATTTCAGCATGCTCGCGTACATGGCTGGGATCTTGATACGCGGATCTTCTGTGTGATCTTTTCCTGCTTCGAGGACAAGAATACGTTGGGTTGCATCCTCGGAGAGACGGGAAGCTAGCACAAGACCAGCTGTTCCTCCGCCTACGATGACGAAATCATAAGTGCCGTGTTCCATATTGAAGAGCCGAAATAAAGTCCCAGACTTGAATTGCAGGTAGCTAGTTTGGACTAAGAGTCTTGACACTGATACTGTATATGTTTTATCCCTTTCAGAAAGAAGTATTAATAATAGGATGTGAAATAAGTGAAGACAAAGACAGTTGCCTACCAGAGCCTCAATGTTTCAGGGGGGATGACGGGTCCGTGTGTGCATTCTAACGTGTGTAACCACACTCTGTAGCTTATTGGGGTCCAAATGGATTGCTTATCCCCTACAGACCCCTAGATTGCAAAGGATCTACTGGATCTTCTGACACTTCGTACCCGGTAGGCACTGTCACCCTAAAATGAGTGTGATAGGGCACGAGAATCCCCCACCTTCCATTCACGCACCCGACTGGCTGGAAGGCCCAGTCGCAGTCAAGATCTTTTCAGGGTAGTAATTCTCTATTTACTGAGCGAAGGTCCGATACCCATGTAGATATACATCATTTTATATCAGTAACATTATGTTGCATTGACGCAAGGTAAGATGTCCCAATGGTGTCCTTGCAGCTGTGCCGCTGGTATCATTTAAGTAGGGAGCGATGGCTGAACTTTCAAATCCAACTGGAAGGACCTTGCGTGTCGCTCCAGTCTTCCTCCATTTTCTATTCCCCAAGATTGATATCATACTACTTGCAACAATGAAGCTTCCTTTGGGCGCCGTCCAGGTGATCATCGTCGGCTTCATCACGACAGCGCTTGCTATTATCGCGCTTTTCCTTCGACTCTGGTCCAGACGTATCCAGAAAGTACCCTTAGTGTTTAACGACTACATGGTCATTGCAGGACTGGTCCTCGGCATTGGCGAAGTAGTCACTTGTTTTATAAGTAATGCAGTCTCTGGTCCTAGTTGAGGAAAACAATTTTGACAGTCAGACAAGATTCCTTTATTGGAGCAACTGGAGCTCATACTAGCCAAATCACAAACCCTTGGGTTCTCGCAACCTTTGCTAAGGTTCGTCAACGTCTCTCATCGTCTTTGACATGGCCTCGCTGATATACGAGAATGCAGGTTTTCACACCTGGCCAATTGCTTTGGGCCGCTGCCAACACCTGTGTCAAGTTCTCAATCCTGTCACTATACACGGTTCTCTTCCCGACGAAAAGGTTCTGCTACATCTGTTATGTTACGATGGGAATCTCATTGGCATACTTCACGAGCGTAATACTTGAAGCATTTGTGCTTTGCAAGCCAGTCCAGTACAACTGGGATAAGAGCATCCCCGGAGAATGCACAAATCAGCATTTGGCGTTTCTTCTTGCCGGCATTACCAATCTATTAATTGATACTCTCATAGTAGTCCTACCGATGCCCAAGTTGTTCGGATTACATATGTCGCTTTCCAGGAGGCTCAGTATTGCCGGCATGTTTGGCCTCGGAGCAGTGTGAGTAGTAAGAGCAAAGAGATAGATTAGTCGCTGATTCCTGACTTGTAGGATTATTATCATATCACTCTTGCGGGTTCTATCACTTGTCTCCTGGAACTTGGACGACGTCACCTATGTATTCACTCGGATAGCTATTTATTCCATTGTGGAACCGACTGCTGGAGTGGTTAATGCTTGCCTTCCTGTTATAAAACCTGCTCTCCAGACTATAGCTGGCCGTCGACCGGGCAGTACACCAAGAAAGGAGCACCAAGTGATCGGCAAGTCTGACATCAGCACATTCGGGAGCTGTGAGCACCCTCTGAGCAAAGGAGATGATTATGGTCACAAGTTTCTCCGACTTGATGACGGTCCTTTCACTGCGATTCATTCTGAAGGTGCATCGGCTTCTACTTTTGAAGACAACAACGCAATACAAGTAACTAGAGTCTGGGGGATTGATAATCCTTCAGGGGGCGCCTGAAGTAGCCGAACAGCTGTCAAGATCTCAACTTGAGATATACAGCCTTATGCTATTCAATACTGTCCAATACCGTTCAATGTACTTTTGACTCGCCCTACCCAACCGATCAGCACTTGATAGAACTCTCCCAGAGCATCGAATACAAAGATTGAGTGCAGCAATTTCATACAAGGAGACTTCCGTGAATCTTACATTGGCGCTACAATCAGTTGATTGAGACAGCGCCTTCCAAGAAGTAGCCCTTTTTTTTTCAATATTAGATAAGCTGCTTAATCCTGCAGCGCATCAAAAAGTCCTAAGTGTATGATGCGACTATGGCACCCTCCATTACAATATTTACCTGAGAGTTTAGTTAGACAAATGAGAGTCTATTGTAGATCACATTGGGGCAGCGCGTTCACCTGTCGGCTGCGCCAGACACATCAGTCAGTGGCAGGCTTTGCTTGCGTTACTTTCAATGCAACGTCGGAATTGGTTATGGATGCAAGGGCTTGCGTCCTCTCAACCACCAGGTCGGCAAATCGACTGGGTTTAGCCAACCGAGAACAGCGTTTCATGCTTTCGGTATACTTCCACAAGAGTAGCATCGATCCTACTTACCATGCTTCTCAAGATCTCACGTTTGATGATCCTCCCTTACACTACAGTACTCAGGCTCAAGAATCAGCCAGCCACAGGTCAGTCAGTAACGGTAATTGGTCTTACTCGCATCCGCCCTACCCCGCTTAAGCCTCAAATCCTCTTTCACAGTTTGCCGGCAGGCAAAGCGAGGGGAAACCTACCGACATTTGCTTTAACCATTTTCATGTCAATCTAAATGCAAGGCATACGGCCCAACTGTAACAACTACCCGTTTGGTGTCGATTTGATTGTTAGTAGAATAAAAATAATTGCCAGCATAGCATCTTAGGATATTAGCCGATTAGTCTCACACGAGAAGCCCACTCAATGCTCCAGCGCCACGGCTTATACCGCACCGTCACACAACGACTAAGACTTGCACACAGAAAGATGTTTCCCATGTTGCAGGTATTACATTACGAATTTAGTTAGTGTTAGGCTCTTTGCGTCAGCAGTAAATCTATAGCATACCCCTATACTCAGGTTCTAACAAGCCTTACCCCCCCAGAGCCTCAACACAGTCATTCCTTCCCAGCTAGAAATCGATTTTAGCTCTGATGACACGATGGCCGAGGAAGAGAAGGAAGTCAGAGAAACAACATGGCATGGTGAGGCCCGTTGCGACACCGCGTATGCACAAGGACTGTTTTCGTTCTCCTTCCAATCAGAGGCAATCTGCCTCTGTGAGTCCGCGCTGAGATCCTCTCTGCCTAGGGCATTACATACGCCGCGAAATCGCTTATGCAACTAGAAACGGAGGATCAGGTTAGAAGAACATGCCGGCTGGCCGGCATCTTCTATATAATGAGAACCTCCTCAAGCTAATATCTGGTCTCTGCATGCCGTGTGACACAACATTCATTCTCAGGCATGTGGCGTCGGATGAGAACGGCCGAAGCTTTCCCGCAGCGTTCTATTCTTGTCCTGTTTACGACCAATGGGAACCAAACCCCAAGCAAGCGTATTGGGTCGTTTAGTTTCCTTACACTGGAAACTTCACTGAGATTGAAATTCTCATGCGCGCTGTGGCACACACCAGGATAAAAATAGGAAGATGAGGCGGCAGATAGTGTTGACAGATTCCTACGCCCCGAGATCTGCAGATAGTGTCTACGATGAAATGCCGCAGCCTTAGACAGCAACGAGAAATCCGTCCGCCGTGTGTGCCTGGTATCCGCGTATCGGCTCCTTGCTGTCTATGTAAGTGTATACTAGCTAGGTTGTTCATACTATGTGTGTTTATTGAGAAGTTTCTAAAATGCCCCATCCATCTGATACACACAAGTTGTCACGGTGTCCTCTGCGCACCTGTCTAAGCACGTGTGATTCACCAAATGTCCCAAGTATGATTGGCTAATTGATCCCCGCAGCTCAAGGTCACCAGACTTAATGAACGCCCAGACATGTACGTGGTCATTAATTCTAGTAAGGGGGCTCAGTCTATATCGAACTATGTGATACCCGTTGGACTGGTCTGAGCACTTTCAAAGGTCGCCGATCGAGTTGCCCTTTACCCTGTGCCTATTGGCCTCAGCGATGACCTCTCGCGGGATGCACCTGGCGCACGGTGATATACTCGGGTTCATAGGGCTGCTAAATCGAAATATAGTCTTCATGAGCAATTATAACAAGCTGTAACGCCATGTCTAACACAAGTAGGTGTAGATTCCGTCTAACCATTATTGAGATCAAGTCTCTATGGCGAAGCCGTCACATCTCCGATATCTACCATTTAAGATGTGATAGTACTAACACATCAAAAGGAAATAGCAGATAAAACCATCTCTTCATGTTCTATCACTGCATACTCGACTTCCCACTTAATTACCTATTCAAAGGTTGTTTGCCTGTAGAAACTGGATCATATGCTCGAAGCTATCCGGCCCGGTCTTGTGCGCGGCGATACAATGTCCAGAGCCCGCCGCAATATACGTTTGACTCCCGCGTGACGCCACCGGGTAAAAAGTCGACAACGTCGCGGCGTTCTGGTCTGTCGGGTAAAGACAGTTACCGCCGCAGAACACCAGATCATGCTCGCCGGTGACAATGTCAACCGGCCCAGTGAATTCAGGCGACGGCCCAACGATACCGCCCATCGTCAGCAGCACCCCGAGGTTGTTCGTTTGCTTGTTGGCGACCTGTTGCCGGAACGCATTCTCGTCGAAGTTCGGGTACCGGTAGAAGGCGAACTGGATGCCGACGGCTGACTGCTGCGTCAAGTAGCCCGCGGGCAAGCCCTTGAACTGGGGTGCCGGGTCCGTGTTCGCGTTGATGAAGTTGAAGGCCGCTAGGGACAGTGGGACAAAGGCCGGGTTGGCGCTGGTGCCGGTGAGAATCACGGCGTCGAAGTCCCGCAGGTACTTTGTGGTGATGCTCTGGGTCAGCGTGCTTCCTGCGCTGTGCCCGACGCCCACGACCTTGTCGAAGCGGTACCCGCCCAGTTTCGCATTTCGGAGGAGCCCGACCAGTTCATGGAGAACAGCGACTTGGGAAGTGGCTTGCACGACCTGGATGGGATCTGGATGGTCGGACTTCCCTACGCCCAACTGGTCATAGGAGAGTGTCGCATAGCCCGCTGCCGAAGCCACGTCGATGTAGCTGTAGCCTGGACTGATGTCCCAGTACGTGTGGTCAAGAGTGGCTCCGTGCGTTAATAGCTGCACTGTCTTGATCTTGTCCAGTTTCGTGGGATCACTAGGGAGGCAGAGCTTGACAAAGATGCGATACTCGCCGGAGATGACACTAGGCCCCCCAGCGGCGGCATCGGCACCGAATGTTGAGTTCACTTGGAACAACTCAACAAGTGACTCTGTCATTGCCGTCTGATCCTGGGGCGCCTCATAAAGAAGTCGGGTCCCTGATGTGTTAATAGATAACGTGACATAGCCAGTAATGCAGGTCGAGCCACCTCCGGCGGATGGGCGAATGACAGGATTCGAGAAGCCATGAGTGTTGAAGGCCATGGTTGTTGCTGATGTCAAGCTAGGAAGGCAGTTGAGTAAAAACGTTACCGGGAGGCAGACAGAGGCGTTCGTCAGGACCGCGCGTGGCAGCAGAGTGGGAGCACGGGTTGATATACAACTGATTGATGTCTTTATTATCATCGCGGCGTAGCAATATACGGTGCGGCGCAGCGAGCGTCAGCTTGATGAAAACGACTTATCCGTCCTAGTTCGCCAGAATCTTGACCGCTTTGGGAAGAATAAATCAAAAATGATCCTTCGCTCTCTATAACACAACTCTCCGAGGCGACAGAAATATATAAACGGACAAGCGCGAACATGTCCAACGTAAGCGTTGCGACGAGCTTGAGGTCGTATATCGAAGGTGGCATGGGGTCCTAAGGCCTCAAGCCGACGAAGTGTCTAAGTTATAAATGAATACGCTCGCCCATTTGACCGTATTCTCCCCCACCATTGCCCACAAGTTGCGTTCACTTGGCGCATTCCAATACATCTCAAAAATACATGCTCTCAGAAGCTATCTCCTCTCAACGCTGTGCCTAACGTCGGTCACGGCAAAATATCTCGTGAGCTACAACGCCAGCGCAGGAGACGACCCGGGCGTCCTAGGTGTCCGCCGTGAAGTTCGAAGTAATAATGAAGTAAGATTAATAATAGAACACATAGACTGGCTAACTAACATACACGCAATAGCGTACACACAAACCTTACACGCCCTACTCATCCTCAATTGAAACTCACACACTGGCTGAGAAGAACACCATCCCGAAGTCCCGGAATTGCTTCACGAAGCAAGCGAAAACACAGAAAACATATCGCTAAATCAGAATAAGTGAAACAAAAGTAGTAGTGGGAAAGACGACATAGGTCTGGAAGGGTATCATGCAATCTACCAAGTCGTCGTCGGATCCTCTCGTTTCTTGTAGTTACTGTCGTCATTTTCGTTGTCGTCGTTGAAATTACCCTATTCGTAACATTCGTCGTCTTCTCCAATTCGTAACGTCGTCAAAGTTTCCGTCATAGGAAAAAAAGAGTGTATGTGTGTCCGGGCACATACTCGTGAGTTGAGCTAGTTGGACCGTAGATTATGTAGCTGAGTCACGCAACAGCTTTCCTCATGCCCAGAGGTACCAGGACTTTGTGGAACCGCTTTGGCAGGCCCTCGATAGTCATCGCACTGCAATGAGAAGCCCCCATCACCACACTCAGCATCATCGGCACCGCGTCAATGTTTCGCATGCCGCTCACTCTTCGCTAGGCGTATACCCCGAATCCTCATCGATATCTTCGCTCACATCCTCGACCGACGGTTCAGGAATAGGGTTAAAGAGCTGCTTGAAGCGCGTCGCGGCCGTGGCATGTGCGAACTTGATCTGGAAAGCGCCGAACCTGCCGCGACGCTGTCGATGCGGTCGATACTCGTCGCAGAACGAGTAGACCTGTAAGTTCCGCAGCCAGATGCGATGCGGAGCCTTGTGGATTAACCAATCCTCTGGAGGATCGGGAGGGACTTGGGAACGACGGATGTTAGTATGTGAAGAGAAGGGTGTGACCAAAATCATATAGTAAGGGGATAGTAAGGGGCGTACTGAAAGCTGTCCAAACAGGGCATTTTGCGAGTCGGCCGTCTCGGGTCATGACGTGCAGACGGCGACCTTTCGTGTGGAAATCCTCGACGACGACCAGGCAATTATCGAAATCATCTTCGATTATCTGACTGATAGTACGTGTCAACAAATCATCCCAGGTAGACTATTGCAGACGACGGGACACTTACGCTTGGAACAAGCGCTTTTCTTTCCGTATGATGAATTCGCGCCAGTCAAGGCTGTGCGCCCATTCGTTACGCGCCTTGAGACCGACGAAGGTGCAGTAGAACAGCACCAGCTCTAGTTTCGGATCAATACACGATATTTGTCAAATTAGGTGCACGGCAAGAACTGACCTTCCCATGTCAAGAACGAGAGGCTTGCCCAAGCCTTCCTACGCTTCTCGATATGGTTCCAATACGTCAGGTATAATACCGACGACGACTCCCTCTCGATAGTGAGGTTATCTATTGCTCGGATAGAGACCCAGGGCTCGCCACTAGGGGTTCGCGTCCGGACGAGAACGAAAGGCAGTTGATCGACGTGTCGGAGAAACACTATTATAGAGACGCGATCATTCTCAAAGGTCCTTCCAATGATTATCCGTTAGCTTTGCGCACTCCGTGATTTCCAAAGGAAAAAAAACCCTGGTCAACTGAGAAATAGCTTCGAATTAAGGGAAAGGAGTTGCTCCTACCGCTTCACTAGTATTGTGACATCGTCAGGGAATGGATCCAAGTGGCCCATTCTATCGAGTGGCCCAAAAGCGTCGGACCTATATATTGTTAACCTAATATTCCAACAGAGAGTTAGTTGGGGGTCAGAAGCTCACTTGCCGCGTTTTCTGAATTCTCGCCGGGACGGCAGGGGATGCGTGAATATGGCCTCCGCCCAGTGAGAATCCTAGAAACGTTAACCAACCCTTTCAAGCTCGTGAGGATGATACCAACAGTTTCTTGCTTCCAAAAGTCAAGTGCAGTATCTCGTCTGATCAGGTCTGTCCGAATGGGACTCGGGGGGTCTAGATAGTAAGTTTAGTTAGGCCTTCCCTAGACAATCAGGACTGGCCAACCGACCTATCTTCCGGGCCTCTCGCAATTGAAGGATCCGTATGCGAAGAGCTTCCATGGCGTTGACGTCGAAGTTTGGGTCCCTGCTCGGAGGCAACGGAGTCAGGTTCTGTAACGCATTCTTTGATCTGCAGCACGTACCTTGTCAACATGTAATTAAGCAACCCCAGGAACTGATTATACATAACGAACCGAGCCGGCAGGGTCGTACCAGGTAGTTCGTTGCTCATACTATGATACATAGTCCTCCAGCGATGCTCCTTGCTCAGGAACTTGTCCTCGTAGAAGCCCAAGATATCTCGGAGCGTACGACATAAGCACGGCAGAATGACATTTAGGTAGTCGATCATGACCGGCACCTGAGATAGATGTATTTGAGACTTATCGGCGAGGTCACGGAGAAGCCGGCTCGTGATCTGGAGATGATCGATAATGGCCGTAAGGTGCGGATGTAGATGTTCTGGCAGGGCATTGCGCAGCCCCTGCAGACAATAGCCAACCCTATCGGCGCGCTCGGCCTCGACACAACAGCCGTCTAGTACACGCGGACCTAAGTCCCGGGCGGCCAGGTCCCGGGTCAGGTCCCGGGTCGCGCCCCTGGGAACCGGAGTTCTTACCGGGATTCGGAACGGCTCCATATTGGCGACGAGCTTACAGTCCCATTGTAACAGACCACCGATAGCAATTCGGTCCTGGACCTCCTATCTGCTCTCACACGCTGCGTAACGGAGACGAGAAAATAAGAAAGGAGATATCAGCAAAATGTAGATAATATGGTTTGGGCAGAATGAAGGGCCGGCTGGGCTCAATGGCAGGTATTAAAGAGCCGTTGGACGTTCCACATGTGCACGTCAAAGTAGCCCGCGTGGAGAAGGTTGGAGACCCCGCCGTGCAGTGCATGCGAGACAATCAAAGAGCGGTTATCTGGGGAACCTGGAACCCAACGGAAAGATCTCGCGATAGGTTTGTCTGTCTGCCAAATGCGGCTCATCTGACGTGGCCAGCGCCTACTGGGACGTGGGGGAGGGTCTTGTCTTGTCTCGTGGTCTTGTCTCGCACGACGCGATCGGTTGCTGGCCCGGCTATCTAGAACGTTGTCTGGCTATGGCAGGCCAGAGAACCGTACGCATGCCGTGCTGATGGGCGCATGGAGATGCACTGGATGCATTGGTGATTGGGCATCGCCTGTAAGCCGCCCATGTCTCCTGAGAACACGCGATTCTGTCATGGCAAACAAGTAGTTTGTGGCCAGAGGCGAGATATCCGGCCGACTGCCATTGGAAGGCAAAGATACACAGGTGTAATAATATGCATCACTGCCAACTTATCTGTAAGACAATCAGATAGATAATGGGTCATGGACGGACACAAACTCACCTTTGAACGACTTGGTCGGTTTGGGACTGTGTCTTCTGTCTATGCCCGAAGAGGTAGGTTAGCTTCTTCAAGGTTGGTGATGTGGTCTACCGTTGGACAGCTAGAGCCGAAGTTTCAGTGAGGGCGTGCCACGAATCCCGCGGCCCTCTGGCTCCAAGCAAATCACAGGCGCCGGGGAAATGGCACGATGCGGAAATCAGCGTCCGGCAACCTCGCGCCATGCGGAGAAGGGGGGACGACTTGCATGGCACAACCTGCAAGTGGCCTATTTGGCGGGTGACCACGTTGCCGCTGCTGGGAAGACTTAAATTATATATACCTAAGCTGTCCCGTCCGTGATGGGGTTACTTGTCCCGAATGATGAGCGATGGTGAGTGACACATCATATATTGTTATGTATGTAGGCTAGTCGCTCGTCAATACTCTTCCCCTGTTTCTTGTTCTCTCTCGTCAAGCTGCATCGGCGCCGGAACACTGCACGTTTCAACGCGTCACATTGAACTTACTTAGAGCAAACACACAAGGCGACAATCGGCACAGTAGGCACGCGCGAACAAGAATTGAGTAGCTGATGGAATTGTGAGATACTTGGGAATTTGCAGAGGGAAGGGGTGATGAACCCGAAGCACTTAGTATAGGTCAACGATGCCTCCTCTACCGGCTTCTGTTTCGAAAGAGGGAAGGAGGCCATCTGATTGGGTTGGTAACGAGCACGTTTCCAGAAAAGGAGCAAATGAAAGAAAGTAGAGAGAGGGGAGAGAGTTTTGGTAACAAATGATTATCACAAGCTAGAGACGTCTCGCCTGACTACAGTTTACATGCCTAACTACCTAGGTAAGTATGACCCAATCAAGTCGCACAATTGCGGTTGCAAACGATGAAGCAGCAAGATGGATTTGCCTATCAGTATTACTTAACGTGAAAAACAGACCCAGATTTGAACTTGGAATATGCGTGGTGTGCTACAGAAGTTTAGAACACACTGCGCAATGATTCATTCCTTTTAACAGGCTGTAGCCGACTTCATGTGTGTTCGCCTCGGGGGGCTCCGTTTCCTAGATGGTGCGCAGTTACTCCACGGATATATATATTGCGTTATCGGAAAGCAGACCGAAAGGGAAATTTCCATTTGGGTCGTATTGGAATTTCAACCACAGCGGCAGTATACATACTAAAGTACTGAGTGGCCCGCATGGTCAAGGCAATACCATGCATGCATTACAAAACTAATCGTGAAGTTCATAATGTAACATAGGACGTATTGATGGCTACCATGTATGACCCCCTCTCATCTTCTATCCATCATGCATCTGATTGAGCGTGGGACATGTCGTATCACTAATTTACAACGCAGTGTCGTTGAGACTTTTGGCTCTCAGGACCTTTCTTGGCTATCTGAATGCCAAAGCAGGACGACAACACTGCCAGAGTTTTGAGCATCCCCAGGCTCATTCCGGAGAGACACCCTCAAAAGCAAAACGAAGCATAAACCATTCCTGTGCTTCACAACACCGACCAAACCCTGAACGCAGTAGAGAAAATAAAACTTAATGCCACCCTGGCCCCCTAGAGTTCCCACGGCCGACGACGTTGAGCATAGTAGTCATCCCGTCATGAAACATCCTCTAGAACGCGATAGACAGGCTGCGGAGCTTCATGTGCTCACACTACCTCTCGGTTATGCCTCTCTAATCAGACTCGGCCTTTGTGCAAAGGTTAGCAAGTTGTAGAACAATAGCCCCGTACTGAGGGCCTTACCTGGTAGGCCTGCTTCTCATCCTCATATCGCTTCTTGTCTGCTGCAGCCTTCGCCTCGTATGGGGCGCGCTGCTTGTCGTTCAGAGCCTTCCATCGCTCACCGAGGATCTTGCCGACTTGGCCTGTCGCGCTGTTAGGACTTAGGTGTACGAGAGGGCGTAAAAGGACATGACCGTACCGAAGGAGATACCAGGGTTCTCATCACGGACGTTCTCACGCTGCTCGTTGGCGAAGAACATGTATGCGGAGAGGCCACGCTTGGGAGCATTGGGGTCTGCTAAGCTGTCAGCAAGGTCTACTCAATTGCATCGCCGCTTTCGTGGATCCAAGAGAGCATACCCTTCTTGCCCTTTCTCTTCTCGACCTTTCCGGCCTTTCCTCGCTTGGTCGCTTCCTTGGGCATAGTGTTTGATTTGAAATCTGTGTATCTTGACGCAAATTAGTGACATGGTCTACCTGAGCTAGCGAGAGACCTCGCCTTCGCAGGATGCATGTTGACGAGCGGCGTGGAGTAGTTGAAGGGGTTCAAGTAATGCGATGGTTAAGAGGGACAGAGATGCATTGAAGTGATGCGACCGTGCTGACACCTGGAAATTGGTGGTTCATTCAATAGCGGCGCCGATGAGGTCGACGAGGTCGACGAGATAGGTACGCAGTGGAAGCGGGCTTCTTGGTAATTGAGCAGTTGTCGCATAGCCAATTGAGCTCGCCAACGCGTAAAAACCGCGTCTTGAAGCTCAGAATAGGCAATTGGACTTCACAACACATACCCCTAGGGTTTCAGATGACAATCAAACTTTATTGTTGAAGTTGACAGAGCTGTTGTGTTGACCTGCCATCAGTGGATCTTGTCACCAATTCTCGCGATGCTGATTGCGATAGTGCGATGATGACAAGTGATGGTCCGGGGTATTGGGTAAGAGATGCAACCGACGGAAGCTGATGCACTTGGGAGCGATGCAAAAAGCAGTCAATGAAGCAGAAAAACATCAAGAATTGCGACAGCTAGAAAACTGTGCATAGCGTAAAAGACCGAAGGCGAAGATCGAGTGTAGAGAGCGGTGTTGTGAAGGTGACTTTGTGTTTGTAGTGCATGGCCATATAAGGAGAGGTACTCACGATTTGTATGTGTGGGCGTAGAGCGTAGGTGTATATGCGTGTGTATGTACGTGTGGTGAGGTTGAGTGTGTGCAGTGTTTGTATGGGAGACGATTTGGGTGGGAGATTGTATGAGAGCAGAGAAGAGAGGGAAATATGTATGGGGGGCTTGCCTGGGTGACTGAGCTTTTCAGGTGGGCGGGTGATTGTGTAAGGGCCAAAAGACAGACTCTCCAATTTGTGAGGGAGGGTGCGAGCCTAGCCTATGTGGTGCGGGCGGGCGTGTGTGCAGGTGTTGCATGTGCGAGAGCAGAGCAGGCGTGTGGTGGCCGGTATGAGGGGGAAGGAGGGAGGGTGGACGAGGGTTCTGGCTCAGGCTTTCAGCAGGGCCTACTAGGAGGTAGGAACTAGCAGCGGGCAGCGGGCAGCGGGCAATGGAAGGGGCTTGGAGCAGTAGCAAACTTGGGGGACACTGTATAGTGCCGTGGGCTGCACAGCAAATTCGCCGTCATTCCTACCTTTTCGCTGTACTGTGGGTACTGCAGAAATACAGCGGGATCCGGGGCAGATACAGTTTAAATAACACTGTACAGCTAGTCTTTTTCAAAGCGTTTAGGTAGGCAAAGGTACTTGCAGTAGTCATGCTGGTTTTTACCTATCAAGGTAGTAGCAGTAGTACACATAGGCGGGTATGGTGTGAAATAGGTTGGTGTCAATATCAGCTCATCCAGTCATTGACCACCTTGAATGAAGTACCTGCCTACCTACAGTACATGACAAGATGAGAAACAGCTTCTTATCACGACTAGTGCTCAAAATAGAGTATATATAGAGCTGCATGCTTGGGGTACCTCGAATTGGTAAGGTACGACTAGCTGGTGTACCTGGTTCTTGTATACCACTCTGGATACCTCTTGATTCTGTGTTGTAGTAGGCCGTCTTGCTGCTTCTTGACTGATATTATAATAGTACAATATCAAATCAAATAGAAGTGAAATGTTGTTTCTCATGCTCATTCCAAATCTCCCAAGTTTGAAACAATCATAATCTATCATTGCTCTTGTTGATCCGTTGTTTTATGCCCTTTTTCTCTTGTCTTACAACAGCGCTGAGAGAGTCAACAACAGGTATGCACCCTAGTATGTATGCACAGGTCCTGACTTGCAGCGTTGCATGAGGTAGAGGCCAAGATCTGAATGCTCCTCTTGTCTACACATACTATATCCATCGTTTCCCGACACCTTGTTATGGCTTGATATCAGGCTCGATTAAGAGCAGTGTGGCCGCGACGCTCTCAATATTGGCCCTCAGTATAGTTCGTGGACCCTGCGCGAGCCGAGTTCTATCCCTTTCACTTCGATTTCTGGCGTCTTTTACTGGGCTCGCACTCGCACGTCTTTCGTGCTAGAGACAAGGAGGGGTGTTGGAGATGAATTTAAGTAAAAGAAAGCCACAACAATGGCAAATGACTTATCTTGTATTACCTGCACATACGCATGGCATGGGACGGCTGAAAGCGAGCTGCGAATGGGTGTAGCGGGTTTACGCAGTGGTTTCCGTCTCTGGCTCGTTGTTTTGAAGTGAGTGCACGCCAACTCATCTTGTCTTCGGCATCAGATATCCCCTTCCTATCTATACCTTATGACATTTCTCTCATCCCCCAAAGCAGCCTTCTTTCTGCTCGTCTTGTGTCCTCCATTTTAATGTGGCTTTCAGTTGCACCATAGTGTTGTAACACAGCGACGGGGCTGACCTGGGCTTGTTGCCGGTTCTGTCCTCTTGTTATTAACGCGGGTATGCATTCCACATACCAGTAGTACTGAGTATACTAGTACAGCCTCCCAGCGGGCCGGCAGGCGACGGGGAGCCAGCCTCGTTTGGGGTCTCCTCAGTTATGTAGGTATGTAACAACTGCATGTCATCATGTTTCCAAAGTTGGACCTGCTGGGTGTCACGCTGGGTAGGAGGAGGCGAGCAGAGGCGGGTTGGACATGTACCTCGCCACCCCTTGTTAGCGTAGGTGTACATGTCCCCGGTCCGTTTCCACACACCGGCTGGTACCTACACTACATCACTACAGTACATACATGCCTAGGTACACTAGAGCTCTGCTAGTCCCCTGTGGGTGTTTTGCCTTGCCCTGCCCAAATTCATGCTGGTCTGTAACGCGCGCTGCAGCTGATTACGACCATACAACAACCCCAATTCGATTCTGGGAGTCTGCTGGCCCCCCTTCGTGTGGTGTGTCTGCCTTTTCCCTCCCCTTTCTCTTTTTCTCTCGTACATAGTCCCTGACTTGGGCTCTCACCCCAACCAAGACCTATCCCCATTGGTCGCCAACGGTTATCCTCCCCTCAAACGTGGGTTTCTTCAACAGAATGCTCCTAACCGTATTTTGACCTTCGATTCTGCCCAGCCCGAAGCTTCCAACCCCGTCGAACGCCATGATTATGGATCGGCCATTGGAAATGCACATTTGGTATAAGTACTAGAGAATCCTGTTTCATCCAAGTCTCTTAGGACAGCTAACTTACCTAGCCGGAGCAGATTATAAACTAAGGAAAGTATTTGCTAATATTATATCTTTCGAGAATCAACAACTGGCAACCCGCAAGCAAGCGTGCAAACATATTTAATTAAAGAAATTACAGAACTCAGAGGATTCAAGAAACAAGAGAAAGTAAAATAAGCCATGAACTTTCAAACAAGCTCATCTTCTGCAGCGAGTGGATTGCGCCGGCTACCTGTGTGGACTGACGGCCATCCGCTACGTAAATGGTTCTAGTGTAGTGTACACTGGCCCGCTGTCCACAGGCCCGGCCCACCAATAGGGAGCTTGAGCTTGATGACTCCTTTTGACCTTAGGTGGTAGTTCTGCACATGAAATGGTACTACACAACTCCGCAGGGACCCGGCGAGAGCTCTTCCTACAGTTTCTGATCCAGTTCTTGCCCAGTACTGTGACCCCCCAAATTGCAGTCAATTCGTACCGACTGATACAACAGGTAGCATACGAAACATACACTAGGTAGACGGCCGATTTGCATGTCATACGTCAAGTCACCCCGTGCAACCGGACCGTACAGCAAAGGCGTCCTTTCTCTCTTCGCCAAGGACCATGCGAACTCTAACTTAGTAAGTAATGATTGTGTCGTGCTAACAATACTTACCTTCACGAGGCTGTAGTGTAGGAGCCAGCTTCTTATCCGTGATTGCGGCTACATCGCGAACTAGTTTCGAGAAGATATACTAGTGCACTACTGTAAGATCCAGCAGATACTGCCAATTCCAAGAGCAAGCTCACAAGAATGCCAAAATACCGTGTGGGACTCCGGGTGGGAATATCGCATGTCTGTGATGCTTGGTTGCACAGGCTTGAGGTATTCATGCTGGTTTATGCAGCGGCCAATGCTGGGGGCTGCTCATCATCCCCTCTGCGTACTACCTGGGCAGGTTGGTACGTATGGGCTCCCATCAGACGTGATCAGACGAGTGTCAGGCATTGGCTGTCTCGCTGGTTGAGCCCAAGGTACGAAGCCGAGGTCTGATTCGCCGGAAGAGCGCAGACACTGTACCGCACTGGCTACACAGCCAGAGACTCGACGGAGAGCTATAAAAAAGGCCCGTACACTGTGCTTCTCCCCATGCTCTCGATGCTCGCTTGGCCCCACCGTCGACGACACCACGGCAGAGAAACCACACCAGATTAGGATCCGGCAAAAGCTTTTTGTCAAGGCCAAAGCTTATGCCTCCACTCGACGCGAGAAGTAGAGAGGATGATTAGTAGGACGCGCTCTATTGAACATGTACACTCTATGATAACCTAGGAATGTAGGTACTTCCGGCCTATTTGTTTACGTCATGCATATTACATCTCCCTATAAATCCACGCCTACCTACTACTGACACTATTTACGCCTAATCGTGTCGGAGCCGGTGGTTGATAGGTAACCTTTCAACAATGATGTGATATGTATCTCTGTTTTCTAAGTCTGTTCTTAATCGAGATAACCGGGTGGGCTGATGTAAGCTATAGCGCAGTGCGTTAGAAAGTACCAGGGACGCTTGATTATATACTACGAGATAAAAGCACTGGACGAACCCTCCAACTTCTGGCGATGTCTTTTCCTGTCTATCATACTATTAGCCATTCTAAACCTTGCTAACGCAGCTTTCCTATTCCTCCCACTTCCCGAAACTTTAGTTGAGAGAGACATGTATTGCTTGCATTCCCTCGCATTCCTAGATCATGATCTTCCCCGAACCGCTTCATGATCCCAACCGCCCCGCGACCCCAAACTTATAACCCCTATTCTTTCTTTAGAATGTGGTGGCGCGCTTATTGAACGATATTTATAAGACACCGCGATGGTAGTATGGAGAAGTGGAACCTTGGCGTGCCTCATGTTTTCCGATGAGTATCAGTGAAGTTAATGGCAGGTTACTATAACGGCCGCTTGACTTGATTAAAGAAGGGTATCATCAAAATATGCTGACTCTACAAATCACCCTTCTCTCTGGTTCGACTTATAACTACGAGCCGCGATTGACTCCTCAAACGTCTTCCTCTGCGGGATCCAGTACCATGTCCCTTAACTCCGCATCCCCCGCCCAATCAACGCCACTGCCCGCAACAATGGCACTTGCCGTGCCCTTGAGGACGCGCCACCTCTGTCTGCTGTTTTTCACCTCGGCTTCCAGCGCTGCGATCTCAGCCGCGTATTCCGAGTCGCCAGAAAGAAGCTCAGCTTTGCCCTGCTCCGTCTCCTTTGCTAGATCTAGTAAGCGTTGCGCGAGGACAACGTTCTCCCGACTCAGACGCAAGGAACGGCTCTCGACATCCGCTAGATCAGAGAGCAAAGAGTGACGCTCTGTATTTTGCGATGCGAGTGTGCTTGATGTCGTATCCCGGTCCGTGATCAGTGGGAGAAGATCCCTGCTGTATGTTAGACTGACTAATAGACTATGTGAAATGGTAGGTGCGCGGATGACCCAACAACATAGGATCTGATGGACTGGCATAGTGGAATGGAGGTAAGCCGTAGAGCAGCAACGCACCTTTCTATAGGTGAAGCATTCGTCCCATTGTGAACGGCCTGCAATATCGGGTTGACGCTCACAACGCTTGCGACTACCTCATTGCGCAACAAGTATTTGGCTCGCGATTCCAAGAGTTCCTGTTGCGCCACCTCTACGGTGCGCCCAGAGTTTGTGTCTGCCAGTCCAGTTAATAAAGCCCGATTGATCGATAGTGAGGTTAAGAGGGTGAGGTTTCTTTACCGGGAACATATTTCTTTTGTGCATTGAGCAGTGCAATCTCCAACTGAAGCTTCTCTAACTTATCGTGAAGCTCTAGTACCCTCTTCTCTTTATCGGAGAGAACGAGAGGTGCTGGAGCTTCTACGCTACCCTGCTCTTCCATGCTACCGACACATCAACGCTGGGCACCGTTTCAAGCAAGTTGACGTTGATTGGTGTAAATGAAGTATACCACTCAATGGCGATAAGTGCCTAGAAAGGCGATTTGCTTTTATGGTTGTTGTAGTGTACGGATTGTTATGCCTCTGTATTCATTGCTGGCGACATGTAAATAGTGGCGGTGCATCATTGCTGTGGCGTTGTTTCACCTCGAGGCCTCGAGAATTGGACTAGCTAGAATGGGTACAACAGCACGTGGCTTCAGATTATGCGCTTTAACATTCTTTCTTTTGTATTTCTGTAAAATTCACTTGATATGATCTGTTTAGTTTGTAGCAATGGATTTCTACCATTTATCGCATTCTCATGTCATTATACTTCGCATATTCTCAGCAGGTCGCTGTGGGTTCTGCTGTGTGTAGGGGCCTTACAGTAGGTTGGTCGAGATGGGCCAATAGAATCCGTCTATTCTGAGTCCTAGTGTGACTCGTAGTGTGGACTTTATTCAGTGGGTCGAGTCGGGTCCCTTGACATCAATAACTTGTTCCCAGCTGGGCCTGGTCGGGTCCCGGGATCTATCAGCCTGACCTCCTCCAGCTGATAGGGAACGAATCGCATCCTGCCCAGAGTTCCCGATACGGTATCTACCTAAATCTAGGCGCTGACTGACCCGATGCTCGACTCTTGTTTATTTTTACTGTGTCTTTTCTGTCCTTCTCACCTTCATATAGCCTTGTGTGTAACGCGCCGAATGGGTTCACATCCGACTTTCGCTTCCGTCACCTCCCCGATCCCGTCTCCGGCCTCCTTCGCGTCTTGGTAATCAAGGGATGGACAGCAAGCGTCATGGCCACGCAGACGCAGGTGTTGATCGCTCATACGGGCCAGCGCCTGCAAGTTGACAGTTCCCAGTTTTCTGAGTGAGTGCTTCTTTATCGACTTTCTTTCGTCTGCTTAGAATTCCTGAGGCGAACAACCTAAGCCCTCACAAAGTACACTGCCCTCTACGTTGCTACGACCCCGGCTAACAGGTGCTTTCCCCAGCCTCGACGATTTCAAAGGATGGGTTTCTCGACAGAGCGCCATACCAGCTCAGAATGTCGTGGCGCTTACGTCTCAAGGAAAGACGATCAAGATCCAAAACATCCAGTCCGAGGTTAGTACTCTCATATCCCGACACCAGTATGCTTTGGACGGGAGTGCTTACGGGGTTCACCCAACTAGCGAGAGATATACGTGTATGATATCCGGATTACGCAAGCATCCTCCCCCGGCGCATCGATCTCCCTCATTTCCGAATCGCCGGTACCGAAGCGCTACCAAGTTACAGCCGCTCCGAACTCGATAGATGATACGCATTCGCTCCGGTCATGGCAAGATCTCTTCAAGAAGCGGCGCGACTGGGCGTTGCATGTCTCCGTCGACTGTCGAGAGATGGCGAGTGCCGCGCAGGATCGCTACGCCGAGATGGATGTAATGCTCAAGTGTTTAGATGCTGCCGTTGCGAACCTCGACACCGTGTTAAAACCGATCGAGCCGAAATACTCAGAATTCAAGAAATGGGCCACTCCAGCACAGGAGGAGTACGCGAATCTAACGTTGAACTGGGAGAGCTACCTCCAGCTGGCCCGTAGCGTCCCTGTGTCTTCCGCGATGGTGCGCTTCATGACCGGTCAAGATGTCCGGAGGCCTCGCCAAGCTACTCTAGAAGATCTGATTGACCCCGATCCGACGAACAAGGCCGGGAAACTTGCGACAACAGCTCTGCGGAAATATAACGCCAAGATTGCGGATCTCGACGCGGCGGCAGACAAGTTATTTCGTGGGTGTGGGGAATTATTCGGAGAGTTTGACAATCTTCTCGCACGCTCGGCAATGCAGCATGCAAATGATTGCAAGCAACTTTTGGAGGACATCGAGGCGGTCGCCAACAAGATCGACACAGACTATCAGGCTACACTCCAGTATACAAATCAAGCAAAAGACGTATCGCAAGCCTCTAAGACCGCCGCCAACCATACTAAACAGCTCCTGCCTAGTATTCAGAACCGAGCTGTGGAAATGGATGAGATGCTCCGCTACGCCACGAAAGCTCGTAATGAGGTTGCTTCTGAATCTATTAACTTCATGCGCAATATCGCAGCGATAACGGCGCTTCACCACGATTTCAAGACCCAAATGACCCTTGTGAACAAGGTCGAAGAAGAGATGACTACATTTGACTATCTACGCCTCATCCAGCAACTCCCATTCATGTATGCATCTTTCATGGTCGAGTCTATCAGAAGGCGAGAATGGTCAGAGAAGATTAAGACGGACTCATCGACTCTTGCCAACGAAATGGCCCTATTTCAGGACGAGGAACTGAAAAGAAGACGGAAATGGGAAAGGATGGTTGGCAACACTTACGGTCCGGAAAAGAACATAACCCATGTACTTGGTCTCGAGGTCAATCTTCGTGGCGAAGAACAACGATGGCCAGATGTAACCAAACAAGAACTGGACGATTTCTTAGCAACGATCCGCCGACAGAATGCAGATGGAGCTGTTACATCAGATGTCGCCAAGCTCATAAATGACCTCGAAAACCCAACGAAACAGCAGTATAAAAGGCTCAAGGCGTTCAAGAACGGCAGTGTTCACGAAGCGGCGTTGGGCCGAAGTGGCCTCCTGATCAGAGGAGATGATGAACTGATCCGAAATTTGCAGGGTGATAAGTCGAGGCTGGAGAGCAGACTCAAGACTGCGGAAAGCCGGGTTCGTCGACTAGAAGACCTACTACATCGACACACACAGGCGTCGCGGCCGTCTATATTCCCTCAGCAGAATAATCAAAATAACTCCTCAACGTCTTTTCAGGCCTCACGCACCTCTCAGGACCGTCGCCAGTCATCTGCATCAGAAAACAACGAGGTTCTCATGCAGCGTATTGCACAACTCGAAACCGAACTATATACAGAAAAAGAACGTTCCAACGCTCTACAAAAGGAGGCTCATGCACATGTCGAACACATTGATGAAGCGAATTCTACTAAGCAAGACCTCTTGGGCAATATGGAGGCCTTAAAAAGAGAATTTATGGAAGAACGCAAATCTTATGAAGACGAGATTAGGCATCTCAAAGCACGGTTGGAAGAAACCGAGGATGCAATGGTCCAGTCGATGCAAGATGAAATCGATCGCCTTAATAACGAAAAGAGAGACGAAGCCCTTAAGACACAAGGGCAGGTGGACTTCTTACGGAATGAAGCCAAAGTGCAGAGGGAACGAGTCGTTTCTCTAGAGAGGGAACTCCGTGACAACCGTGATATGATCAAAAGCATGACCAAGCAAGCTGAGGCTGCAAATGAAACTACGGAAGCCCATGCACGATCACTCAGAGAGCTCCATGACCGGCTGTCTCCCACAGAGACTTCACCGTCTGATTTCACGGATCTGATAGATGCTGTTGTGATGAAGTCAACTGATATTCTTGCGAAGTTACATTCCCTCGAACAAGATCTCTCGCTGATGAAGGCTGACCTTGGTCTTGCCGACGCTACTGTTAGAGGAGTCAGATCAGAATTATCATCTACAAAGGAACAACTAGCTTACGAAGAGATGAACTCCCTTCGACTACGCGAATCACTAGACAAGGAGAAAGCCAGATGTCTTACTTTGGAGGCTGAAATTACCGAAGGCCGCGAGCAGCTCAATGAGTTACGAATCAAGATGACCGAAGGAGAAACGGGGTCTGAAAGTCTGCGAAAGACCCTTGGCGAGGAGGAGAAAAGGGTGGCCGAAATTACGGAGCAACTAGCGTCTAGACAGTCTCGAGTGGGCAGCCTAGAAGAAGAAATTCGAATGTTCCAAGAGAAGCTACAGTCAACTGAATCAAGCCTGGCTGCTTTGAATGCAAGATTCGAAGATCGAAACACTCGCTCTAAAGATCTGGCCCAGCGGTTATACACTCAGAACGAACGACTTACCAGACTGCTAGAGCGCCTGAACTTTTCAGTTACGCGCACAGACGGGTCGATGGTTATCCAGAAAATTCCACGGTCAGAGCGAGTTTCACAGAATCCTAACGATTCGTCCGATCCCGGATCATCCGTCAAACGTTCATTACCGTTAGGAAGCAGCAGTCTTAGTGACAGTGCTGACCTGCGGTTACTTTATTGGATGAACGCTGAGACTTTAGCTGCAGAAGAAGAGCAATACCAAGCCTTCATAACTGGACCAGGTAATTTCGACATTGATGCGTTCTCCGAGGTGATGTATCGCCGCTTCAAGGAAATCGAACACTCAGCTCGCAAGGCCGTACGCGATGCCCGTAGCTTCCGTGACCGCGCCAATGCGGCGACCAAGGAAGCTCATGAAAAAATTGCATATAAGAATTTCAAAGCCGGCGATCTTGCATTATTTTTGCCCACTAAGCATTCAGTAGCCGGGGCCTGGGCGGCATTCAATGTCGGATGTCCACACTTCTTCCTCCGTGAACAAGAAAATCACCGTCTACGGAGTCGAGAATGGCTTGTGGCCCGGATTACTGGTATTCAAGAACGCGTCGTCGATTTATCTAAAAATCTACAGTCTTCAAATGCACCATTCTCTGGGGGCGAAACAGACTCTGTCGCTACAGGCGATGAGAACGACAACCCATTTGATCTATCGGACGGCTTGCGCTGGTGGCTGGCCGATGCGCAAGAAGATAAACCAGGTGCTCCATCCACACCAGGCCTCGCCAAATCGACGGTTGCCTCCAATCGAGTAGAAGCAGTAGCAGATATGCATTCCCACGGTCAATCTGGGAAGCTCAAATCTAAGCTTGGTCCTCACACTGGCATAGAGGGTGTCAGTAGGACGCTAAGCAAAAGCCTAGAGAGCAGACGTAGCAGTTCAGGCTCGAAGAAAGCCTTGCCCTTTGCTGCAGGTACCGCAGCTGCTAAAGGCAGCGCACTTGCTAGCGAAACGAATAGTTTGCGTGTTGCCCATCCTGATAGCCCCGTGCTCGATGCCAGCCCGACTCTAGAACCCAGCGCTGCCGGGCCTAGTAACGTAGTAGAAGAATCCACAACAAAGTCCAACCAGGATAAAGGCAAACGCGCGGCCCCTGCAAATAATGCTAATGAGGTGCGAAATGCTGCTGACGCTCTGTTCGGTCCTTGAAAGCAGAGCAGGACTGATGGGTTCTTAGGGCCGCCGTCAATCAGATGACACGTCGCATCAGCAGCACAGTCCACAAAGGCAGAGCCAGTTCCGAGCACAAGCGCGACACCATGTGCCGCCGCAGCTTCAACGGGATGCGAGCGACGCCCCGAGCGGGAGGAGTATAGTCTGGGATTCGCTCTGGAATCTCGATGTCAGTTATCCAGGGCGGTAGAGGATTCATTCCTCTTATTACCTGGCTCGAGCAGTCCCA
Source organism: Xylaria sp. FL0043 (assembly GCA_022578865.1). Lineage (NCBI taxonomy): Eukaryota > Fungi > Ascomycota > Sordariomycetes > Xylariales > Xylariaceae > Xylaria > Xylaria sp. FL0043. The sequence continues at coordinate 73,449 of MU397263.1, forward strand.
AAACATATATATATATGATGCCCTTTGTTTATGAGCAAGGAGCAGCGGCGTTTCACTCCTTTCACAAAATCTGCGTAGCCTAAAGCAATGATTCAGTACTTAGTCTTCATCGTATAAGGTTTCAGGCAGCGGTTTTGCATCATTATACTATACTGTCCTGTCCTATCCTATCCTAGTCCTGGGTTGCAGATATACTAGTTAATTGTGTAGTCTACCGGGAGCATGGATTGTGAGACTTCGAAATAGCGAAATAGTTAGGTTGGGAAGGGAGAAGGGGAAGGAAAGTAAAACAAGTTTCAAGCGAGTGTGATAATGATGGGAAGTTTTAATCCACGACTCACGGGGACGGATCCTGGAGAATGGAATGAATACCCCCTTGTTGACTGGTTTATAGTCAGCGTTATAATAGACCTAATTGTAGCCATTACTCTTTCGATGCTCAACGTGTAGTGACGAGACATTTGTAAGAACGGTAGAGAAATATCAGCTTTTCATGATGATTGTCGGAAGATACATGTTGTACATCTATGGGGTTGAGAGCTACCCGTCTCTACATATGATACAATGACGGGCTCCCTGTGACAACTGCCTATGTCCAAGCTCTCTTTGCATAAAGAACTTCACAGAGCATTTGTCATTTTCATATCCATCCTGGTAGCTCGGGCTGTTGCTGCTCTAGAACCGTCATCCAGTCCCAGATGATAGATCTCATCCCCGTTCCTATTCTTCAGGGAGCTGCGTGCCACAAGGGGCGCTTGAAAGTACTGACACAAGGTGGCTCCAACGCACATCTACATGCAATCCACGATCGTCTCGTTCGAGAGAGGGCTACGACACCTCAGGCACAACCTGCACAACACGGCTCACAGCCTCGAGAACCTGTCCATCCGCGCCGACACCAGGCGCGATGCGAACCTCGAAGGTGCCGAGCCTCTTGATGCGGTTTTCGCCATCGTGTTCCGGGTCCAAACCGAGTAGCTCTAGGGATTCCGCCTCGAGGGTAATGCGGCTGCCTTGCGGGTCAACGGTCAATTCCTCCTTGATTAGGGCTAGGATGTCGTTTCGGGATACGGAGCCGAAGATCGGGGTGATGGCGGCCTCGGATGCTGGGGTGGAGGCAGAGGTTGCGGCGTTGGCTGCTAGCGAGGGGGAGCGTGGCGTCGGGGGTTCGGCGGGCGTCGTTGACACGGGGATACGTGGGAAGATGAGGACTTCGGGGAGGAGAGTTGTGAGGAGGGCTTGTGTTTCTTCGGGCTGTCTATCGTGTTAGCGCACTCTGTCTGTACTCTCCCCGTATCTTGTCTGTTCCTTCTCTTGTCCCCATGGGTTCCCCTAAACCCTCCTCTAGGGCGAAGAATAATGATCGAGGGATCTCTGGGATTCTTACCGTGAGCGTCAGAACCTCCTTGCGCTTAGCCTTCGTCTCAGAAGAAGTCTTCTCTGTCCCCTCCTCTACTTCCAACGCCAGCTGCGTACCGAAAGTACGGTCGCGCACGCCGATAGCAGCTTCGCTTAATCCCATCTCGGTAAACCGCTGTCTCGTCATGTACTCCGCAGCGCCCTTGGGAAACCAGATGTTGCGCATACGGCCGGCTTTTACGCGGATTATGGCACCTGTTCATGTATTCGTCTAGCGTCAGTCTGGATGGTCTGGTTGTATGTCCGATCTCTGTAGGCAGATTCGCAGTAGCACATACGTTTTCGTCCGAACGTCGGTATGTCTCGTAGCAGACGCACCGGGATACCCTGCAGGTCCTCGAGTTCGGCCTTGGTCGTCCTCGCGCGACTCTGCGTCCACGATAGCGGCGAGAGAGCGCCTGGTCGCTGTATAGATGCTATTCGCCGCAGGCAGCTTAGACAGGTTGGTGAGCGCGCGAGACTTGGGGTCGCCATCTCGTCGTCGGGCCAATTGACCGCTTTTCACCGGGTTGCGGGGTGGTAGGCTACGTTCGTGGGCCGGGGGCTTGGTGTTCTTAATAGTTAAGAAGCACTAGATTAATAGGAATGATGATCGAGACGTTTTTCCGCGTGGTCGATTTTTAAGTGGGGCCCTTCTGTTCCTGGGAACAGTAGACCAATCAGGCGGGCGCTAGGGTCTTGGCTTGGTTACCTTAGGTAAGTGCAGCTTTGTTGCTTCAAACAAGCAGTGGCGTTTCATTCAGCTTGATATGATGTTTCTAATTGGCAACCTTCAATCTGCCTGTAGGGAATAAGTGCCTAGATAAGTAACTGAAATCAGAAGAAGACAATTATAAAAAAGCGATACTTGTCTGTAGCTGTCTCTGGGTAGGTACTTAGGTATGCGTATATCGAGAAGAATTCAGGACTCCTCTGTCCACCAGGTAAGGTACTGCGTTCACAATAGGTACCTCTGCGATGTCAAAGTGCTTTTATTATGTGAGGAAGTAACAATCTACACAAACATGTGATTCCGGGTAGGTGCCTTCCTCCAGACCTGAAAAAGTACCTAATACCAAGCTATATCCTGCATGTAGAGCTTTTCGATCTGAAGAGGAAGGGACATCTAGAGCGGCCAGGAAAGAGTTGGGCATCTCTTTCCACTTCCACTCGAGAGGTAGCCACGGCAGTACAATTATTGCTGCATACTTTCTTCTCCATCTCCTTCTCAACTCCTGTTTTCTCAATCGTGGCCACACACCCACGATTCCTGAGCCGTTCTCTAAGAACTTGAGAAATCTGAGCCCTCGTATTCTCAGAAGATATTCACGTGAATACCCGACTTTTCTCATTTTACACCAACGAGAATCTGTCCCACGCATCGGGGTAGGCAATATGGCTGACCAGCCAATGTCAATGTCGGATTCGCTTGCCGCATCATCTGTTCGCAGTGGTCCGGCGTACGTTCCTTCGTTTGGCGCTGTTCGCCCAACGACCACGCGGCCAAATGATGGCGAAAGCGAGCCGATGGAGCCTGGAGAAATACGGGATACGGAGACCAAGGAGGAAGAGTCTCGCGAAATTGTTTCGATGCCGCCGCCGAATCCGTTCGCGAGGTACCAGTGGCTCTCTACCAAACGTCATGAGGTAAGTGGAAATGAAACCACGTCAATAACCTCAAGCACTTGCTGACGGGTAGCAGAATCTAGGCGTGAGCCAGAGCCCATTCGCGCATGTTGCTCCCGCTGTTACTACCGCTCCGAATACTTTGGGCCAGTCGAGACCGGCCTCTACGGCTATCTTCGGTCAGCCGGGGTCAGCCGCTCCCACCAACATCTCTCAGCCAACGGCCGCGGTTCAGCGCCGTAATCATGAACGGCTCAATGAAATAGTCACTCGGCTGCAAAACTTTGACGGGTCTGTTGCTGAGCTGCTCGCCATAGCCAATGTTCAGCAGCAGTTGGACGCTGCCTTTGCCGATCTCGATCGTGCCAGGAGTCAGCTGAGAGACATTCTGCAACAATTCGAAACCCAGGGACACATGAGCAAGCGTCAGTACACCAAAAGAAATGGCGCCGCCAGAGACCTCACCAAAGCTTCCCAGCGCATTGCGCACCTGACGCAAGAGCTATGGAACCTTCAACGCCGCGAGCCTGGCGCCCACTGATGGAGCGAGACATGTAACGTGATGCATCCACTCGTATGTTGAGGGGTACGCAAAGGCTGTGGTGCTCTAGGCCTTTGGACTTCAGATCCGTTGACGACGGGAGCTCGCTAAAGGATGGGCGTGTACCCACGTCGGGAAATATCAAATCAAGGCACGGAACTAACTGTCCTTGTCCGAGTTAATGTGCATGGGATGGAGGCGTACAGCATACGATGATGAAGGCGCGCATAGCGGTACGAGGTGATCCCCTGTACATAATGTTCACCGGATCTCCGCGGTGGGTAGGAGGCGTCTCCAAGTCCTCAGTCGTCTTCACGATACTTAAGGGCCCCAGGACGTCATTTCACCAGCGTATTAACACCAATTGGGGCAATAGGTAACTTCATTCCTTTCAGTTTTGCACATGGTGTCATCCCCGCACGCAATTCGGTGCTACTAATGCGCGAGGCCACCGGGCCAATGCCTTGATCTTGTTATGTAATAGCACTAGAATCCCGGCCCAGTACAGCCGAATTCTCTTACCTTTTGTTATTCCTTTCGACAAACAAAAATTGACAAAGCCAATGGAGCTATAGCATGTATTATTATGTTAGTCATTATGGCGTTTCATTGCCAGAAGTGGCTGCTCGACCTTAGGTTCCGAAAACAGGGCAAGACTAACTTTATTGAAATGGACGTTCGAAACTCCGTGTTGCTTGACCAGAAGACTATTTTGACCTAGATTCCAAGCGCCCTCATACTCGATCTAAAGCCACGCTAAACAGCCAACGCCCTAGAACTATTAGCATCGCTATGTGCCGTGTCGGTACAGTCATTATGACTTATCCTGGCTGCAACCATGCTCGACAGAGCGGTTGGCAGGATGCTGCAGTTGTAACGCATCTGAGCCATCTCATAACTCGGTGCTCGTCTTGCAAGCCTGATCAAGCCTTCTGTGGTAAACTAACCATCGACAATGGCTTTAATCCTCCGTCTAGCTCTTCGACCCGCCGTTCCCGAGAAGTTCCACAGCTCCCGTCTTTGGCATCTTTGATCCAGCCCACTCCTGGAGCGGCCCCAAAAAATTCGCTTGACGGCAAATGCAAGTTCTGTACTTACTACGAGTCCGAGATCCGCCTGGCCGACCGCATAAAACAAACGTTGACAGATTACAACATGGCATTACTACAAGACGAAGCACGCGTTGCGGTCAGAGCTGAAAGTAAGATCAAATTTCACTTAAATTGTTCTCCATTGTGATCCTCTAAATCAGCATATAACCTTTGCTGTCTTTCCATCACTATACTTAACTGCTAATGCCTTATGGTATCTACGAATTTGATGTGAAGACTGCTGACCTTAGCCTTGATAGTGGAGCGTGCATTTCAACATGCTGTAGACGAAGCCGTTGTGGCGTATGGCATTGATGGAAAAGGCCGGGATAAGGCTCTCCGAACACGTAAGTGTTTCCATGTGCCGTTCTTCTCCAACGCCCACATATTTCGACCGAGGCGGAGATTATTGACCTCTATTTTACAGTGGATTCTGAATATCAAAAGGCCAGCGCTGAAATTAGTAGGAGGTGCGGCGAACAACAATTAGCACCTTACCGGGATCTATACGGCAGGTGAACTTCAACGATACCGAATTACAACTAACGATTCACGCTACAAAATGTGAAAAAATTTTACCGAAGCTCGGCGAGAAGCAAGTAGAATGATACTATTACTGGAGAACCCTGAGAATGCTCAAATCTAGTCGTCGATCGGCGATCAAAATGTACGCTACGAAACATTCAAGGTGCTAGAGCAATAAGGAAGAGAAGACATGCACGTGGCGGTCCGAGGTTTCGAACTATACGGATATACAGCAACCTCGAATTACCTACTCCGTACCTAGCATTTGGACAATATCCATTGAGTTCAACTACTGCATAAGTTTGAAGATCGGTGAACAAATAGACGACTTATTGGGACTGCCCAGTCCGCCCGTCTGAGAATAACATCCACACTTCTGGATATGACAAATAAACATGAGAGACAATATGTTCGTGAGCCTTCGGTCCCAACAGTTATCAATCGGATCTATATCATCTATGTGCCTCGAGATAACTTCTGTTCATCCTGTGGTCAAAGAGGACAATCACAAGCACGTTGCCGCTTAGTTGCAATTTCGATTGGTGCTCTAACGTGAGAGCGAGTTGTTAGCATATTTTTCAACTGAGCAAACCGGGCCGCTACAAATTGACCAAAACAAGGATTCGTAAAATGCTACGCTCGAGAAATGAAGAAAGACAGCTTGTCGTTCTACTAAAACCTCCCGAGGCAAACCTGCTTTTAATCGACATTTGAAGACCAATATCGACATCAAATTAAGGGCGTAAAAAGATATTGCTGCTTGAGCTTCAAGATCGCGAGCCATATGTCTGCGTCGTCTATGACCTCGACAGGCTCTGTTGAAGACTAGGTTGTCTTGCTTTTCGATCCCCGTTGTCCATCTCCCCTTTTTGGCCAATCATACACGCACGACTCTCTTTGACAGGTAGCCACAAGTGCGCCCAACCCCTGGACCCCTAGCCGCACTGACCCAGCCACCGAGGTGCGGGACCCTGCTTTGCGCCTCACCGGTCTCTCTCCCACCTGGGACATTGGGGTTGCACAGACATGCACCATTCCCAAAAGAAAAATCGAGATACATATCTGGCATGATGAAGAGGAAGGCATTGGTGACACATAACGTATCTTGTGTCAATGCTGTAGTTTCGTTGTGCCGCGCAAGACACTACATCCAACCTCGTAGTTGCGACCAAGCGTCCCGACTTCAAGTTCCTTTTCGAGACTTTTTTACCTCTTGAACGTGGGAAAAGAGCTGGAATTGGCCAGAGACGCTAATTTACCGAACTACTGCAAGCAGTTGGCGGGTGTCGCCGGCTACCCGTCAAAGTCTTGCTCCAAGGGTATAGGCGTCTTCTTCAGTAGCGTGGCCATCTGTCAGCGCTGCTTAAACACGTATATTTGTGTTGTCTCTTTCCTCTGCTTAACTATTGTAACGGAAACGCAGAACATTCCTATACTAGTTGACTGACTATTGATGACGTTGAACACCATATCACAGCTTACCTATTGCTGATTTCGAACTCAGGATAATGCCAAGGAACAGCCAACCAAATCACAAACTAAATATTCTCGATCATAGGCAAATTGAAAGCGCGCATGATTCCTTTGGGCCTGAAAGGCAATATCCAGTCATGTTTGCGGTCTACCTGATTCGACGGCATCCATTACGGTGACCGATTGTCCCTATTTGGTCGTTAGTCCGTCCATTTCGGAGATAGCATCATGGAGGTTACAAGGGGGAAAAGACGATTGGGGCAGGCATCAATGCATGGGGTGTTGCTCGCCAAGGAATGATAGACAACAAGTAAATATTGACAACAGGCAACAGGATTGGATATCAAGACGACATGCTTTTCGATCAAAGCCCGTTCACCTTTTGGAAAAGGCTACCTAGCGATTGATGCCTTATCTCGCGCGCGCTCGTTGATCAATGGACTGCACTTTTGAGGCCGACAAGTCGTTTGGCCCGGCCGTCGCGACATGTCGCCGCGTGTTTGACTTCACGCTCTTCTTCGAGGAACTCTTCTTCAAGCTTCTTCCTTCTGCCTTATTTATCCTCGCCGCCATTGTGCGCGTCGTTGTGCTGGTAGAAGCTTCGCCTAGAGCTCGTCTCGGCTTGTTGTACTTTGCCAAGACTGTAAGATTGTTACTTGGCGTGAAATCCAGACACTGATCGCTTTGCTCACGCGTCGTAGGCTGTAATTGGTATCTTTGCCTCGCTTGAATTAGCCATCTTGATACTCATATGCGTTGGTCCCGGGAGCCGCACATCAATCAGCGTCGCGACTGCAGCGTTGTGCTTTATTGCGTCTCTGGCGCTGCTTGCTTTGTCGCATGTAGAGTATGTCCGCTCCACGCGATCCTCTGATGTTCTAGGTCTCTATCTTCTCATCACGCCCCTGTTGCGGGCGGCTGTCGTGCGCACCTACTGGTATCTCGATGGATTCCACACCATTGCCTCCTTAAGCCTCGCTTCGCTGCTAGTTCAACTCGTCGTCCTCGCGCTCGAGAGTTGTAGCAAACGCCGGTGGCTTATCGACGCTGACAATAAGGGCACACCTGAGGAATGCGCGAGTTTTCTGAGTCGGAGCCTCTTTGCATGGGTCAACAGCTTGTTTCTGAAAGGCTACCGACGGCAATTGACAGACTCTGATCTCCGCATCATAGGCAATGACCTGAGCACAGAGGAGATCGAGCCGGACTTTAGCCGACTCCTGGCAACTAAGAAATGTAATAAGGATATGGGATTTCTTGCTCGTTCGACCGAAAAGTTCGATAGACGCTGATGGTACTTGCAGTTGGGCGATATGGCCTTATTCAGCTGACTTTTCGCTCCTTGGGACTCTATGCCTTAGCACCTGTGCCTCCTAGGCTCGCCCTGAGCGCCTTCTTTTTTGCGCAGCCGTTCTTAGCGTCTTCGCTCATCGACTTCCTCGATGGTGGCCGAAATGCGTCCCAGAATGATGGATACGGGCTCATCGGCGCATCATTCCTCGTGTATACCGGCATTGCGGTAAGTTAGTCACGGGTCATTAACTTCCAGACGCATCGTTAACATGTTTAAGATCACCACCGGATGGTATTATTACGTGACATATAAGATGGCGACCATCGTCAGAGGCGGTTTGATAATGGCGCTAAGCCACAAGATGCTCAAGATCAAATCAGGGAAAGGCGTCGAGTCAAAGGTATTGATTTTGATGATTGGCGACGTTCAACGGATCACTGCTGCTCTCGGGTTTGCGCAGGAATTCTGGATCGCGCCTATTGAGACGGCTATCGGGACCTGGCTTCTGTGGCGACAAGTAGGGCCTTCGAGCTTGACGGTGCTTGGCATCGTGTTGAGTAAGTGTACACATCGCGTTGTTTATATATGTAAGAATGCTTATATGCTCCGCTCATAGTCTGCACTGTCGCTTCTTTCTTCATCGGGAAGCGCTCGGCAGTCCAGCAGCGGGTCTGGCTCACGGCTACAGAAAGGCGCATTCAAGCTACGAAGCACATGCTATCTTCATTAAAGGCCATCAAGATGACGGGTGCCGATGAGCGAGCGGCCGCTGCTATCCAGAAATTGCGAAGCCTGGAATTCGAGGCTTCCAAGATCTTCCGCAGGCTGCTTGTGGGTGGTCTCTTCTCCTGTGAGTAGATTCGGTTTTACTAAGACCCTGGTGACTGCTCCCATCTGACAAGCTTTATTATGCAGCATTTGCCACCTTGACATTGGCACCGGTTGTGGTTTTCGGCGCCTATATTGGGGCCACGGCTTCGCAACACCGGTCTCTGGACCCAAGCCGGCTTTTCAGCTCGCTTATTCTCATCAATCTCGTCGCGAATCCTTTAGTAACGCTTCTGCAGACATTTTCTCACTTAGGAGCAGCAGTGGGTTGTTGCGCTCGCATTCAGGACTTTCTCCAGAGTGAGGAGCTGTCTGACTCCAGAGAGCGTGGGCGCGTATCAGCCGATGACGAATACTCTGAAGAGCGACCGAACTCCAAGAACGACGAAGCACAGGAAAAGCGTGCCCTAGACTCCACACCTAATGGATCTGTGGTTGAGATTACTGACGGCAGTTTTGGCTGGGATGACAAGGTGCTTCTGAAGGACGTCAATCTCAGCGTCGGCAAAGGAGAACACGTCGTCATCACAGGACCTGTGGGAAGTGGGAAGTCCCTCTTGCTACAGGCAATCATTGGAGAGGCACAACCCTTATCGGGGAACATCAAGGTAGGAGACGGTGTCGTCGCCTATTGCGGTCAGACACCGTGGCTAGAGAACAGCAGCGCCCGCGACAATGCCGTTAGAGGAGCCCCGGATGATGAGGTATGGCGAGAAAGAGTCATTGACGCATGTGCGCTGCGAGAGCTCTTCGAGGCAAAGATTCCAGACGACACCGTTGGTAGTAATGGTGCAAAGATCAGCGGTGGCGAAAGACAACGTCTAGTAAGTCAAGCCTCGAGCAACGAACGGAGACCACTGGCATTGTTGAGACAAGGGGTTAACATTTCGATTTAGGCTCTGGCTCGGGCTGTTGCTCTTCGGCCGTCACTAATACTGCTGGACGATGTGTTTAGTGCTATTGATCGAACCACCAAGAAACGCATCCTCGAAAGTCTCTTTGGGACAGACGGTCTCCTTACACAACAAGGAACTGCCGTCATTCAGGTTACTCAAGATTGTACTTCGCCTTCCTTTGATATATATAGTTCACGCGCTGACTAGATCTATGCAGGGCAAGCAGCTCAATTTGCCCACAGTGTCTTCAGCATCGAGGACGAAAAGTTGGTTCCACACAAGTTTCCAGAGCCCGATCACAAGGGCGATCAGTTACCGGAAGATGCTCAGAGACCCGAAGACCCCAGCGCTGATGACACCGGTCTACTGGATAAAGAGAAAGAAGAAAACAAGAAAGTGAAGCAAGCTCGGAAACTAATAATTGCAGATCGCCAAGTTTATCGTACATATTTCGGTTCTATCGGGCGCACGCATCTAGCCATATTTTTCGCTTGTGGCATAGCCTTTGCTTTCACACTTAGATTCCCAGGTTCGTCAATACTACTATCAAAGAGGCGACTTCATTTTCTGACTAGTATCTCTATTGCCAGCCGTCTGGGTGCAATGGTGGTCGGAGGACGAATCCGATCCGCTGTCGCGGGATCACCCTACGGGGTACTGGATTGGTCTCTATGCTTTCCTGAGCGCGCTCCCACTACTTACTATCGCCTTTTGGGCCGGGTAGGGTTCTTAAATTCTGTTATCCAGCCCTGGACGTACTTTCTTCTAACACCAAGGCTTTAGTCATCTAGTCCTCACTATTCTCCCAAAGTCAGGCGTGGGACTGCACAACAGATTGCTCAAATCCGTCATAGATGCCACATTCGTGTTGATTAGCGGGATTGATACGGGCGACCTTATCAACAGGTTCAACCAGGATCTTCTGCAGATTGATATAAAAATACCGACCGACCTGTTAAACACGGTATCGTCGCTATTGGATATCATCGCTCAAACTATCCTGATCGCTGTCGCCACAGTCTATGTCCTGGCAGCAGTTCCCGTCGTGTTCATTGCGCTATTTCTGATCCAACATGTCTACTTACGGACGTCCAAGCAACTGCGAGAACTGGATTTGCAGTCTAAAGCAGGACTGCAAGCCAAGGCCTCAGAAACATGCGCGGGTCTCGCCACAATCAGAGCGCACGGGTGGCAGTCCATGATGCTAGCCGAGTTTCGGGAGCGCCTCGATAGAACCCAAGAACCGAATTATCTGCTCCTTGTCGTGCAGACGTGGCTGAGGCTCGTATTAGCCCTCTTAGTTGCCGGGCTATCCGTTGTTGTTGTGGGCGTAGCGGTGGCCACGAGACATAGCGAAGGGGGAGCTATCGGCGTCGCTTTCCTGAATCTAGTCACATTGGGGACAGGCCTAACTAACCTCATCAGTTCATGGACATCTCTGGAAACATCACTCGGCGCAATCGCGCGTATAGAAGCTTTCGAGCGAGATACACCAGCGGAACCGAAAGTCGCGGACCCCGTCGAAGTATCGGCCGACCGGCCCGAAAGAGGGGATCTGAAGTTTGAAAATCTACACGCTAGCTACAGCACGGCAGGCTCCGGAGATACTGCGTGGGCTCTGCGGGACATCTCCCTGCACGTAAACGCCGGCGAGCGGGTAGCGATATGCGGACGCAGCGGCTCAGGCAAGTCGACGCTGCTCCTCTCGCTCCTGGCCCTCATCGACTGCCCGAAAGGTAGGATCCTGCTCGACGACATCGATATCGCGCGGGTTCCGCGCCCGCTGCTGCGCTCGCGCTTCCACGTCGTCTCGCAGGATACTTTTTCGCAGGGCGAGAGCGTGCGCGACGCCTTGGATCCCGAGGGACTGTTCTCGGACGAAGCCATAGAGGACGCGCTACGTGAATGCGGCGTCATGGAGAATGTTGTCGCGGCTGGGGGCTTAGGCGGAGAGTTGAGCGGTGCTAATTTCTCCGCGGGTGAAGCGCAGCTGTTCGTGCTTGCGCGGGCGATATTGCAGGCCGGTGGGCGGAAGGGCGGCGTGGTTCTGCTTGATGAGGCTACTAGCAGGTAAGAGAGGACCAACCAAGCCCACATGAGTGAACGAAGAAAACTCTACGCTGTAGCAGCGGTAGCAGTAGAAGTAGGAGCAGTAGTGGAGTGCATCGCTAACGAGTGCCCAGCATCGACGTGGCGACGGAAAAGAAGATCATGGCCCTCATTGCGCGCAAGCTGCAGGGCAAGACGGTGATATCAGTTCTTCATCGTCTCGAAACGGCGCTGGAATATGATCGTGTCCTTGTTCTTGAGGATGGCACGGTCGCGCACTTTGGGACGCCTGCGGAGGTCCTAAGGGACTCGGAGCTCTTCTCTACATTGCGGAAAGCTGGGTGAAAGGGATTGAATGTTATTCACGTGGATATCAAGTCGGGAGAGTCTGACAGCGCTAGGTAGAACTACATTCATTCTGAGAGTTTATTACGGATTACGATGAATATTATGGTCACACTGCCTGGTTTATTGCTATATACAGGAGACTAAAAAGCCTTCTCAATTATTCCCATGAGAGATACTTTGGGATACCTACACCTGACATTAGTAACCTGAAGAAGGACGAGGAGTTAGTTAACTCTTTGTGTAAGGTCAATACTTGGTACACTTTAGGGTTGACGAGCAACAGAATAACACCAAACCAATCATCAATTTGACCAGAATCAGGCGTAGCTATTACATACTTGGGAGTTAGTTATGACTTTCTGGGTCTTCACAACAATACCTCATGAGCTTCTCAAGTAAACGAGCGCAAACCTTCAGCAGAAATGATAACTTCTACCCATACTTAGACACCTTCTCTCTCCAATTATGATAGGAAAACGTCTAATCACGTACATAAGACACCTATATTGCGACGGCATATTCACCCGCCGGATTTCCTATACCAGATGATAAATAGAATAAATAAGTAGAGAAGTAGAGAAGTCAGCAACGGAGCTCCTTAACACGGCATACTAACTGTTCCAAGCAGGCAAGTCCCTAGTAGTGCACATTCATCCTCCCCTGTCTCTATCCCTAATTCTGATATGCGGGGGAAAGAAAAAGGGGTGAGAGGGAAGTATGTTAAGGTTTAAGGGGTTAGGGGTTGAGGGTGTAAGGAGAGGTATCACGGCGTTTTCCTTGTCCGGCTGGGCAGCCTTTTCCTTTCTTTCTCTTTGCTGCCTCCCAACTAAAAACCTACTTAGCACTTACCTATTTATAAGTTCTTTCCTCACCTTCCTGCGTCCGCATATGAACGAGTGGGTGTCTACGCGCTCTAGCTTACCACCAACAACCTTCCTCTCAAATTCACGGAAGCAGATCTGACCTGCATGCGTTTTGAAGCGTAGAAATCAGATATAGTGTAATACGGCATAGTATGCAACGTCTGGCGTATTAAAGTGTGTTATAGATATATATATATATATATATGTGTGTGTGTGTGTGTGTGTGTGTGTGTACTGGCGATCTCTGGTTTGATTCCCGCTGACAGACATGTAGATGCCGCGCTGACGGACAGATAGATGCCGTACATACATTACATGCCTTGTGTAAATGTGCAGACAAGAATGATATCCAAGCGACCCGGGGAGAGGATGACAAAAGATCGGCTTCACTTGAACGGTCTGGTCTGGCCTGGTCCAGTCCAGTGCAGGGTAGGGTAGGGCAGGGTAGGGTAGGGTAGGTTGGTATGTTCGTATATATGTAGGCATATGTAGACAGACGTATGCACAGCACTACACGATTGCCTTTTACTACCTATGCAGGTAAGTAAGTACTTGCGTATTTGCTGATATGTATGCTGGTGTGTATGTATATGCGACGTGCGATGTGCGATGTGCGATGTAAGCTAGATGCGTATATGTAAGTAAGCTGTGCCGCGTCAGCGAACCCGCGACGCCAGTCATTCATTCATTCATTCAATCTATCATTCATTCTGTCACCCACGATTTCCAGACAGGGTCAAATATAAGGGTCAGATATACGGGCAGTATGATCGCTGTACTAGCCAATTACCTGGCTAGAAAGCTAGCAATAGTATATTCACGTATATAGCTTGATGGGGATGGGTCAGCACATTGCGGAATCAAATCAATCTGAGGGTGTCGTGTGCATCTGTATGTGCATGTTCCGCGTGCTTGATGCGTCTTCGTATAATACTCGACTAGATACGGACGACTAGGTAGACTAGACTAGACTAGCGTGTTACGTTGAGCAACAACCATCATCACATAAGCGTAAGCATGCAAGCAAGCAAGCAAGCGTTTCCATATTTATCAAACATAGCATGGGCGTATCGTGTGCATGCGTGTCGTCTGCATGCATGTATATGTGTGTCGCGCAGTGTCTCATCACGATCTGACCCAAGCGGTACGTCATACGCAAACGCGCGAAAGACCCCTTTTCGTAGACATTAACAAAGGTCAGAAATTGAACAAAATATATAAAATAAGAACCTGGGACGCGAATGGCTGACTGCTGGTTTGGAGTAAAATGTCCGAAATTACCACGTGCTGCCTCGTGGCTGCATGTCTGTCTGTCTTATTTGCTTGCTTGCTTTGCTTACGTGATGATCTAAGCCAGACGAAACTATCACTAAAGCTCCAAAATACGACAACGCTTGCGCATCGCATCGCGTCTCATCTCCTCTCGTCTTGTGTCTTGTATCATGTAGTCTCATTTCATTTCTTGATAAGCTTATATTTGCCCCCAACGAGTTCCAGCTCGCCCTCACCGAGCTTCTCGCCAAGGAACTCCTGTAATTCTTCGTTGCTCCAGGGGAACCCGTCGGGGATGAGCATCTTCATCATCATGGCGATGTTATTAAGGGGCATGGCAGGGCTCGAGTTGGTCAGCATGCCCACGATGAACTGCCAGTACACGGCGCGCTTCTCCTTCTCTTTCTCGCTCATGCCAGACTTGGCTCTACGGGGGGGTGACTGCGTGGTGTCTGCGGCTGACGCTGATGGTGCGACCATGTTGGACTGTCCCACTGCCGATGACTCAGTCGCATCCGAAAGCCGTTCAATGACGACGTAGAGCCCGTCATGCTGTTTACGTAGTACCTGTTCTTTCTCCCAAAATTGGAGTGCTGCCGAGAGGAGATCTTCATCAATCTGCAACTTCATCCAGAGCTCGTCGAATGTCCAGCTGGATGCATTCTGCTCACTAAACGCATTGATCACAGCGGCTTCGTAGGTGCGCACCTGTTTGACAATAGTGCGATCCTCAAATTCAAGCTCCACGGTAGCTTGACCAAGATGGTTGAGCCACTTGAGCTTACGAGATGGTTTGAGATGCTCGAATACGGATGCGTATGCCTTCTGCATCGTGGCAACGGCTTCAGGCAGCGCAAAATCCTCTTCGCCGGCCTCAGGCCAGTAGAGCCGCGAAAGGATCTTCGCATGAATATTTCGAGTCTGTGCTACCTTGTCATCTTGATTTAAGAAATTACGATGAATCACCCCGTCGAGTCTCCGTGAATCTTGGATGTCTTTGATCATCACGTCGCAAGCCTGTAACGACGACTCACCGAATCGTTTCTTGAGCAGGTCAAGCACTCCGATCTCTTGATCAAATGAAGTTTGCTGTGAGAGTAGCCGTTCGCCAATGATATTCTGAAACTCCTTGATGAATACTTCGGGAGACCCCAGGGCACTGATTAAAGTCCCTATGACATCCTCTGATTTGCGGCGCTTGTAGTTAGAACCAGCATCCACGGGTGGTGGAACCCATGTCAAGTCATCCCATTCCTCATCCTGACGCTCTGAGCGATATTGGTCGGGATCATATAGCAACTCTACCAATTCAACTAATTTCGTCTTTCGCGCTTCTGACTCAACCTCCTTAGGGGTAGACAATAAGCCGGAGACGATGAGACGCACTGTATCCTCACGCGTGCACAGATAAAGCTGCAGAGAGTAGGCCACACGATCGAGTAAGACGCGTGAGTGGTCTAACTTGTGAAACGTCCGTATCATGGCGATATATGTACGTAGGATCTCCAGGGTTGAGCGACCTGGATGGAGCAGACGGCTCTGCAGGGCTGCAGAGAACGCGTCGGTAAGTTGTAGCCTCCGTTGAGGGGTGGTGACGGCGAAACGGAGATCCTCAATCCCGCCCGCACTATTGCGCCAGTTGATTACTATGTCGAATAATTCATTGATACGAAGTGTGGCAAGTCTGCCAATAGCAGTCTCCTTCCACTTTTCTACATCAGTCCAAGAGACTTCTACCCCTCCAAGTCTGGTGGTGACTTCTACGGCTAGGCGAGCATAATGGTTCTCGATCCAGTCTGAAAGTTGTAGTATACATCGAGGCTGAGTCGGTTGATTTTGGCAACTGAGCGAGTCTGCCATGGGCACGTCTTGGTTTGTCAAACTCCAGTCTCCGGCAAAGGACTCTTGCACGTACGTGACCATCATCCCGTCCAGAAGCTCAGCGAACAAGATCTGGAATCGTTCGCCGGCTAGCCCGACTTTGCAAAGTGAATCGACTAGTTGCGTCAGTTCCTCTCGAGTATGCTTCACATTGGCCGCGGATTGTTGGGGTTTCTTTCCACTTAAGGCAGTAGAGCCTGAGTTTATCCCCAGTACAGTCTTCATCATGTGGCCGAGAACGGTCCGAAGCGCAGTTATTAGGGCACTAGACATGGAGTTTCCAACAATTGCATGCAAATCTCGAAGGAATTTCTTAAGCGCTAGGTCTGCTTGTTGTGCTTCCATAGGCCGCACGATTAATGACAGGCCGTATATGTACTGTCGACGTGCGGCTTCTAAGGTTCGAATACTTCCAAGAAGGACCTGTGTCTGATCTGAATAGCCATCGCAAATAGCTAGCAGGGGAAGTACGTGGCTGACAAAATGCTGCCGCACCTGTTGGGTATGCCAAGCTAAGATGTCCTCGGTATGGCTGGCCAGGGGCAGACGTGAAGCATGATTGACAACGTCAAGCAGCGCGTTTTCGAACACACTGCCCTCTAGGTCCTGAGAATTTGGAAGCGACCCAAACGAGTCTTCCACAGAGACTGAAGGCGGCAATGCGATGAGAGACGTGACTGTGTGCCAAGCCCTATCGAAGCGGGTCTGATGGGAGGCATGGGTGTGTCCCGGTGAGGTTGGCCAAGTAGGACGCAGGAACTCACCAGCGTCAGGAGCAGCCCAATTCTGAGACGTTATTGGCTTCTGCGTCTGCTCCTGAGCCAAAGGTCCTCCGAAAGGCTGGCCTTTTTCAGTAAACCGCGCTAATGGCGTCGACTGTGGTGTTGGCTGCGAGAAATTGTCAGTTGGGAAGACAGAGTGAACTGCACGTCGCTTTCGCGCGTTCCACTTCGTGTCCTCCGCCATCACGACCTCCATAGACAGCTGTGTCTCCGTCGTTCCTGGAGCGCCGTGCTTCTTGTGTATAAGCTCCAGCACTAAGGGCAACCTCTTCGCTGCCTGCGTGTACACAGAGGCAGGCTAGTGACAGGGAAGGGAGAGAGAAGAGGCGTCAACCATTTTCTCCCCCGGTTGCGCCGTGCATGAAATGAGAATAATCTTCAAATTCAAAATTAATTAAAGAGGTGGCAGTTCGACGACGAATCACAGCCTCTTATCGATATCTCACGGTGAGCTCATCGGCTGAGCCGTATGAGATGCGTGAGCGGTGTGTTTGAGGGCGTGAAGCGCGATTGGACAAGATGCGGCAAAATGCCGTACCGGTCACCTAGAGGCTTGGGCTAATAGAGGGGCTATGTCCCTTTTGGGCAGGCGGTGGCCCCGCTTCTACCGCGTCTATAGACGCTCGGCTAATCCGGCTAGACGAGCTTCTATAGCGGCTGAAAACCGGGCTTCGCGCCTAAGAGCGTGTGGCATCGGGTTTCAGCTGCCCGTACAGAACCCCATACACCTGCTGCCAAATCATGGAGGGTTGTACTGCAGCATGCAGACCTTGATTGGATACCTGCGATACTTTTCCGTGCATCCCCAGCTTACACCACAGCACGATACGTTCACCCCGCATGTCTGTTTAGATATCATAGTAGCTTCCATGAAGCTTAAATGGTTAAACGGAGCCTGCAGCTGTAGACTTATCCCTCCCCTAGGCACCTACTATAACTAAGTGTGCTATTGCTTGGTGTAGCATCACCCTGGCTTCGTTATGCGACAAGTAGGACCTTCTCCAGGTTAAATATGCACCTAGAGTAAGGCTAGGGGGAATCTCTCTGCATCGACTAATGTACACCACAGGAGCAATGCTACCTGATGAGCTTGCTAGTGCAGACAGGTACCGATGTTCGATTGAGAATGTGACGCGATCATCTACCACCTAAAAATAATTCGCAGAGATATTATACTTGTGTAGCAGAACTACTATGTTAGCTTGCCTAATCAGTCCCTGTATACTACATCTTAATCATATCAAAATCAGAGTCTTCAAATTGTATGCACTCAATTTCTCGAGCGCGTAGCGTAAATGACTCCCTATAAGACGCGCATTATAGCCATGCCACGAGGTGTGAGCTCGGAAAAAGTTATGTGATGATCCGGGTGAGATACACTAGGTGTGCATCTCAGACCACAAAAATGCTCTCCCTCCCTTGCACACCAACTTCCTGTTTCGGATATCCGTTGCACAGCGACAACGTGGTTCGGAGGGGGTTCTCCCTCTCGTCCGGGCCTCACTCGTGGTAGCCGGCCATGTGCGATCTCTGATGGTGGGAACGAAGACCGCGTGGCATCATGACATGTGGTAGATCTGCCGGCCACGTTTAATCTGCCTAGTGCTCACTGCACCGTGAATTGAGGCAAGAAAGGAAGAACATATGCGTAACTATTTAGCGACTAGATCGTCTCATCACATCTCATCTATAAAGTACCTACACCAGTAGATATCACTGTGGTACTTTGCGTACGTATGCGTGAGCTCTTTGGGGTCACAATGATATTCTAACGACACTACTTGTAATTACGTGATAACGTATGGCTCATTCTGTTCTGGAACTCGCCCCCAAGCTATTTTCAGCTATACGGGGCAACATGATACATGCACCATCAATCAATTTCATCACAACCGGTCAAGAGAAAATTTTCTTTCCGCGGGACGCAAAGCTCAGGGAAAGCCAGTAACGAGTCAATTTCTCCAACCGCGCTATATCAGCCACGCATTCTGCACGGTAAGTGTGAGACGTATGTAGGGCTGACTAATGGGTGGTGGTGCAAGCTGAAATAACCTCGTGTAACACTCTTAGGGCTGGACGTTGGATAATAATTCACAGAGTAACATTGATGGCGCAAGAAGAGCTACCGTTCTTTAGGATGAGTGCAAGGCCAAATAAGCTTGGTGCCTGCTTCTAGGCCGTGTCCGACGTTGTATTCGTGTGGATAAAAAGAACATGACAGTGAGATGAGCATCGCGTTGTTGAGGTAACATGTGGTCGTTGTCGGCCGAACTCTGGTCAATAAATTTGCCGGCAAGCAGTCTGCATAGATGAAGTACTAGCCAGGTATGGACTTCATAGGCATGGGTCGAATAATATATTGCCAGTGGTGCGACATACGGATGATGCTATGCAGATTTCCCATATGGTCGTTCATCCGGCCGCCTTTCTTCAATGGCAACGCGGGGATTGCAGCAGTAGTAAGCGCAGCCTGGCGACAACTAGCGGACATTTTGTTGCATGAGGTTTGAGGTGAGTACCACTGACTGAAGAAGCAGGGCTACATTGAATTCGAGGATATGTAGCTGCAGCTAGGGGAGAGCAGGCAGCATCCCCTATTCGCTCGGAATATTGCTACCCCGGCCCTTATTCTAGAACCAGACATATATTCACATCAACTTGTTTCAGCGGCGTGTGATGAGAACAGGTTCTCTATTGGATGGCGGGAGAGCCCATCTCCTAATCTTGAGACGACAGCTGTCATACTACGAACACACAAAACCTTATTAGCAAGACTGTTATACCGGTGTACATAAGGGCCTGATTACTGCTTGGATGTTATTCGTGTTAATAACAAGCGCCTGTTTCTGAAGTAGCGGGTCGCGATTTTCCCGCGCTGACGGTAGTAGATCAACAGCGATCAACAGAGCCTTGAGGCAGCGATGCGCTCATAGTGTACTGTAGGAGGGCTACAGCACACTGGCAGATTGGCGGGTTGCTGAACTGGCGGGATGACAAGGTCCTTTGTCATGTTGCAAAGAGGGCGTTCTGCAGGCCACTCTGCGCTCAAATGAGCGACAGCGGCGGCAAATGGGCTGGACGCCCGCCTGCGGCACAGCAGCAAAGACGGCCGAGAGCGAAGCCGAAAAGTACCACGCAGTCGCGACCATTGTGCGATCGGCATCCGCCACGCCCTCCCTCTTAAGGGCAAAGACGCTTATCCGAGATAAGTGAAAGTACGTGACGTTCCGTACATCCTTTTCCGCGATCAGACGGGCTCTAGTGAAAAGGAGACAGGGACAACTGCCCAAGTGGAGACTTTGACTCAAAGTCTTGGGTAGGGGACCTCGAATCTCGGGCCCGATCTCTCTGGCATGATTTACGAGGACAACCTCCAAGCAGGGTCGATCCAAAAGACGAGATGAAATGGCCGAAACGTACTTGTAGTGTAGATAGATGAGCAGACAGATTCATAACGCGGTGTGTTATAAGGCAATTTCCGTTGTAACGAGTCTTGAGGACCGTCAAGGGGGTTGTTCAGGGTCCCTCCATTCGCCCTTCACTCTTCACCTCAAACCCCTCAATATCACCCCATACACTTACGTATAGGCAGGTCTGTACTGAATGTCTAGGCCACCTACTTACCTGCGCATCTGCCAGCCTGCGCCGCAGAACGTCCGAACCGCGGTGGTGCACGGAGAAGTCGACATCATATCATGCTGTTCAGGGGGGTAAGAGCTGTCTCTGGCGCTACCGGCGCGGCATCGTGGATGCAGGCAGAAAAACAGGGGACAGGTCCGCGGCGATATTTGAAATCTTCACATTTCAATCCGAGGTGGCGAGTGTCTTGCCGTGTCTGGTGAAACAAGAGAGCAGCAGCAGCAGCAGCAGCAGCAGCAGCCGCTTTGATTGCCCATAGGTACTATGCTCTAAGACGACGAGGACAATAACAGATTGGGGGTCATATGGTACCTTAAACGGTGCAGCGTAGTGTAGTAGTAAGGTAGACAATATTATTGAACGTGCAAGAGACGGCGTCCTTTGCAGCGGAGATGGAGATCGGAAGGTGGCGGGAGGACTACGGTACGAGCAAAAGTACGAGGTTCGGCTTCGCGGCTCCGACTCTTCAGGCTACACACGCCCGCAAACACCAGCGCTCTTGGTTGGTTTTAGAGCGGTGTACGTAATAATTAACGACCTCGGGAGGTTTTGCCCATCGATCTCTGGGCGGGGAGCAAGGGGGTCTCTCTAGTACATAGTGGTAGTGTACACTTAGTATTAAGATAGTGTCACGCCGTGCATACCTAAACACAGCGCTGCTGCTGTTCCAGTAGGTATCGTGCGCTTCCTCGGTACCTGCCTACCTCACTAAGGTAGGTACTGTGTGAGCGGTGTCGCCGGTTTTTGTAATTTCCAAGACGACTGGGTTCTGGCTGGGTAACAGGCCACAAGACCCAAAAGTTGCAAGGGGACCGGGGACCTGTAGCTGGCTAGTATCGAACCCCCCCGCAACCCCAATCTGGTAATTGTGTGGGCAGAAGTGTGGGGGACAAGCGAGAGCAACGTTCTTCATTCGAGCACCTCTTACTGTAGTAGGTAGCGTGCAGATTAGAGGCACCTGCTCAGTACAGTACCTACGCTACACTCTATCCACTCTGCTTGTTTTCTCTTTGGGTCAAGACTTACACTAATGCTCTGAATACGCGTCGAAATGTAGGTAGGCTGCTCAAGTAGTTTTCATTCATCTTTTTACGAGCAGTTCCATTAGATACTGCCCAGCTCCCAGCAGATGGGGACTTAAAGAAGAGATAATACCTACTACCTAGGTAGCTTGAATACCTTGTTGGCAGACGGCGGGCCCCCTGTAAGCACTTCTCCGCACTACAGATTTGGCCTGCAGCATAATCAGACTTGTCGTATGTTGCATCCCCGTGTCAGTCGACTTTGGTAGAGGGGTTTTCTTGCTTGTGGATACATATCGTTAACCGATAAGGCGAGGTGAGTTGTTGTAAGCGTATGCTGAAAAGTTTCCGCGGATGAAGCGCTCTCTCCCCACTGTGTGCATGCGTACGACTAAAGTAGGGTACGACACCTATAGAAATGTTGTTTGAATATACCCTGGCAAGAAGTACCATAGCGAGCAAGGTTTTCGCCGTGAACTTTACCTAGTCCTGTCCTAGAGTATGTTAAGTAGGCCATGGTACATATATTTGACTGCGAGGTTAGTCCGTTCGCAAGCAGCCGGGATAAATTGGCCCGTAGGTTTCCTGTAGCCTTCTTAGCCTGAATATCTGCGACTTACTACAGTGCGAGCAACAAAATGCAGTTTTAGTCGTGATGTGCAGTATCGTATACTATATAAGTAGGCAATTATAACTAGTACCTACACAAGGTAGTGTGCTCTGCACTTTGGCGGTACGTGTAAAAGGAAGACTCGCGCGAGAAGCCTAGATTGAAACTGCACTTCCCCGTGTAGAATTGGATGTGGTGAGATGGGTGTGATCTGATAGGCTAACATGACCCCTGCAGCAGATAACGCAATCGCTGCCCATCAGATAATTGCTTCGGTACATTCTTATCTACCTACTGTAGGTAGGTAAGAGATATACTGTGCAAAGCACTAGCTATGGGGGACTGTTGTGCTAACATACATACCCAGGTAGCCCACTGACATTTGTAATCGAGTCTCACAATGCAACTCTTAAGACTACTACTAACGTTCTGTATCCATTCAATCCATTGAACTGGACAAGTAAGTAAGTAGGTAGTTCACCCCGTCCTACGCTACATCTGCCGGCCGTGCCCCGTTTTCGATCCTCACTGACACAGCGTATGCCGAAGGAGCCTTTCTGGGCTGCATCCTGCCGCTTCGACACATGGTGGTTGGTTTGAGGCTTATCGGGAGGGCGAGTTTGGGGGAGGAGCTGATCAGCCGCCGCTGATAAGGCTGTAGGATAGGAGATGGTCAGCAAAGCACTGTTTCATATTGTAAGGATGTACGCAGTACCTAACGGCGTGCTTGGCCACGCTAGTCCCCCCAACTTCGTAGACGATAATACTATTCATTACTACGACGTGTATAATTTTATTTTGCATTGTCGCATCACGTGTAAGTTTGTGTACACAACGATAAACTGACCGTCAAGGTTGTTGATTCCTTTTTTATGTTGTGCTAATTAAACGGGCGTGGCCAATTCCCAGGATCATGGGTGTACGGTTTGGCTTGTCTAAGCTCCAGTACCAGGACCATGATACTGGTGCGGTCCAGGTGCACTAAGATTCTGACGGGGCCAAAAGTTAATTAAGATGGGCTCCGGAATAACGGTAACTGATGGCAGGCAGAGATCGCCAATGAATGGTGAGCCCGGAGGCTTGGGTTCTAGTGTAGGGCTCCCATACTAAGTGTAACGTTATACCTCCACCAACTTATAGGTATACTACGCTAAGATACGGCACTAAATCTGTAACACATTACCTAGCTACTCGGCTACTACGTACTGTAGGTGAGGCATTGGATGAACGAACCCCTAAACCCGCGATACCCGACGATCTTCGGTTTCTGCTTGTATCGTACACTACTGTAAGCTACTAAGGAGACTAAGCTAAATAGAAGACCGTAACTCTCAATCCGTTTACCGTTTGGGAATACTGATTTCTAGATGGGGTTGCAACTGCGGTCTAACTACTATGGCGATGACGACAATAAGGACATCATCGTACAGCGACACAAACTGATTTGAAACTGGTTTTGTCCAATTGACCACGACGATGCGGATGCGAGCCGGACGCGAGCAGTATGCGAGATAGCACTAGAGTTAAACGAGATGCATGGCCATTTTTAGTGTAGTGCACCTTGGACTTGACCCGATTAGTTAAGCGGGTTAGCTTGTGTTTCTATTTTCGGATCTAGTTGGAGCATCCGTACTGTATAAAGTGTAATGTTTACTGTACCCATGTGAAAGTTCGCTAAAGAAACTGGTCAGGTTAAGGTAGTGGGTCATTTCCGCCTATCCCTACGTACCTATTGAGTGTGTTACATACCGACGGTATTAAGCTTCTCCTACCAAGTGTCGCACAGTGCGATGGTTTATTCTCTACGCTAGATTCCGTTGCTGCATTAGACTTGCGCAGATTAAGGTCTAAATGAAAGCCCCGTGGGTTAGAGATCTATGGTGACCTTGCTGCTGCCTTTGCTCGAGCGAGGAAATAGCAATGAGGGTCTTCTTCTACACGCTATGGCCCCGCCCGGTGATCATCGCCGGTTTGGCCCGTTAAGAGAAGCGTACAGTAGTGCGAGTCTTCGTCGGCGTGATTCCTAGCCTTTGCCACGGTTTCTCTGCTGGTAGGACCGATCATCCAATCTTGTGACTTGGTCCCTTGAAAATGCTGCTGCAAGCCTGAGGAGGACTCGTGGCCCGTCCATCCATGGTTGGTTGATTTACCCTTATCCTTGTTTCTACACTATAAATACTACTGTTTCTGCGAGTTAATATGTATGTATATGTATGTCTATGGTCTGACTTCGAAAAGCTTTGTATAATGTCCCCAGCACTCAAGGGACAGCAGCCTTAGTACCGGTGTTCGTTGAGCAAGTAACAGGGGTTTCGGCCATGGCGGAGTTATTCCCCAGCTGCAGTCCTAATGGCCAAGTAACAAGGGCCATTGTATGCCCTGTGCTCCAATAAGAATGCAGCTGGTGACAAGGCTTCCTAATTCGGCATCTCAAGTCAGTCACTCCTAGCTGGTCGAAGCATCCCGCGCGATGATGTTCTATGCGCTCTTTGTCTTGTATACGCAAACCATCACAATAACAAACTCAAACCATCGTATAATCATAGATAGTGCCCTTTTTATTTTGCAATCCCCATGTACATACAATAGACAGTCGAGTTGCGCGCAACTCCAGAAGCGAAAGGTGGGGTATAAATATAACAATAGCCACAAAACACATATACTCCCTCTTCAATATCTTACCGTCCGTATAAACATTCGTCTTCGTTCAATTGAACGTGCCACGTCACTGAGCCCCAACCGCTATTTTGACGGCCACGACCGTCCCGATTTAAATCATCCTGTACGCCAAAAACTGCTTCATCGTATGATAGCATTGCCCCGTAAAACCGATGCCGTAGTAAAAGTGTGATCCGAAGAATAGAAGGTGGAAGTATTTATACACAAGTGTGAAGGTTCGAAGGTTCGAAAGTTCGTCATGAGTTGCGTCTCTGTTTACATTTATCGTGCAGTAAGTGGCCGTTGCGCGCCTGTTATCCATGTTAGTTTTCACGCGAAGCTTCTAAATTCCGAAATGGAACAACCTACAGTGGTCCTCGTAAATTCAGCACCGCAGTTAGGGCAGCTAGCCTTAGCTGCCTGTCCAGACTTCTCTCGCTGATGTCGAAGCAAGTTGCTGAAAGTGGAGAACTGCCTTCCGTTGCACCCATGCTCCCAGCACTGTGGTTTAGGTCTGCTCTGCACAACTCGAACATGCCCGGTCTCCGTTGCTGATGGGTTTCCTGAAGGCAGGACTGGTGGCTGGACAGGGTACATCATTCCAGACTCGGACATGGAGGAAGCTCGGCTGCTATAGTATTTAGTCAGAATGTGCCTGATGAATCAAAAATATGCAACTCACCTATACTGGGAAGATAAACTGGGGTGTGAAGGCGGCGGCGGATAGCCGGTCTGGTAGTTCATACCCATGTAATCGTTAGAAGGCCTTCCTCGAACTGTTAGCGTAGCCATTTCTATCCCAAGCAGGAAAACAACCTACAGTGGTGAGTAATGAGGAGTGAACATCTGCGAATTTCCCTGGTCCGGCAAAGGAGACGTTGAATATGATGACATGTAAGACGGCCCAACAGTGGTGACCGGTTCGGCTAGGAGTGATATTTGAGATGGTGCGGTAGTGTATATCGGCATAGGTGAGGCGGAGGAAAATTCGTGCATCGTCACAGGCGGAGATTGTGCCGCGGCGCTGTATGCATTATTACTCATACCGCGACGAACTCTGACGGATGTCTTCGAATCTCTTCGTGCTTGGTCACGCTGCCGCTTTAGTTCGCGTTGTTCTGGGGTCAAGATAGGCCGAGGAGGGCTTGATGTCAAAGACCTCGAGCCACTTGGAGGCGGCGTTAGACTGCTAATATCCGATCCATGACCGACACTCGGTATGTCATGAGATAGCATTTCAGGACTCGCTTCGAGACCGGGAAGACCTGAGGATAACATCGACGTAAGTGCTAATTCTGAGCTCAGATTCCAGAAAATTACGTACTGTGCCATGTGTATGTTGAGCGAGGGACACCCATCTCCATCCTAGGATCAAATGATACCGCAACGGCACTACACACAGCGCGGTTAGCCGGGAAACCTTATCGAATTAGATGGACTAACCTCATGGTCGGTCTTCCTATCGAGGCTGGAATAGATCTGGCGAGTTCCTGGTTTTCTTCCTCTTCTCGAACAGATGTTATGCCTTGAGACTGTACTCGGTCGTTACTGGACCCAATACCAAAGTCGCCACGACTGTGCTCCAATAGAGACGAATTCAAGCCCAGGTCAACGGGATGACTCGTCACGCCTTGAGAGTACGGAGAAGTCTGAGATGGCAGATTGAGTTTGTGTGATAGTTCCTGATCGTAATATACGTGAGACCGATTTGGCGAAGCGACGGGACGTATGAGTGGCCTCTCTACCACCAAATCTGCACGACTTATGTCTGATCTAGGTGGGAGTGAGTTAGAGCGCTCAATGTCTGTAGACCGAAGGGAATCCATTATGAAGCAGAGACTAGAGGAACCGAGGTAGAAAAGCGAGGCAAACGTACGGTTGCTCCGGGACGGTAGGTACCTGTGCTTATAGAGCTCGAGCCAGCCAGCCAGGTAAGTCGTGATATATATGAAGAACGTAAGCACAAGCAGTGGCTAAGAGCAAAGCGCGTCCGATGAGGATATATGAACTCGAGAGATCTGGAGGTAAAAGTACGTTTCAAGACTATGTTTGGTACCAGACAAGGAATCGACTGGCGATGTCTCTCAGCCTCAACTTAACAAGCCGTAAGCCTGTCAGGGACTGGGGAAGTTTGTATCCTTATAAGTAATTGTATGAGCATTGGGGCAGTACAAACGGTGGATCGGTCGACCCTTCGTAAGTGTCTTGACATGGGGGTAAGGACGCCGCCGCCTGTGCCATGCTCTTCAGAAACAAGTGTACATCAAGTAGGTACATGTGTAGACTCTCTCATCCCAGTCGAGGCCATCTTTAGAGGTGTGGGTACGAGAGACTACAGTACACTACACTAGGTACATACCTGGGTTGAGAGCAGAGATAGATGTAGTACGTACACAGGTAGGTAGGGGTAAGCAAGAAGGGGTGTGTGGGTGGCACCAAAGTTAACACTACTGCGTAGCTATCTTAGCAGCTCTCTCGTCTCGTGCTGGGCGGAGCGATGGTGACATGTTCATCGAGCTACTGTATGTATTCCACATACACAGCGTGCAAGCAAAGGTAAGGACCATTCTCACCCATCGTAGCAGTATACGGAGAGTAACCATCAAGAACATATTTCCTCTCGTAGCAGAGGGAGACGACGAGATGGTGTTAGAGACACCTGATGAAGCAACACGCTCGCGCAGACGAAGATCCCAGGTACGTTGCTGACATGTTGTCGATAGCCCATTGATTGGCACCACGGTACAGGAGTACTTCAGACAAATAAGAATAGCACTAGTCGTCCAGGTACCAGGAGGAAGAAACAAAGCTGCACAGTAAAAATACTTTGCCATATGCTGTACCTGCGGACCGGACTGGGGGTTGTTGAACCTGGATTGTCTAACGAGATGCAGATTGTTGATTACATCCACATCAGGCTGCGTGGGTAACAAAACCCAGCGACAGGGGACTGGGGTACCAGCGGCCGGCAAGGGCCACACCCAACACGCCCGCCCCCGGGGGTATGCGAATCTGAGTTCGCAGGTACCTATTCCTGTACTGTCTTGTGATAATGATGATGCAGCATGCGTGCGTGTGTGTGGTGTGTATGGTGAGAGTGTTGTGCAACAAATCGCATGGGTGAGCGACAGAGATTATGGGAAAGGGAGGGGGCATGGGCATACGGTCCCTAGCAGTCTAGCTGGGGGGATATTTATGAGCTGGGCTAGCCTAAAGAGGCAAGACGGTTTTGGTGGCCACCAAAGCTCTCGGCACTACTACCACTGCAATGTGTTAAGGTTGTACCATACTTACCAGCAGCAAGGATGAGGGATGTGGGGCACGTCACTTGTCAGCCATTTATATGGTGGACCGCTACTGTAGTGGTACCTGCTTACAACTCCGACGTAGCATTCCCATGTGAGAAAGATATTTGGATCATGGTTGCACCTCAAGGTGAGCTGATGCGATATTGTTGACAGCGACCGAATGTCTTTCCTTACAGTTGCGCAAATAGCAATAATACGATGTTCAAACAAACTGAATTCCAGCTACCAGTACTATATGGTTGCTACATGCTATTATCATACCTGTGTCCACGACCATGCTATTACTAGCCAAATCATATCGAACTCAAAACGGCACATTCTGGAGATATCTAAAATGCGAGATTCGAAGAGCTACGACACACTATGTCATAATAATATAGCTGACTAGGAAAAAAGGAATACAACACCGACAGGCCGATAACTGAGAGAGACAAAACAGAAAGTGTAATTAATCTCGAAACCAGGCTAACCAACACACACTAAAGTTCCACGGCTTATAATTGCAGTCCTTCTTCTTAGTATAAGTATGTTTTTAGCAGCAAGTTAGCAAGTTTCTTCAAATAAAGAAGGGGGAAAAACATTGATTTCCACGCAAGCTTACTAAGATAACAAAATAGGTTGAATAATCATTAAGCTTAATGATTGATTGCTTTACATTTCTACTATATTGCAATGGATTCTTCCTGAGAGCTCTGATACTACAATGGTGGCAATGCTGTAGGAGAGAAGGCGACTCGCCAGAAGCTGTACTTGTTACATGTTGCTGGCATGAGGAGCTGACAAGGCGTAGGGAGTTGGAGGTCTAAAAAAAAGGCGAACAGCCCAAGGGCTGAAACACACGGCTGACTCAGCGAACATAACAGACAACCTGCGGAGCTCTACTCTAGAACTAAGCGCTGGCGTCTAAACAATCACCTATCTCATTCGCCTGCCTTAAAATGGCATTTGGACCCATTCCGAGGTGTTGGTGCTATCGTGAGAATCCAAAGCATGCTAAATAGAGTGTTCTGACCTGCGACTCGACTCAGCTAGTTTTGATACCTTGTGAGTGGTTGAGTAATGGTGCGACTAAGTGTGCAGTTTATCTACACCAAGTGGGCGGGACCACTAATGGACCAGCCATAGTCTTGCTGAAAGGAAAGGCATAGATAGTTACGTAGTAATAGACTTCCCTATCCACATTGCCATCTATCTTTACTAATCACCCTGCACTGACTCCATGATTCGACTATGGCAACTCTAGCCCAAAACCTTTCCGAATTGACCACAGGCTTGAGTCTCATTTGGGAAGTGCATACTAGTGTACGATGATGCTAGCGAACGTTACTGTTAATCACAGGTGGCCAATAAATGGGAATTAGTGGCCATGGCTCTTTGAATATCTAGATATCACAGGTTCGCATAGACTAAAGAGTCATTATTAGTCTATTTTCTTGCCATTTCCAGCAACCGAAAAGCTCCGACACTCTGTATCGAGATATCCACTGTTACAGATGATATAGAGCTTTGTACGTAAGTCTTGTGCATAGTAAGGCTCAATTTCCCCGAGCCATGTCTGCGCACGCGAAAACGCCTAAGTGATGCAACCCCACGGCATCTGACGTCGATGTCTCCATGCTAGTACAGAGACATGCCATGCCTCTCGGTAGCGTACCTGGTTATTAGTCCCCATCTCCATAAGACAGCTAGCTGGTGGGCTCAGTATTGTTAGAATCGCGGCCGCCAACCGGCCAACGTCGCCGCCATGGAGATCCACCTACACTTGTCTAGTCCACATATACACCACAATTAACAAAGATCTACTCTGCTGCAACCCCAGGCCCACCTGTCGCAGAGTTGCAGTGTACTGAGATTGGAATTCTATTTTAGGATGCAAACTCATCACGCAAGAGACACATTGAGGAAGTTCAATTTAGGCAAATGGAAATACTGCAAGATCCAGAGAAGCACCGTAGAGTTGTTTAATATAGCTATTACACAATTAAGATAAAACACGTCAATTCAGTATGTAACACTTGAGAATCCTGATATTGGCAGTTTCTACACACGTAGCTAGCTGTACGCCACAGCATTTCGTCATCCCGCCCTATTAGCACCAAACGCCGCAGTTTTGACGCCGCATATCTGTACTACGTGAACAGGTTGCGCCATGACACTAGGTACTTTCAGCCCATAGGTTCCCGCACCTGAGTATTGACCAGCACAAATACAATTATCTAGCTCTATGATTCAAGCCATATCATACCAAAACGCAGCAAGCATTGTAAGTGTAGGTGGACAATATATATGCGGTGCGAAGTATAACTCTAGCTGGGACCGCTAGCGCAGTAATTGTCACGGGACCGAAAGCGGCGCTCATCTAAGTTTAGAGTGACGTACCTGTCTTTCGGAACAAAACCGTACACGATATGCTTCTATATACCGTAACGGGTTAAAACGCAAATCTGAACCACCCGTCTTCTACTGCAATCTATATGATTATGGGCTTTCCATAGGCACTGGACTTTTTGACGATCTCTACACTCTATGCATTAAAGTTCGTTCTGCCCTTGAGGCTACAACGAATCTAATTTTACCACCGTCCGATGCGAAAGCATCCGCAGGTGTGATTCGGTTTGGAGCCAATTAGGCATACCCTGGCAGCACCCTGGCAGCTACACTACACCCGTGAAAGAAGTACCATACTTGAACAAGAAGGATGTACAATAGACCTAGTCCCAAGATGGCAGGCCTGTGAGCTACCATATCCACTAATTGCCATAAATAGGTAGACCTAGTCTACCTTACCAGTACTAGCATCTAAACTAGCAAGAGACAGCACATGTACCTATACTAGATTTGCCCACAACCTGGAAACAGCAATGACCTAAGAATAGCAATATCTACACTACACTAGCCTCCGCACCACGGCATGCTGGATTGAGTATCAATACCAATCGTCTTTACACTTGCAAAGAACTAAGCAACATGTCGATCCCATTCAAGCTGCTGAAATACACGTAACGGGTCAATTAGTTTCTTCTCCAGTAAATCAGGAGAGTAGGCAGCTCGCTCTCCGTCCTTCAAGGCCACGTGCGCCCAAGGACCATGCTTGCTCCGCTAGGAGGTCGAGAAGAGCTATGATTTACGTAACATATGGCGACCTGTGAACTTATCTGGGTGGCCCGATAGCGTAACTCCCGACTCACAGACGCTGTGCATGGTTTTCTAGAAGAACTCTAGAATCTCTTAAGAAGCCTCGTGATTCAGCCCACAGCGGCTGGGGGGGTACGGGCTCAGCATCAACTCACCACCCAACGGCCAAGCGCTTATGATCAGCGAACAGGGACAACAAACAGCGTCGGCGAAGAGGGTGAGAGAAGCAGGCAGTTGGTCCCCGACCCTTGGCCCCGCTAGCCCATGCGATGCATGCGTACATCACATAGTAAGGAAAGAGCACATTATTATGACCGACTAACACACTAGTACTGAGTGAGTAGTACACTGCAACTACGGCACACACGTGCCTGTGGGCTGGTGGTTGGAAGCTGCTCCCCTGCAGACCATATGGCAACCGGCCAGCGACCAGCCACCAGGGCGTGCAGATAGGCGGGTGGGTCTGCAGACAATCTGCAGCACAAGATCTATGAATGGGTATAAGGAGAGACTCCTGCATATCTCCCTATGCAGACCCAGGGGCATGAAACACCGCGCATGCCAACACTGCTTTATCGCACACGGTAATGCCGTACCTGGTCTTGATGGGGTAGCTACAGAGGGCTGGGAGATGAAGTGCGGGGTGTTACGAAGTCGTAGCGTGGGACCTATACTACTATACGCTACCCAAATACGCTACCAGCTCTACCTACAGCACTGTACACTATTCACCGGGTCTACACCTTGAGCGGGTAGCATTGCGACTGGACACCATACTATCTACGGCAACTACCTAGCTTGAATCCATACCACAAGAGGTAATAATAGCATTCTCAGTCTGCTATCTGATGTATTGTATACAGGTTACTGATTTCGGCACCAAGCACGAACTGCCATCTCCTACCTTCTCTGTTCATTCAGAAAATCATTTCAGATGACCTCCCAGATCGATCGCGAACTGGATCGGGTGCATCGTTACTCTGTAATCGGCGAAACGGCGAACCGTTTGACCGATTCCAGCCGGTCAGTAACCGGTCAGTAACCGGTCGAACTGGTGCCCGGCCGTTTGGTTAGGAGAGCGGGAACTTGTAGCTTAAATCAACTCGTTACCATCGCGCTGGTTGTAGCTAACCTACCCTGCCCATCCTAGCTAGTATTCCCCCCGGTTCGTCTGGAGAACGGTACACTACTGTAGAATTCTAACAGTGTGTGCTACCTCCATAGTATGACATGATATCTGTCTATCAAGTATACCTCGCCTATTATACTACCCTACGCGATATCGCACGATTAGTCTGACTCGGAACCAGCACTGCAACCTCACAGTAGCCAATAGCCCTGCCAACTCGAGATGAACTTCTCAAACACCATGCCCCATTTGAACGATTCTTGTTCGGATCTTTCCTACGGCGTGCGCGTCTTCTCTCGTTTCGATTGGTTTCACTTCATTTCTGCAAGCTCGGGGCGAGCGGCAGAGGCACACAGCCTTACCCTGTCAGGCAGTTGATACAATCGCAACCTATGCGTATGCCCCAAACATCGATTTCTTTGGTCTTCCCGCAAGTCCGTCTATACACTACCGATAGTGTACTACACTACACTACATATGCTACAAGTGCTCTGTCTAACTACTGCACCAGTCGGGTACCGGAAGACGATGGTAATTGAGAGATTCCGTAGCGCACGTCTAACGGACATCGCCGCCGAGCTCATGGCTCGACCGAGCCTTGGTTCGCGTCAAGATCCACAAGCCCAATAATTAATTCACGACCAGTTGTGAACAGCATACTCTACTCGTACTAGAGAAACCCGGGCTCCACGTTAATCACATAGATAGTGTATTGCGTTCTTGAATCCGCGACTATAACTTATAAGTTATAGTTTTGATATCTATGGGTTGACGTGAAATCTTTCAACAGGTAGTGCAAGATATTACCGTGGTTCTTCTCATCTCACCAAGAGACGGCCCGGAAATAAATCGCGCGAGCTGATATCACCGCGCAACCCCTGTATGCACCCATTCGGTTAGGTTGTGCTATGGTTGGTCAGTAAGTAAATAGCTACTTCGCTAACCAGCCCAGGGTAACAAGCTCCCCTATCCCAATAGTGACACAAGCCATATAGGTTAGCTGGCACCCTCATTAAACAAGCACGGCGAGCGTTAACCTGCATATAGTAAGTGTGTAGGTATGCGTGCGGTGGACAACGCTTCTGGGATGGACGGATGTCAAGTCCGCAGTTAGCATCCGCAATAAGCATCTATTCAAAACAATATGCATGGTGCTTTCTCCGTAAGACGCACCAGACGGCGTACACCTGATTTAAAACCGTTAAGGCTTGTTGCTACTAGTTATGTTAGTATCAACTGCAATACTCTCCGAAACAACAAGGCAACGACTAGAATCAAAGCCTGTGCCAACAGGACGCATCGTGTTACCGAGGAATCAGAGTACCAAACACTAGAGGAGGTGTTACTGCAGCACAGCTGCGTCGAGATCTGACGGGTAGCCGAACCCCCTTCAACCAGCAAACCCGAGATGACGCAGGCAGCCGCAAGTGTCTCGTTTCGTTACCTATCATAAACGCCGTGTTACAGCGGGAGATTCCTCCTGCTGTTGGAGGATACGTTTTCTACAGTACACACAACATTGCAGCTAGGAGTGTGGTGTATGCCGCACAAGGCATGCCTTGCGCTTTTTCTTAACTAGAGATGTGTGTCGTTGTGTTCGACATGACGGGAGGGACAGCACCAACTCAGATCATAGGACGCCTTTGTTCCACGCGTGGTTACGGCACAGCAAGCGCCGGTCGCGAAGTAACCATTCGGTTGTGTTCGTGTCACACATCAGACATCGTATAGTGAGCGTATGTTCACTCTCCCTCCCTCACAGGCATACTTATGTAGTCCTGCATACACACCCACGGTCCCTGCCGCACTACAATTGGCCCGGGGCGATACCTCCTCATGCACTTTTGCCCTTCTTCCGTAATTGTGCAGCAACCTGATGTCCTAAGCAGGTTTCACAGCAACTGAGGACGGAATTCGTGCCCTCGCGGTTGGACAGGGAACTTTGGGGAAGTAGTTGAATGGCCCATTAAACGCTTGGTGCGTTGGCTGACATGCCTTGTCAAACTATGACCCTGAGCTCCCCCTCCCCTCACGTTCGCAGCCCTGAAATTGATATGCACACCGACACAACTTGCACCCAACAGACCATACTTACCGCAAACACAGCAGTCTATTTGGCGGGGGACCCGAACTTCTAAAGCCCTGACGTCCATGACGAGGTATCTTTGTCATGCAGAGAACCATCATTAGACCCTTATGGAGAAACCCGCTACCTGTGCAACCACCGTGGAAGCCTGTCATCGCGATAGCGACCCGGAAGACAAGGCTTCGCCAATATTCCGCTCTGGTTTCTGAGCATCGATGCATCGTCGAACAGCTCAAGCCACGACGAAAAATGGTGGTACAACTAATTGAGCTTACAGGACCGGTCTCGGACATAATCACCGGGATGACGAGGAGATTGCTATCGGACCCTTTTACGGCAATTGGTGAGTTCTTTGGCTTATAGCCAATGATCTTCGTCATCACTGCGCTGGAAGTAGCAGATTTGTTCACCAAGGGGGGCACCTGGACCAGGGTCGCCTTACCGGAAGCAAGTCAACCGTCGCCCTGTTTCAGTGCTCTGATAGAGGCGTGTGCCACACATGAAAGCTGAATGGCCGAGGCTCCAGAACCCTGTCTCTCCAAGAGCATCATGAAGGTTTCCATTGGCTCCGGTAGGTTGTTTCTCCGCAAAATCGATGTTACATGTGCATTTCGCATGCTGCTCTGACACCGCTATCACCAGAAACTGTACACGACTATTTGATGCCATCACCACTGTGTTGTAATCGGTTCTGCAAGTGGCATTACGTCACAATATACTCTACTTGAATGCTCCCATGACTCCAATTATCCGATCGCATTCGCAAAGCGAACGACAGTCCCCGGGCCTGGGTTTTGTCGCATCAAGCCATGCTTGCGAACAAGTCGTCATGATAGACAGATTCCAGGCTTCAGGGTTCTGATGCTATTGATAGCAACACGGTCCCACAAAAAATCTCGCTTTTTTGTGATTCGTGCCATCTGGCCAGCTGAGCAGAATGAGGCACGGCTATTGGCGATCACCAAACCGACGAGGTTGTCCATCATCTGATGTAACCGCGCCGCAGTCAAGTGTGCCATATTAGGCATACTGGCACGACGCTACTGCGCTCTTGATAACAAACTGTTGGCCCGTTGTTCACTATTAAGTAGTTCTGATGTCCGCAAATAACAACTCCTGAAACACGGCGTGCCAGTGTAGGCTTGCCACTCGACCACCATCAAGTGCTTAGCGGTTCCCACCTTAGATGGTACAACAGACCACGTCTGCCGTCATCACTCCCTGCCTTTCTCCATGCCTGGCTCGACCTAAGAACCATGCAACGCTATGCCCTGGTACGGGACGTAATTGGGCAACCCACCCTTGCACGCTCACCTTATTGCTCCTCGACGTCGATCGTCTGCTCTAAGCGAATCCCAGTATGATGCCAGACGCCACCTACCCCAGCCTGCCCTCTCGCACGTTCGGGTTATTTCAGGCAGAAGCTGCCTAGTCAAGATGCGCCAATGAGACTGCTACGGCCCTTACCTCAGAAATAACGCCAATATGATATCGGCCGAATACCTTCGATACAGATGTCGCGCTACACCTTATTTAGCGTCACCACTACCAACGTATATGTAAGATCTTACACATTCGTCACGATGGGGCCTTACCCGGAGAACTCCACATAGAAACAACTGCGAAGTCTAGCCATGCTTGCGGCGGTGCCCGGCCACATTAGCCAACAACATATTTACTTATTGTTCTTCTTGCAATTTAGTTCTTGACATCTTTCCCACTCTCCTCTTGGTTACTCGAGAGGAGCCCTCCGGTGTTCGGTGAGGCCACGTCGTAACTCGCGTAATATACACCGAGATAGTCTTAGCTCAGGTCTATGCAGCGAGGTGGCTAACCACTAGCCCCGGGTCCTTCGGTACTGTTTGCCCATAACCCAGGACTTGCGGTTCGCAAACCAATAGGGGATTAGCCGTGTTGTCACAGAGCATTATTGCGTACTCTTAAGATCAGATCAGATAAACCAGCTTCGCTTCGCATCACTAGCTGATAAAATTGCAGTAGGCTAATTAGCTCTTGAAGATGTGTGAGCTGAGTATATACCCTAATGTTGGTAACATTACGGCCGATCACATCTCTTACTCCGCATAGCGGACCCGATTCGCAGGGCTTTCCTAACCATCGTCATAGCCCACTCGTTAGAGCTTATTGGACTTACCTGCAGTACACAGATCCGTACGAATGTAGCTGACTTTCCTTGGCGTAGTACAACCCACATATTGGGAATCATGGTTACCAACGCAAATGTTGTGTCTCACCCACAGTCAACAGCATTGTGCATAACGTCGCTGAAGAAAATACATTATCAACTTCTTCGTCTATCGGCTTAATTGTAGTCCTTGATGTTAGGACTCTCACCGTTGTCGCCTGCTAGGGTGAAGAGTTTCTGATTAATTAATCAACAGCTAGTTCGTGGAAGCAACCAATCAAATCAGTCGACACGGTATTATTTAATCTGAAAGTGCAACTGCTCTGTCCCGTGCCTCTGGAGACTCTGATTCGTCAATGGCAAATGCATTGTTTGCCTTTTATCATAGCCGCATCCTCCAAGATTGCAGTCGCACCTAGACAATATCAAACTTCCAGGTACACACTTATTGACAGGCGACCCGACGACCCTGTCTACAACCACTAGTGGCCAAAGATCAGGCATATCAAAAGTCGTCTCTCCAAGCACAGCCTCGGACCAGAAAGCGCCAAACGCTAGATTTGAGTTAAGAGCACAAATACGTATACGGACGGAGAGCTCCTGGAACTTTTGGGCAAATGACTAGACTAAGCAACTTTTATCCCCGAATAGAAAATCCCTTTCCATTTATGGCACCTCTGGGGCCAGACTGCACCGCGCTGCGCTAGATGGCCGAAACCACCGCGTGAGCTTATATCAGCGAAATGATGGCGTGGTAGATAGCCAGCTGTTGGCAGGCAACGTATGACTACCAGGCAGGTAACGCGTGCGAGTGAGTGAGCGCGCGAGCTCTCTTCGTCGCTGGCTTACGTGTCCGAACCACTCACTGTAGGCCCGCCCATTAACGAAGAAGTAGTTACGAAAGAAGAGGCAAGGTTGAGGGCGTGTCAGCATCAAATTGCGGAGAGAAGACTGTCGACACTCCTCTAGCTACCTACAGTACACTACATTACATTACCAAGGACACTACCGAGGACCCTACACTACAATTCCATTACTTGTCACGGAAAAGTGGTTTAGTGTACGTTCTGATTTCTATTCTTATCCGTGGAGAAGTCGCGTTTCAACTAATACCTACTGTAGTATATACACTACTTTACACACTCGGCAACCAGCTAGCTAGCTAGCTTGCTATCTTCACTGCATATGCCTAATCAGTCCCTGGAAACATGATAAGTGCTATGCATGCGACATGCACGAAGGAGGCGAGCGACGCAGGGGAAAAAGGGTCTCTGATCATAAAAGCTTCCCTGGTTATAACTGTGGTCCTGCGGCGTCGACGTTGCATGCGAAACTGCAACCGACGACCTGAGGATTTCTTTGCCACGAGCCATCTGGAAAGATACAGACATACTGAGTAGAGTACGCGAGTAGGACCATCTTATACCGCGTCCTAGAACGGCTAGGACTCTCCAGTCTGAGTATAGTTCTCTTTGACTTTATTTCTGCTTTTCATTATGAATTAGAGTGCTGGAGACCTATGAATACGCTCCTCCACTCGTGTACTCTCGAGGTATCTATCGCCCTCGTCTCTACTTGAGTCTATATCGAACTTAGTCAACCCTCCACCAGTTGTGGGCTCTTGGATACTTGGCGTAGTAATAGCCTTACGGCTCAAACTCCGCTGGCTCGCGGAGGGTCTGGCCTGACCTCTTAATACGGTTGATGTAGTGAAGACTATACGCCGCGGAGACGCGAGTCATTGTTGGCAGAGTCGTCATGTCGAGTTCTGAATCTCGAAGTTTACGAAATCTTTAACCACCTGCATGCGCTTCACCAGCCAACAATGATTGACGTGACCCGGATA
The DNA here is from genome assembly GCA_022578865.1 of Xylaria sp. FL0043. Lineage (NCBI taxonomy): Eukaryota > Fungi > Ascomycota > Sordariomycetes > Xylariales > Xylariaceae > Xylaria > Xylaria sp. FL0043. Next base: position 111,895 of record MU397263.1, read on the forward strand.
GCACTGATCCGAAATTGTTTCCATCGTCCAAGGGGGCCGCTAGATACTGCCGCTGAGGGACACAACGTGCGGCTCGAAACAGCATTTTACTAGCCCGCCTGTTGGTCACCAGACCAGAAACAACCCCCGACGAGAAACGCGAGATAGCAAGCGGCCCCGACAGATCCAGCATCCGGCGTATGCCATGTAGGCCACTGGAAACCTCGATGATGCTTCGCTTCAACGAGCACTTAGCTTAGCTTAATTAGGTACTTGGTAGTCGGTCCGCATGCAGGAGGTACCTATACTCGATCTTAGACAACATGATGTTTCGCTCAGAACACCTCCACGTAGGTCTCGTCTACAGTTACCTGCGGTAACAAGCTCGAAAGACGACGTCCTTGGAAGAGTTCAAGAGACCCCTTCCTCATCGATCGTGGCACTCCCCGACTCCCCACCTCCCCCGCCAGGCGCAGCGCATCGAAGTGATGCAATCCCTCAAGGGATAATGAATCAGAAATCCTCGATTTGTATGGGAGAAAAGTCCATGCATTAGGTCGGAATAGACGAGCCTGGCCCAGTCCGATCACGTTCCCCCCGCCGACCCCGGATCGGTAAGGACAGTCCAGTCCTGCCTGCTTGTCTCCCTTGGTACAGTAAGGAGCGAACCGATGTTCGTGAACAGGGAGCGATCGTGGGTATAGCGACGACGGGCACGCTGTACAAGCCGTGTACATGCGGCACTGCCACACTACCGCACAATGCGCACGAGAGAGAAAAGAGCAACAATTACACACTCTCCCAGGCACTCGATATGCTCGCGTGCGGCGTAGCAGATAAAACCCCAGTAACTGAACGGAGATCATGATAGCTAGCTAGGTAACTAGCTAGGTTAGCAAGCTGCTCAAGTCTGGCTGGGTGAGGTTGTATTGTCCAGAAGAGGGAAAAAATCATCCCCCTCTTTTTTCTCTCGCAGACCCCTGCCAAGTTTCTATACTTAGAAACTGGATATCATTGAACATTGGCAACGTGGAGGGGCAATCGCCGGAAATGGTCTTGCATCGACGCAACCGCGCAATCTGGCGTGCATTATCAGAAGAGACGGCCCTTTTTCTTTACTTCTTCTGTTCTGTTTCTCCTCTCTCGAGTGTAGTGTCGGTCTTAGCCAGTTTGTTTATTCGCCTCCCCCTGACGTTAACGGCGTTGTTGGAGAACTGTTATCTGTCAGCAGGCATATAGTACAGGACACTATGTGAGAGTAGTGCTGCAACCAAACCAAAAGCCCACACCGCAGCTGACTAACCCTCGAAATGAACTGTGTATATTTTTATACCTTTAATTGTGATGAAGACAAATTCGGCTCTCTCAACTGGGATGCCAAGTGTCATCTTGATAACCCCTCTCTCCACCCCTTACTCACTCGACGACCTAATTTTCTGACTGCTCACCCGTGCCTTAGGGCGACGCCATTCAACGGCATGCGGGTTTGGTTTTTTCTTTTTTCCTTTCAACTCCCCTTTTTTCCGCGCTCACACTCTCCTTGTCCCGACGACCTCCCATCCATCCCACGCCTTTGCCATGTGGGTGGCAGGGATGGCGATCCTTGGAGCTTGATACATGTCCACGCAGGTAGCGACGCGCTCTGATAGGCTCGTTCGGATCATGTACTGCGACGTAAAGGGTGAAAGATGTGGTTGCATTGGGAAGCTCGTCTCTCTCTCTCATCTGCCTTTCCAGGCTACCATGCAATGACCAGCATCACGCCTAATGCCCTGATCATCTGAGGATACCCCAGCCAGTCTAGTCCTGGGCAAGGTTGTTATGTAGGTATCTGCCTTTTTCTCTATGCATATGTGTGTGCTAGTGTGCGAGTATCCTGGATATGTGCCGCTACTGCATCACACCTTGCTCATGGCTGTTGAGTACTGCAGTAAGGACTCGGCTATATCATTCTAATGGCCAGAGTACGATGACAGTGGTGTTTCTCTATCAGAGTGAGGGGGGTTGGAGATAGAGACAGGGCTCTCCACCGTCACCCGCCTAGACATTCACACACCTCAAGCATCCAAGAGGCGGGGGAGAGGTGATGTAGTGTACGTAGTAGAGTAGCAGTAACTGCACTTCCCCGTAGCACAGCGGACACCATGTCCCGATCTGTCCAGCTCGCCCGCCCGACTGTTCATCCAAGCATTTCGCTGCCCGCAGACAGACAGAGGGAGAGAGAGAGCTATGGTTTCAGTAGTCGCGATAGCGCCGAGTTTTAGGACCACCTCTATACCGTAGGCGTCCGCTTCAAGTAACACCCGCGCGGATGCGCGCGACCAGTTGGTTATTTCGCTACTTTCTCGTGCTAGTGTGAGTAAGTAAGTACCGCGCGATCCGACATTTACGGATCGTTATTGAGTGAATTGGTACTACCTCCTCTTCGACAAGACTATGTACCAAGTATACGTAACGACAAGATGATCAGCGGGGTATTACCTCTAGGGTTGCGAGCTCCTGAATTGTTTTACTACGCTCACTCGCGTATTGGTACGAATTTCGAGAACGAGTTGTGTTCTGGCTTCGGGAGGTACTACTCGCGAGCGTACGCACGCACCCGAGCACCTTATCCGAAGCCCGCGGGACAATCTATCTGTACCGAAGAGGCGTTCTGTGCATGAGGAGAAGCTAGGCAGCGGCCCAGCTGAGGCGACACTCAGCAAGTTGTGTACTACGTAGACAGGTGTGTGGATGTGTTTTGTTTCGATTCGGCGGCGCAGCGAAGGTGAAACGAAACAGGAACCGCACTACAATACTGAGTAGCTACTAGGTACGTTAGGGTAAATCCTCATGTAAATACGGAGTGTACTGTCTGGTGTATACGGAATAGTGTAGATAGGTAAGTATTCAGGATTCTTGGGCATTTCTTTTTTCGGCTCTCTCCAGCTTCTTCCTCCCCCCCACCTGGATCGACATTTTGAGGCTTGGCCTACGATCTAGGTACCGGGCGATGATGACTTCAACAATAAATACGGACCTCTACCGGACAATATCTACCTGGAGTACTTACTCTTCTATCTGATCTTCCTTTCGTTTCTGCTATGCAGTAGATCAGATCTTGTGAATAAGAATAGAAACACAATAAATGATTCTGAAACAAGGCTGTGCGACGTAAGTGTAGCGTGCGATAAATGCCGAGGGGAGAACGCCGCCCCAGTTTGGGCAGGTGACAGCAGGGACAAGAAAACTCGCCTCGGCTTGCCACAGGATCTCAAATCAGGAGAGCTCTCGCAACAACTTCATATCGGTCCCGCTTAAAATATGCCAGATTATGCTCTCCCTCCCTGCCTACCTATGTACCTCACTCCCTCGCACCACCCGGGAGACGCGGGGGGTATCTGTCTGTCTCCTCGGTTGCGGCGAACCATCAGTCAGTAAGTCAGTCAATCAATGACTTAGGGGAGGCCGGCAGCGTGCGGTGCGTCCGCAATGCCGCAACTATACATAACACTACTGTAGTCTACCTTGTCTTCCAGCTCTAGCGTGCAAGTAGTGTAGCTTCATCACGCATTCTACATGCGACTAAAACACACGCGAGCGGCCCAGCAACACACTTATGACGATGGCGGCTGCTGTTCGCTGCTGCCGTTGACCTATTTACAGAAACACTTTTTGTTTCTTGTTTCATGTTTCTCGTTACATTGAACTTGCTTCTACCAGTATGTATCTATCTATCTACACTGAGAGGAATAACATGTGGATAAACAATATGGAGCGGCGGCGGCGACTCCCCATGTAACCAACCAAGCATCCATTCATCCATCCACCCACATCTTACCACATGTCACCTGATCCCACCAGATGCCATCCGCCCGTCCAGATCACAGTGTAGCTAGATACAAAATCAGATAGCAGAGTATAGTAAGTACCGTAGGTATGTAACTACTCAGTGGCGATTAGCGAGCGGCGGTGGACCCCGACGGCGCAGGCAGGCAGGCAGGTCGGTCGGTATCTGAAACGAGGCGTCGAGCTCGCCGCAAAAGCGTCTTCGTAGCGAGCCGTATTCCAAACCCCGTAGTTGCAAGTGGCGAGGGAGGCGTCGTGAATACCTGCTTCTGAATGATTACCGACTTCTGGCAGCCGCATGTAGGTACCTGTATGGCTAGATGTATCGTTGCTGCTTGCGTGTGGCGTCGTCTAGCTTTGGAATCGAGAGGACATCGGCCGCGAGAGAGTGGAGGAGGCGATACAGGAATAGAAACAGATGTTAGAAGAAGACGACGGCATCCCCTCACTTGAGCTTCCTAACGAATCGTTTACTGCACGGCTATGGAGCTATGATTTTTGGAAGGTATTTGCGGTTCCGCGTTCTCGCTTCTGTCGTCTATTCTCATCGTGACACTATGAGTAGTGTTTCTATGTGCCCCTTCAGCTTTTTGGGCTAGAGACGCAATCCTATCTGTTCGAAATAGATGTTCTCCTGCTTGTGTCTTACTGTTGTCTAGAGGCTTTTCTTTCGACATGAAGGGGGAGGCTATGTGCAGCTATCGAGACGATGCTATCAGTTTAGGGTTTCGAAAGTAAGGGGTCGAATGACATGTCACTGCGCATCTAAGGGCTGGAACCAGTCAGGCCGTTAAAGAAACGATGGTGATGGTGAAGTTCATTCAGAGACTCGTAGGTCTGAGATAGTAGAATTCCGGAAACGGTATTACGGAATATCGTAGAATTATCTTGTGATCTTTGGTGTAATATCGCCGTGATGCAATTGTTACTCAGCTCCTAGCTGCACCAACAACCTAAACTCACGTCCATTCGCAGTTAGACTGATATAGACTGAAGTTAGAGCTGGCATGGTGTTCTCAGGGAGTATAATATCATTATCAACTCACATAAAACGAGAGTTAAAACTCCCCGTCTGTCAGCTTCTAATGTGCGACTAAATGCACGATGTGCTGGTGACGCAACTTCTTCATATACTAGAATATCAGATTAAACTGACCTCCCTTGCCACTTTTCATCACTGTATTTTAAGTTCTTCAGAATCTAAAAGCATTAACACACACATTTCTCACAGTAGCTAGCTTTAGCCGCTTTGAAGCCAGTGGTAGCTGCTGCATTCCTATCGAGACTCGAGAAGTTTGCGAGTTATCATCATTACGGTTAAGGTATTCTAGGATTATAAGAATCTTCTCTACAGTTCTCTTGATATAGTATAGACAACATCGTTATCATAGCACTCAGGGAATCAGTAATATAATGCAAAAACGAGCTTATTTCATGAGAATCCAGAGTTTGGTGTATCCAATTTTCTGTTATCTACAAGCATCTGTGATAATAGAGTTTCAATAATTTGATTTGTAGTCGTGGTTCGAGTTTATCTGCTAGGTATACAGGCGCAGTTGAAGATTCCCCAGGGCAATTCGCAAAGTTAGCCGTATTTTAGGGTTACACAGGGACAAGTCTCCATTTTACACTTGACTCTATGATAAATCCACAGTTATTGAAATTGTGCAAATGGGGGATGCCTCTGTATGTGCAGCGTAAGTTGCCAGTTCAAATACGGATTGGTCACAGAGCTGTGAGATGTTGATACTGGACCTCGAGATTAAGTTCTATGGTGGTCGCCGACAGCTATACGTCGTTTATAGCTTAATATTAGGTCACTGGCAGGTAGAGGTATATCAGTCAGCGCGCCACGACCTGTGAAATTACTTCTTTAAGCTGGAAGGGCTGGTGCCTTTAATGACTAAAGATATCTCGCGCGAACTTGCCAATCCCCGGGAAACTGTTGCGTCTTGCGCTCAGCGACTAAGAAGAGTAGAATTTAACTCAAGCCATACGGTTACGCATCATTCTTCGTCATCAGCGTAGCTTGATAAATGTACAGCCGAGAAATATGGGATAAGAATTGCCATAGTTACGTACAGGCATGTGATGAGGATCTTCGCTCTGTATACATCTCAATACGGATGTGAAATTGATTTCGTATCTCATCGCAGTCTCGTGGTTCGGACTAACGACTACGTCACATTCCTTCGGTTCTGAATTGAATTCCCCAGAAGAGCAGTATTATAACAGAAACATTGATGAAATGCCCAATGGTGTGTTGCCCATCTCCAGCGCTCGATGTCTAAAGGGGCTTCCTGGCAATCGTCACTGTCGGACGAATCCTAAGCACAGCACCAGTGGTCTCATCAGCTTCCGCATAGGCCTTAGGAAGCAGCCGTCGCCATTTCTCGCCATGCTCATCATCCGTTTCTTTCAAGTGCAGACTTAGCTCTTCAGCTAGACATAGATCTAGGTACGTCCAGGCCTTGAACATCTCGGGCGCTGGTTCATGCGGGTATTGGACCGCCGTTTCGAAGCCCTCTTCTAACAGCGTCTCAGGAAGCCTTGCGATCCAACTTGAAATTTTCAGAGTTAGTATTGTGTATTCTCCCCGAGAAATTGAAGTGTGGTCAAATCGCACCTCCAATCCGCAATGGTTTTGACTTTTTCAAACGTAGCCACCATATTGGGTGCCTTGCTATTATCAGACTCCGGGGTTAACACATGGTAGTGGTTGAACGGGTCGACTTCATCCCATTGCACGTAACCACCGGGTTCTATTCATCTGTTAGCTGACGGATAACTTGGGTACCCAGTCTATCTGAACGGGGCCACAGACTCAAAAGCTTCTTGATATGTTGGATAACCGGCTTTGGACTCCCGCTGCGGATCAACGATAGCACTAGACGTAGATGTACAACGTCGAACTTCCCGTAAAAAGCTTGCGGTGGTTCTTCTAGAAGGTTTGAGGTAGACAGAATTACATTTTTTGGCAACCAGGAGTTGTGTGGAAACAGCGCCCGGCTTATATCAAAACCGTAGTGCTGGATGTTCAGCCCCTTGACTTCTGGAGACTTAAGCAAATCGAAAAGCCATATTCTGAAGCCATATATCAGGTCAGTATTGTAACCTGATTCTGAGTTTATCACCTACCCTGTTCCAGTTGCCAGATCCGCCACATGCAATAACTCTTCGCCTCCGGTCTGTCTGGACTCTTGCTTGTCACGTAATTCTTTTTGGATTACGAGGTGCAATAAGAACCCTTGGGCATCCTTGTACATGAAATGTTGCAGGTTCAGCCTAGGGTTAATGTCAACATGATTCATCCGTATATACGAATAGTCATCGGGGATGTTACCTTGATGCAGCAGCATAATCTCGTCCCAAATTGTACCCATCAGAGTTCGTAGAATCTGTAGCAGTCATTTTTAATTCAATACTAATAGTGCTTCAGTCGACGGAATATGAAATTCTTTTGTTCAATTCAGGGAGTCTTGCCCCCTCAGGGGGCACAGTCCCTTTATTATTAAAACCCGGCTGCTCTGTGCGCAATTAGAAGCTTAAGCCCGTGCTGAACAACAGAATCTTGGAGTATTACGATATTACCGCCAATGTTACCCAGGAATTTCCACTCATGCACAATACATGCATCAGAATGGGTTAAGAGCAAGGTCCTATCAAATGAGAGTCCAGGAAACCCACTTTCAGCTCATCGAGTAGAGACTCATTGCCTAGTTGGTATAACGCGAGGAGATATTACCGTTTCGGCTGTGCGGAAATGTCTCGGGGCTAGCAGCTGACATGATCCAGATGTTGTTGTCCTGACAACTTACTAGCATGTTAATGGAGGCATAATCACTTTGCCAAATCTTGCTCACTTTACTGGATCTCTATATTCTTAGCAAGATCGGCACATATGACTTACATGAAAGCATGCCGAAGGCGTAAAAGCCCGCAGCAAAGAGAATACAGGGGTTCTAGTACTTTGAGTATGCTGCAATGAGCAGTTCTATAGCATCGAAATTAGGAACTAGGAACTCAAGGGGGAGTATAGCCTAATCGAAACCCTTTATTTCAGGCATTCAATAAGAACTTGTATTATGCCACACTGGGCTGATTATATTCAACTACGGACAACGGAACCTGAAACATGCATATCACAGCTTTGCCAGCGCCCATAAACTCCAATGACCCTCTATGAATATTCCTTGCAAGTCCTCAGCAGATTCTCATCCGGTATAATCGTACCCCTTTTATTCCCAACAACCAACTCCACGCGATCAGGATCATGGGTAGCCTCTCGGATCCGCAGCCGCGTCATACACGTCTTCGACCTGTCGATGCCCGCGCCGGAGTTCTTCAGCTCGTACGCGGGCGGCGAAGAGACAGCCAACGCGACTAGCTCGCCGATGCTGCCCCAGGCGCCGCTCGTCCACCCATTCTTCTGGTAGAAGAAGAATATGAAGGAGTAGCTGAAATGAACGGCTACGAGTACTACATGGATGAGGAGGGTGATGATCGAGAACCAGATCGTGCCATTTCGCAGACCGTAGGCCCAGCCGTAGCGCTGGACTTCGAACGTAAAGGGCGTCTGGGCGTCGAAGTCCGATACGGGCTGGGTGCTCAGTTTGGGTGTTTCGTTTCCTGGGAGATATTGGACTGTCCTGACGTTGCTGTCCTTCGGCTCTGATAACCAAGTTGTTAATGATATGTTGCCGAAGGTGGACCGCGAGAGCCAGTCTGCCATCACGGCGCTGAGGGTGACTGCGATGTCGACGGCTTCTACGCTATAGTCTTCTGAGGGCTGGTCTTGTTTGCCGAAATACAGGATCTTGTCTTTTTTATCGCCCTCCCCAGCTGACTGGGTACCCACGAACTGCAGAAGCAAGTGCTCGACGACCGTTGAGTCGCGATATTTGCCGTTCGATGGAGGCGCCTCGGCGTTGAGGGCAGTTGCCCAGTCTGCGGATATAGAGATAGGCTCGCTGATGTTCCACTTGAACGAAGCGCTCTTTACATCATGGTCAGCTGCAGAGAGATCAGCAGAGGCTAACCAATCTGTGAAACTTGTGCCGACGATGTCGTCTGTTTTCGGATCGAATCTAACGTCCGTAGAGACCCATCGCGCGTCTATCACGCACGGCGAAATAAGACTGTCTTGCTGGGGCTCATTGTCGTTGCCGAATGCGACCTGTGGCACAGTCACAATGGCAGTGAGCGACGCGTTCAGTATTTCACCTTGCGATCCTTTGATAACGGAGGAATCAGCCCATGTGACATTGGCCTCGTCTAAGGGTCGCGTCAAGTTCAATAGACTATCCGGCACCGTCCATATGGTATTCGAGAAAGAGCTAGGACTAGATCGAGAGAAATCGCAGATCATATTGCCAGTGTCAAAGGTCAGAGGGTCCTTCCCTACCGTTGCGAAGTCCACTGGATTGCATTGAACCTGAACAAGCGGGATATACACTGGCGTCTCGCGCGAGGTTATGAGCCTCGGCTGGACAGGGTCTTTGGCTGCGGAAGATGTATACTCGCTCACCCAATGCCAGAAAGAATCGGTCAGTGCCAGCACACTTGACTGAAGCGTTGCCGTCAATGATGCAGCCGTTGACGCACTATCAGAGGCTGCCAATCGCGTCACGATTTCTCTTCTTGATCGCCGAGAAAAAGTGTTTACCATTGTTGGATTGTTGTGCTGACCTCTTGTGATGCCATATGTTGAACCTTCGTCATACCTGGTCCATTGCCAGTCGCTCAGCTGAGAATAGCCCTCTCCAGGACAACTTTGCGTATTCCAGTTGTCCCCTCGGCAGGCTTGGTTTACATCGGACAAGTCCAACTTCATAGGGTGCAGCTCAGAGGGAGTACGTTGGATGTAGGAAGTCAGGGGAAGGCTCTTGTTGAAAGGCTGAGCTACATTCCACCAGCCTACAGTTGGAATTAAAGCACCAGCGGATGCTGGTCCGACCAGAAAACTGTAGAGGATAGCGAGGCCGAGAGCCAATGCCACGAAGAATGCCTTGTAATGGCGATGAAAGAAGCTATGTCTTAATGGTTTCACATAGCTTTTGCTTATTAGGTACTCGGCCGACCCGATTTGAAAAGCTCCCACCATGAGGCCCATGGGTATGCCATATGGACCAACCAACATGCGGCGAAAGATACTATCACATTTAACGTCAGGAGCAGCTTTTAAAGGCATGTGAGTGAGATGAAGGATAGACATCTTAACGAAAAAAAAGCTTTCAGATGGGAATTATTCTTAAGAGTAAAAGGATGCTCAGTATAACTCACTGCAAGACCTAAAATCACAATAAGATTAGTACCGTATTCATTCCAAAATACGAAGTTAAAGCCTTTTATTTGGAAACACACCATAGCGGACAATGAGCCCACGATCAGAATCTCATGGAGCTTTGCCGGGAATTGCAGGAAGACCAGCCACCTCGTATCGAAACGGGCGTCATCGTCCCAGTAGACCTCGCGAAAACTCAGCTGCACGATGCTGATCGTCACTATGACAGGCAGAAAGTGCACGAGCGGGTGGGTGATGCTGATGCGCCTGCGCAGCGCAACCTTGGGCCGCTCCCTCGTGTCATCGATGCTGACGCTTATGAAGGCCTTCTCGTCGCCGATGAGGTCGTCGTGTATAGAATCGTAGGAAATTTCGGAGGTGTATATAGGCCGCATTCTGATGATAGGTTTGATGTGAGGCTGGTGTCGTGATGGCCCAGTGTTGATAACACACTTATGAGTCTTGAAGTAACCTCAATGGCTATGTAAAAAACATTGGAGGAGAAAGACATGATAAATATCTTTCTTGAAATTCATCGCATTCGGTATCCTAAAGCGGATTCATAAGAAATACACAATGGCATAGGCAATCCCTAGAATTGAGTGCCGCAAACTGCTTCATCCTTGCCCGCCAGCTTCTTGAGTACTCAACTATGGGAGGATGAGATCCTGCATAGCTAATTGTTGGTTATCATGCCTAGCACCTACTATCAAATACTGCCTTTTTAGCACAGGGCTGGGAATCCTTCTCCCACGTGAAACAATCTTGAGGGGCTCTACTGTAGGGTTGAGATCAACACACGTTCCATCATGGGTCCTCGAAACGCAATCCCATGAGGAGTTCTATGATACTCTGATATTTTCTTCTGGGATGATGCGCCTGTGTCTATAGCATGTATAAAACAGGTTGCTTCAATGCCCCCAGGGGTGACGGCACTTGAGCGCATGACCTTGGCTTGGTCCGCGCCAACATAAGTCCAAGTTTTGCGTGCATCGCGAGCCATCTAGATCCCGAATTTCCAGCAATTGCGATGATGGGCAGTGTATACATGAATTGAACAGCTGGTAAAGTCAAGAAGAGGTAGCCACCGGTGTCCTAAGTGAAGCCCAAGAGGTCGGTATGATCATGTTGTGACGAGGTAATAACACCTGCTTGGCTTGTTACAACATACTGCACCCCTGGGGCGAAGTGCTGTTTTGAAATCGATAGCATTCTGAAAATTCCTTATCCGCCTTCAAGACCACCATTTACGTCTCGGTCCCGAGGGTGCGCGCGTGTGTTTGTGGATGGTTAGGGTAGGAGGATATTAGATACTGAAAAGCCAAGGATAATCATCTGTTTCGATAAGATGTCTATTTTCGGGTGTTGTATTGTCCTGTTTGGGGTGCTGCGTGCATGATAAACCGTCAGTGCGTGCGTTCATCCGATTGCAACGTGAATCCTACCCAAGAATCGATAAGCCTATTAAACTCGTTTCAGTTCTTCCTCAACATGAAAAGCAGCAGCGCTGGGTTCATCTGCTCTCATTCCAATGGGACATAGGTTTTATCCTAGAAGAATGATCGAAACACATTATGAAAAGAGAGAGAGAGGACATGAACAATTACAGCTTTCCAATTTTCGTTGACATCGAACTGTATATCGCGAAATCTATTAATAAGCTCGCAACCTCCTCTGCCTCTCCCTCTCATATTGGGAACATGGTGCTGAGAAGAACAGAATACAGATCAGGATCGCAAAAGATCAACAGCTTGATGCATTATTCTTGTGATAGGACCTTGTTATGAAACCTCTGTGTAGTACGAGGCAACGAATTACCATTGAGCGATTCGGACATTTCATCTCCTTCGTAACAATATTATAATAGAGTTCACTAGTGTCTAGTTAAAGCCCATTTGCGCGACGACATATACTTGCGACATACTCTATTAAGCTCAAGTTGATGTATGCCTATAGTTCTCCAGATGGAAATGCTGGTAAGCACTCTTCAACTTATGACTTAGTTGATAGTAAGGGCTAAGGCATGACCTTAATGCTGACTATCTACGTGAGAGGGGATATAATGATTAATTGATGTCAATTTCATCGGTTACGGTGGCTTGGGTATATGGCTGGCTTATTATGCAGAGAGATATTCTTGATGTTAGACTACTTGCTGTTACAGAGACTCGAAGATCGCAATGAATATGCTATGTACGTTGATTAACTACCGCGACGGAGTGGAATCATTAGCTTTCTGGCCACATGTTATCCAGCTATGGGTATGACGGCCAACTCTCCGCTCTTCACCGCAGAGCACGAGGTTTCATATTTCGTCTTCATTGCTGCTTCTATACGTGGTGCTGGCTACATGTCACGTAAGGGGTCGCGTCTTCTGATTATTGTCAGACGTGAGTATGAGTTCTGAATTTTGATGGCGGAAAGGCGATATAGCTCAGACGCGCCGTGTGAACGAGTGAGATATGTATCTCAGCTTCTAGGTGAGATCCTACTATCCGTAGACCCAGTATTGGCTAGTTGGGGGCTACTCGTGGGCGAAATGACAAACAACACGTATGATATCATTTAAGAGAATGAGTCAAGGTCGTCTTAGGCACTCACGATTCAAATTAGCTGTCGGCGGTGGATCATTGACTTACGCGTGACTTGCCGGTGTCTGACATGCTTCGCCATTTAATTCATTCATGTATTCGAACCAAGTATCCTATTAATCTTATGAATAACCTAATTCAACCCGTTTATAGGGTTAACAAAGGGTCGAAGCTTGGGAGATGAATGAGCAGAGGGAAACCGGAGACCTTCGCAGGTTGCGGTGAGGGCGTACGAGATGAGCTCTGCGACGAGCGTGTCCGTAATATGAAACCTTCAAACGAGTGATGTGGCAGCGAAAATAGCTCAGCCTGAATAAGACGTTACAGGCGGCGGTACTGAATGAATGCACAGTAGGGAAGAAAGAAGAAAAATTTCGCTTTCGGCCCGTCACAGGCAGTTAATGCGCACAACGTAACGTGGGTAGGTTCGGGAGGGAGGAGAAGTGGCGGGCCTTCTGGGGTCTACCATACACGTAGTACTTATGACGAACAAGGTTGAACGCAGCATGGCAGTAGGAAAGGGAGCAATACTATGATAAGTCAGTGTAGTAAGATGTGTTGGCGCCGATGGGTTTGTGGACTGCCCCATTGAATGTGATGCAGTTAGCAGAAACCCGCTGAAAGTCTAGTGAACAATGGGAAAGTCTCAAACTGAGGCGGTGAGATGAGTACTAAAAGTACCCTGCTGAGCTTCATGTCTCGATAAAGGTGGAGTAATGTTTGGCTTGATAGCCTCATCAAGCACCTCCTAACGGTGAAGTATTATAGAGCTAACTCTGCCTTAGTGCCCAAATCCACTGATGAAACAACACTTACGGTATACTACACGCACGGTAGCGTAGGTATGCCAGCTTTCTTTCCCGCGCGAAGAGTAGATCAGTTCAAGCTAAGTTACTCCTACGTATAAGTGCGTCATGAAACCTTGTGGTGCGCAGCTGGGTAGATAGCCAAGACAGGAACTGGCTATCTAAACCGCAGCCGAAGGTACCTTGCTCGCCATTGCTCGGAAGATACGGCGATAGGGTGAGCCGATAAGCGCTACAAACTGGGCAAGTGCTGGCGAAAAATGTGATGCCGTATACGAACGGCCCGCTGATGACTGTACGGTACCCTCGGCACGCTGAGAACGATAATAATAGGTATCTTGATCTCCAAGTTAAAGCGCGGTAAACGAGCGCCGCGTGAAGCGACTAATGCCGGGCGACGGGTTGAACTCGAGCTGGATGTGATGACACTTCTATATCCGGCCGGGTTCGGACTCGTTGAAGCCGTACATTATTAGACTGGACTGGGCCAGTCTAGGCCAGGGGGCATGCGTTGAAATGAAAATTTTAGCCAATAAAAATCGTTGGTGGTCTGATAGGCTTCTATAAATGACAATGCAAGACGGTCCGCATATATTCCGGAAGGGCTGCAAGAAAGAGTGCGTTTTCCTGGTAAACATTCGTCGACTTGTTATGGAATCGGGCGGATACTCTTGCCATTCCGGAAGCGTACGATACAACAGGCTTAGTCCAATGGCCGCTTTTGCTCAGACACTGCCTAAGTTAACATCGGTCAGGGAACTGGGCATTGAGTTTGCGCATAAGGTATGCTGAGAGAAATGATCTTTGAAATCTGTAGTTAATCCTTCGCAAAGAACCATTTGTGTATGTTGGGTGTAGTTCGTGATTCGAGATAGGACACCCATAGAAGCGGACTTATTTCATATTGAGCGGTTGAGACGCCTCAAGTCCACCAACAAGCATTCACGAAGTGACTTGCGAGAACAATAATACCTCCACTTTGAAGGGTCATGTGAAATCTCACCGTGATCATACCCCATAATATAGCTACTCAACCACTAACATGGCCACGTTGTGTTCGACAGTTGACTTTATAGCCTATTGACTTTCCAGATCATTACTTACCATTAACTGTATGCTTGAGGCTGTGATGCCGTTAATGCCGATATTTGTGGAAGGTTTGGAATGAGAGTCTAATTCCGCTTGCTGCGTTGTTGAGGTCAGATAAACCAACGGCCCCGCGTGCTTGTGAACCATGAGAGCCGAACAATGCCGGGATAATGATAACAATATCTGACTTTATATAGAACATAAAGCCGAAGAATAGATAATAGTGATGCCCGCGATATCATGCATCGCTAGTCGTTATCGATTTCAGGGTCGCATCTTCGACTACGTGCATATCTCTCACAACCCGGAGCTTCTTCAGATCAAATGAGTTTCGAAATCTAGACTTATGCGGATGATGCTAGACGCTTGCACAGCCAACGGCCGATTGATATGAATACCCGCCTGTTGAATCCTCTTAGGAGCGCGTCGATCAAAACGCTGCTAGCCCCCTTGTTGTGATTTTTATTTATCTCTCCATCATGAGATCAGGTAGAGAAAATTGCCTACTAGGTGTATGTATGCATGCATGCGATAAACTGCGAGAATGGTGATTTTTGTCCGATACTACGTACCAACCTGGAGCGATGCAAGCATGGTCGAATTTGGCTTTCAGGCCAGGCTTCGAGCTGAAATTCATGGGGTTTGCATGGCGAGTCTTGGCGAGACACCAAGAGTTGCTTTCCCAACGACAGCTCTGTGTGGCGGATTGGTCGACTTTGAACATAGCCAATGGATGAATTGCGATTCGTAAAGCGCACCAGCAAGAATAGAAAGAATTGGCCACGGCCAGCTCTCAGTCCACCAGTAAGAATAGTTTGCCGGGTAGCTTCGGCATGAGAATGCGAGCGACTCCAGACTTTTGGCTGGTCTATGTCGAGAGCTCAGGACGAAATGGTTGCATGAGTGCATTCGTCAACTGCACCACAAATGAGGGGATATACTAGACCCGAGAACCCGCTTGCGGTACCATGAAATGGTATTGGGTAACTCTACTAGTCGAGAGTGGCTCTTTACAGTATGTCTTGGTTGTTCTGGTTGTCATTCGGTGACATCCATCTGGCGGTATGCTGAGGAAGAGGAACTTTTGCGCATCCTGGTGGGGGATCGGCTTGTCTCGTGCGATAGAAGGAAGAGAACCCCGAACGTTTCTCTAAAGCCGATGCGACGCAATATTCCGACCCACCGCTGTTACAGCATTACCAACAGCACTGATCAGAGTGGTCGGAGGACTCCTAGTCTCAAACCTGTAAAGGGAGATCGATCCAGCTTCAAAAGCGGCTGAGGAATATAAAAACCGCCGTTTCCCTTTTTCTCAGCGCAGATAGATAGACGGCAGACGCATCTTATGCACTGTACATGAATGAAGTGTGTGATTGACTGGTTTGTTCCGGGCCGGCCGGCTTGTAAGCACGGCTACGGTATTTATTAACTTGGGGAGCTCATGACCGCAGCTCCGAGACTGTCAGACCAACCAGTTCGCCAGCCCGAGCCACAAGCGAATAAATCAGAACCCGGCCTGTTGCAAGCGCGTGCAGCCCTTGCTGAAAAGAGAATAGTTGGGCGTTCGTGTGACTTGTTAGTAATAGTGCATGTGTGTTTGGCCTCGCCTCCCTTGGGGTTGAACTGGGGGAAAAGATGCACCGTTGCCTCGCTAACATGCTTGGGCCTGGGTTCTTCCTTGGCCACGTTCCAACATGGACGACGGTTACTGCCCTCGGAAGGTCGAGAGCGTATGCAGCGCATCGGCGAGCGAGTGATCGATGATATGATAGGCACTAACTGCCTAGTCTAGAGAGTAGGTCTCAGTGAGGGTCGCATTTCCCAGTAGACGATACCATTTAGTGGTGTTGCCATGAGAGACAGTCAGGCGTGCGAGAACCTCGTCATTGCCGTTTGTTGGCTCATCGTCGTCGTGGTGCACACATGCAAGTTTTGGCTCTCGTAAGCGGGCGTCGATTCAAGGCGCGGGTGCCGAGCGATCGATCGCCTTTGCCGCATCACACTATCACAATCGCTGGATGGACTCAAACTTGCCCGAGAAGCAAACAAAAGGACCAAACCTTACGCTGGAGCTGGAGTCGAGGGTGCTGACGGCGGCATTGAAATCATGGCCGCCGTGCATCCGCTGATTCATATATTTAATATACCAGACGTATAATACTACCAAGCATGGCACAGCACACACAAACAGCGGCTGTTGGCACAGCCAACCACTCGCACACGGCTTATTGACCGTCCGTGCAGTATGACTGATATGATGGCGGTAGTATTGGTGAGAGGGGCGAGTTCTACAGGGACGTGTTCGACGACGCAATGATGATGGCGAGAAACGAGAACAGATTACCATGTGGTGACACCGTGCATGGCGGAGCGGCAAATAACCGGCTGGCTGAAAAAATACCTACTGTCAGTACTCACTTGCAAGGGAGACAGGTGTGATATTCTCGTCGGTCAGTAGCAGGAGACTCTGGACCGTGGTAGCGAATTGTGACAGTCGGCTTGGTAACAGGAGAGACAGAGGAGAGAAAAGCAAGGTGCGAGGCTTCTGATAAGAGACAGTCAATTTCGAAGCTGCACTTGGGTAGAAGCGACGGTAGGTACACATTCACGGAGCTTCCAGAGGTAAGTGTTCCGGGCCAAGACGGGGCTTTGGCCAGAGACAGAGCCTGTGTTCCTTGCTGGAAGATAGCTAAGCCGCTAGAGTTAGGTAATTCCTCAGGGCGAGTAGGCGTTTATAGCGTTCATATTATACCTCTCTGCGCTGTACAGTAAAAGTGTGCCTACCACCAGTATCATGCCTCTGTACCGCCTGCTATAACTGTGTCCCTTCCTACCTACATGTAGAGGATATGTAGGTATTTTACCCGCCAAGGGATATATGGGAACTTTGTATGCGTAGCCAAGCACAGACTTTCCAAAAAGGACGGCTATATTCGAGGTTTTCAACGTTCCATTTAACCTCACGTGTCGGCTTCGTCGGGGCCTGCTGACGCCAGTCAGATGCCGGCGCACAGGATACTTGCTCAGAATTGGCACGCCTTTCCGTTGTTTGTTGGAATAAACCGCCACGAACAAGCAAGTCTTGCGCGCCTAAGTCGGGAATGAACCAGCTACACAAACCAAGAAAAAGTTTTCATTTTCAAATCTTCTTTTGTTTTGTTGTACGATGACAAGAATTGTCCTTTAATTTGCCATGTCGGCTCTGTCGGTTGTCTTGCCTCCCCTCCCCTCTCCCTAGCCCCCCGGCATGTCTTTCGTTCAGCAGCTGCATCGTAATGGTCGTAGAACTTGGATTCGGAAGCCGTCTGCGTTTTACGTGACCCCGATCTTCTAGTGCGCACGCGCGAACGGACGCAGCCACTGTGATTCTAGGAGCGTTGGATCTACCTACGTAACTTACCCCGGCTTCAAAGCAAGACCCGGTTACATGACGGGCGAATGGGGAAAATGAGAGAGTGCGTCAGATTCCGCCCTTTGCTCTACAGTACGCTGGGTTAGCTGAGATGCCTTGATAACGCTAAAGATGACATTACATGAGCAGATCGGCTAGGCTCTATGGCTTGCCCATTAGTCGCCATCATGATGCACCCAAGACTTATAAGAACTCATAATCCGACGGCGTAAGAACGTGGCACGACCCATACTGCCGGCTCTTTTTTTTTCACCCCATCACATGGCTGAGTAGATTGCACAACGCACGGATAGGACCGATGCACTTTTCCTCACGCAATCTATCCCTAAACTCATTACGCGAGCTTCGCCGCCTCGCACTTACAGATACCTTCTACCAGGATGCCTGCCTGCCTGCTGATATACTACTGTAGCGTCCGGACCTACTACAGGTAGGCAGACCAGCCCAGCTAGCCTGGAGCTAGAAGATACCTTGCCGGTGCACTTGATTGCTGCTTGTCTGACACCGTCGCGGATAGGTAGTAGTAGCGTAGGCGAGACGGGTTGTTCGGGAATATAGCAGGAAGTATCCATCCAAGGTTCTAGTCAGCCCGCCTCCCCGCCACGATATTCCGAGTAATCAAAAACCCCCTCTCGTCTGGTATAGGTCGTTTTAGACGGCGTCCGTGCCTCGGGCTGCCGCAATATCGGTACTGTAAGCCAGTCCCAAAGACGAGATAGACGACTGGTCACCCTCGTATTTAGAGTCTTTGGGGGACTGATATACGCTGAACTTGATACCCTTATAAGTACTGCGCCTATCAAACTAGCCCATCAAACTAGGTATTTACTAGTGGCCGGAGGGGTCATGCTGACGACTTGATGTAAATGACGACTGGTCAAAATAAGGACAAGGAGAGATGACATTGCGACGAACAGGAGGTTGACGCTATCAAGATAGCCGGCAAAAGGCCGGCGACATTAGAAGTTAAATGGACGACAGCAAACAGACCTGAGTAATATTTGCCCAGCTTAATATTTGCCCAGCTTAACGCACTGGTCCGACGGCACAGGCAGCTGCGAGAAGAGATATCGGTAGGTACATAGGCTAGGCCAGGCCAGACCAATCATTTATAGTGGTAGGACTCTTCTAGATCCGAGTTGCTGGGCGAATTTGAGTCCTGCAAGGCGAAAGTCAAAAATGGTTACACTACGAGTACTGCCTGCCTCCAGGCTGCTATAGTAAAACACTTAGGTTGAGTAGGTACCTACATATGTAGGTATCTGTTGGCATTGTTGTCGCAAGACCGTATAAAAGAACATGACAAATTGCAGGGCATATGCCTTATATTGCTCGACAACTATATATACAAAAATCAAACAAAAAGAAACAAGAGCTGCCGTCTCAAACACACGAGGGGCCAACATATTGTAGGTAGGGATAGGTGCGGTTACGGATATGTAGGTACGCACTCATTTAGGGTTCTGTCAGGTAGCAGTGTGCTGTACGCTTCAGCACTTGGTTTATGCACGCACTTTATTCCAACTTAGGAAATACCCCTAGGCTCCCTGCACGTAGCGTGCTTCCTGCGGGGTGAATGGGATGTTGGCCCCGCCTGAATGGATTTAATTCAGCAGTCGTGTCGTGACTACCTACCTTTCCGGCCTCGCCTGACCTGACCTGAGAGCGGGCTGTGAGAAGCAAAAAGACAGAAACAAAAAGTGGCCAAAATCACGAAAGGTCAGAAATGGACACCGGTCTTAGTTCCGAGTTAAATAGCCAAGGGGCAGGACCGAAGAAAAACAAAAAATTTTAGAGTCCTACCTTGTTACACCTGGGACCTGTTTCGCCTTCATATCCCTCATTCCGACGCCCACAATCGCAAAGCGCATAGGCCGGGTTTCGGAAGATCTGCTGTACAGGGTATAGAGGTGGAGGACAAATCACGGAAGCGATGCTGATACCGTGAGGACCTGGACCACCAGTAACCCGCCGGGTTGGTAGGCAGTCTGAGCGGTACTTAGACGTACCTACATACTTACTTAAGTATACATGATATGCGTCAATATCTAAAGCCTATGGCCATGTCGGTTCTATCAAGAGCATGGTTCAGTTCAGTGCAGGCTTTTCAAATTGGTCCCAGTCCACCTTGTGCTAAAAGAAAGAGAGAAGCTGTATTACCTACAGTACTCCTCAGGCGGTCGGAGAAATGCACACACACACACACATTACCTACAAGTATCCATGGCTTGGGGGCCATCTGATACATTCTTATACGTCGTCCATACAAGTAGAAACACCACACCACCCTATTTTACCCCCCTCATCTTCCGCACTGTCCTTTTGGTTTTGATTTGTCTCTCTCTTTTCCAATTTTCTCTCTTCCTTGCCCCATAATCCATTACCTGTACTACCTTAACTACCTTTACACGAATACGCGTGGTCGAGTCACAGCTGGCGTGAAACCAAACTAAGCCGTATCTTATGGCTGTTAGATAAGCCTGGTGTTTATGTATACTAACACACCCAACTTAACCTGTACCAATACTGGGTAATTATGTAGGTATGATAACAGATAGACGCCCGCACTTATCATGGAACTACCCAGTATGGAATATGGAATAATTCCGAGTATTGGTGCCCGTTACGTGTAATTCCTGTCTTCCACGGCCCCCGGTTCCTCCCTGTCCCTGGTCCTTATCGTCTCTGCCACCAACCAAAACCCTTACCACAAGGGCTACCGCAACTCCGCTGCTGCTGGAGACCGACTGATTTTGAATGACTTTACTCTGCCCATCGCCCCGTCACATTCTCGTCATTACCTAAGTAACCCGTAATGCTTGACTATCTCTACCTAAACTAGTAGTGTACCCAAGTACTAGGCAATAATTTGTTATTTGTCGCCTTCCTTTCTTGCATACTCCATTCAATCCACCATTCCTTCCTTCCTGCTCGCTTGCTGGCTCGCTGGCTGGCCTGCTTGCTTGTTTGATTGTTTGCCTGTTTAATCGACCTGGTACCACTTACCCGCCTTGTCCGCCGGCCTACCGCCACTACCTTACCTTTACCTTGCTTTGCCCTGCCTGCCCTGCCTACCTCTTACATGGTACTTCCATACTTCCATACCTGCCATTCATTACCTGACCTACGGCACAGTACATCCTTTGCCTAACCACATCGCTGTAAGCCTGTGCCTACCTACCTCAGAGACAGACACACCCCCTCCCAATCGTGCGTGCCGTTGGTGTTGGGCCACCCCTAGACTGTTAGTGTTTGGTGTTAGTGTTATGCTGTGTGTGTGCGTGTGTGCGTACTTTGCTTCGCTTGCTTGCTTGCTGTGCTGTGCTGTGCTGTCCGTCGTCTCGCGTCTCCTGCCCAGTGTAATGCATCTGCTGCCATGTGCTGACCTGACGAGACCATCTCCCCATTCTCTCCCTCCTCTCCCCCATCCATATCTCTCCATCCACCGCTTTAAGGTGTCCCGGGCGTGCCATTGAATGCGAGGAGGTGCTTGCCTGCATCGCATCTTTTCTCGCTCCTCCCTGCCGCTCCCTCTTACTTGTTCTTACCTATTACCTACGACCTAACCTGACCTAACCTAACCTAACCTAACCTGCCTACCTACTTACACCTCGCCTCCCGTCACGACTGACGACGACGAGCTGCGACTTACGACACAACCGCCTCATCCACTCTCGTCGACGGTCCCTCATCATTTATTCCATTCATTTATTTATTCATATATTTATTCCACCCACCGGCCCGTCACACACACAACCACCACCCATTCCATTCCCTCATCTCCCACTCCATTGATTGTCTCCTCCCACATGGACTAGTCTGTGCCCTCGAACCCCTGCCGTCCTTTGTGATACAAGTCTGCCGCCCGCATTCAGACACTATTAGCATTATTTCCCTAGCAATCCAATATCTGTTTGCCCCGAGCTCTGGGCGTTTTGTTTGGTTTGGTTTGGTTCCGAGGTCGAGCCCAACCCAGCATCCCAAGTATCCATCTCCAGCATCTCATTCACCAGCGCCGCTGTGATCATCGAGAGCGTGATTCAGCCATCTATCCACCCGGCTCAGAAGCGGCAATCCCAGACAGAGCATCCATTGTGAGCGAAGGCCTACGAGCAAGCGCACACAATACAATCAACTACATGTATCCATACATGCACCCGCACTCTTGCTTGTAATTCACGCCTCCCTCCGGACTGGATTTTCGTGAGAACTTAAGTCCCTACTTCTTTGAACAGCTCTTTTCTTCTTTCCTCCTTTCCCTCACTTTTGCCAACTACAGTATCGACACCCTTGTAGCGCCTGTTTCGCCTGTTGTCAGCCTCCCGGTCTGGGACCGTCGACTCTTGTGTCTTGACTTTTAGTATACAATACATCCACAGCGACGGACAATATATTACTGTCTATCTGCTTGGCACCCTGTTGGCCTATCTAACGACATCCTGCCGCCGCCGCCTAACAGGTCCCGTGTGCTCAAGCTCACTCCAGTGCTTGCATATTCCGGTCGTAACCTTAGGCCTCCGTCGGTCTCTTCGAAGGCGGGCGAAAACATTCTCGGTCAACGAAGCCAAGTCCAGATCCGGAGCCCCCGGTCTCTGGACTGCACGATACCCTGCCCCATAAGGTCGATGTGCAGACCCATGAAGTGGCTAAAGTGACTAGGTTGGATTAGAACTGTTGAGCACCGCTTCTCAAGCCGCCTGACCCCTCACCATTTACCGCCCTCGTTCGAACTCCATACGTGCCGATCTGAGATAGACACAAGATCGTGATAAGTAGCCCGGGTACCCTCTCGAGCTTGAAAGCAGCGGGAGTGACAGTCTTCTTGTTCTAATTGTCTATATTTACAAGGCTGCCACTCTCCGGCTCACCCCGCTATGGATCCCTCTACCATGGACTTTACGATGCATCACGCAAACCACCATCACCCCCATTATCACCACCTCCCAAACGGCGGCTCTTCCTCTGCCTCAACATCCCGCTGCCCCGCGGTTCGGGCGGCTGCTGAACAGCGTGGATACCCGCTCTCTCACTTTCCGTCGACTCGAGCCACACTGCAGTATGACCCCGTCCACGCCCACGCCCAAGCCCACGCTCATGCTCATGCTCACGCTCACGCTCATAACCACAATACGTGGCAGTCGAGGAGTCCGCAGAACTGGCGACCGGCCATGATAACGCCCATTCCGCAGGTCACGCCTTCGGAGCCAACACCAGGCCATCTTCAGCAGTCCCAGCCGCAGCCGCAGCCGCAGCCGCAATGTCCTATACCTAACATCATGAACATGGGAGACATGGCAGAACCCTACCTGCCGCAAATCTCTGATTTCCAACCGTTCCGGCCGACGATGCACCCGGCGCCCACGACTCCTTTCTTCAACCCACCTTCCTTCGAAGTTCCAGGCGGGTATCCAAGCTCAAACCCGAGCCAGTCTAATACCCAAGGGCCCCCGCAACGTCCTGCCCAGCGACCTGGCTTGCCATCCGCCGCTTCACTACTTACTGTTCAAGCGAGACACCCGGTAAGACCTATTGGTCAGGTGGCAGCGTTCAGCGATGAGAACAGCCGTCCTGGACAGCGGTTTTCCGTGTCGTTTCAGAATGCTTATACATCACCACCCTCTCAACCGCCGGAGCCCACCCCCCAGGCTACTACCTCGGTCGATGAAGGCAGGTCTCGACCAAGTAAGTCCTTCTTCACATTATACTAAGCGAGGAAACCTGATCTAACATCTTAAACTAACCACAGCTGTACCCTCCCCTCCGACACCGGCATCAACCACGGCGCATCGCACCGGCGAACAACAACCCTACCGTATGATCAACCCAGTCGAAATACGACGTGCCTCAACTGCAGGAATGGGTCGGCCTAGGCGATCTCTATCGCGGTATACGGGCTCACCGCCATCGGAATGGCTGAACGACGGAGGCAATGTTGTCTTTCGACGCGGGGACGCTACTTTGATGGAGTTTGTTGATAACTTTCAAGCGACGATTTCAGATGGAGAGGGGGGTCCTGTTGCTAGTCGATTCGTGAGGGGTGCACCTGCAAAAAGAGTGGCTTCTAAAAAGGCCTTGGCATCCCTGGAAAGCGTCAGTATTACGGACCTCCCGGAAAGTGAGAGGAGTAAGTTTTGGCATACTGCTGTTACTGCCCCCGACTCGGTCCGAAGCTAACCTGTATAGCCTGCGTAATCTGCTACAATGACTTTGGAGTAGCAAACCCTGAGGGCGTCAATGAAGCGCCGCTCAGACTACCCAAGTGTAAGCATGTATTTGGTGATCATTGCATCAAGAAATGGTTCCAGGAATCAGATAGTTGCCCTTACTGCAGGGATAAGGTTCACTCAGAATATCAGCATATGCCAATGCGTCGAGTCCACCCGGGTTTCCGGTTCATACCTTCCTATCAAGTAAGCCAATTAACAACACAGAATTTGCCGGGCCATCAAGGTCGTGAGCAAGGCCGGTCACGCGACCGTGATGCCAGTCAATTAGAATCGCCGTCAACTCAACCTGGACAGCCCGCTGTCACTAACAACTCAGACCGTCCAAGGTAAGCAACAAGATACTGGCAGGAGCATACACTTATGTTACTAACTCACATGCAAAGCCAATTCGCGGATATGCTTAGTAACAGACCGCCGTCTGGCAGTGGGAGGTTTGAGAGTACTGCCCGCCCTCCTGTGCGACTACCGTCGTGGAACTTCGCCCACGAACGTCGCTCACCGCCTATCGAAAACGACCGTCGTCGAAGGCCTCGACACCGTGCGCGGATTTCCCCACCATCGATACGGAGTACATTCGGTGGCCAAAATTCAATTGGTGTTTCGCAGAATTCGGTCCGTCCCTCCAGAAGATCCCGCTCCCGATCCCCCTTTGATCCTGCGAACACGGGAGTGGTGGATTCGAGTAGTCGGCGATCACTAACAAATAGCCCTGAACAGCATTACTGGAATGGTAGTCCTTCTCCCAATTCCACGACCGGAGCGGCGGTGGGAAACTCGCAAGGTGATCCGATATTCGAAGCTTCGAATTTCCCGCTTCACGGTCACTTCTATCCAGGAGTCGTTCCACCAAACCCGAATGAGACGCCGGGTAACGAGCATTCCTCTGGACTGGCACAGATGCATTCAGACCCCGTCAGATTCTCATCTCCATCTACATCTAGTGGATCCTCGGATGTGTACATGGCGGATGTAGGCCATATGACCTCTAACCAGTTTACTTCCTACCAGCAGTCGTAGGAACGTTCATTGGTTGGAAGTATAATGCTATTGCGGCGATTATAAGAGTTGTCTATTATCGAAACGGAAATCGGTTATCTCATGGCATCGTCATCGAATCTTTTCATCTAACGACGGCAACGCATAAGCGGCATGATTTTCGAAGTCTTTTCGTTCTTGAATTCTCGTAGTTGCGGAGCTTACGGTTTTATTTTTTTTCAATGTTCATATAGACGGACTGCATCATTATTCTCCTCTCCTCACGACCCTCAGAGTCGTCTGTGGTGGTGTCTCTCTGCAATGCGATTCAGCAATAAGTCATGGGTCATAGGCGTTAAGGGTGTATGGCGAGCGGCTGAAGTGGGTCTTTTAAGGGGAGTTCCCCCAAGCATCGACATGGCGATGAATTCGATGCGTACTGGTGGTGAGAACCGCCAAGTGTCCAGGGGTATGGACGTTATAAGAGATTCTGTTTTCACAATAGTAAGGTACGAAGACGACAAATCCACTCGGAGGGACTGTGTCCTGAAAGCATATCTGTTTACTGTTTTCTCAGAGGCATTTACAGCAATCCCCGCAGATAGATCAAATCAGTATGTAGCATAATCGAGCGCAATGTCAAAGTACGTACGAGCACCGCCGCCAGGATCGATCTTATTCATGCAGCGCTGAACCAGATGCTCTTCTACTAATTTGTATAATTCTTATAAAGTTGAACTTTCCCGGATGACAGGTCGTCGTTAGGCCCGGTAGCTACAATGCAAGAGGCTGGGCTCGTCTATGTGAGGGTTGCAAATAATTATTCCTTCGATTTGGGGAAGTTTCAGCTGTGCTCGCTTGGAAGACAGCATTATGGTGGGAAATGCATCCTAACTGATGAGATAGATAGGGAGATATTCGAGAATACTTGAGATTGAGAGGATCGGGAACCCATGTAGGCACAGTTGTGAATACTCGGAATGTAAGATATTTGTGTGCAACTTCGCTTTTACGGGTGCGCAGTACGGACGGAGTACGTAGTCTCCATGCTCGCTGACGCTCTGTTACTTGCGCCTTTGTGAGAAGCTGTGGGATAGCTTCAGATACCTACTGAGTAGGTACGTAGGTAGTAGGTAGCCACATATGTAGTTCTAGGAGGCTTGCATGACGGGTTGATTCGTTACGGCTCATTATGGGAGATGTCTAATAGTGGGAATACGCCTTGTGATTAGTTGATAGATAGAAATTGTAAGTAACATTGTAAAAACTGCTGTCATTGGGTTGTATTTATATATACATTTTACATCTACAATCCAGTCCAGTTCAGTTCAGTCCTATCTAATCACCAGCTGACGCTGGGTGAGCAGTCAAACGAATAAATATATTTATCAAAATTCTATCAAGAAACGTGCACGAAAGCTCGCTTCCTGACATTCTGTCCATCCGTCTCGTCATCCCAGGTATCATCAACATAAGTCTTGACGCTGTTCTCCTGGATCTGCAACCCGGCAACCTTGAGGGCAGCAATATTATACCCCATCTCGTCCTTCTTCTGCTTCAGGACGCGCCGCAGGTTGGCGCGGATGCCGTCGAGCATGGCGCGCATGGTGCGGCTCGAGACGATCTGACGGTGGTGCGTCTTGAGCATGAAGAAGAGGACGCGGCAGGTTAGAGGGATGTTCATGGAGCGCTGGGCGAAGAGGTTCAGGAAGGTGAAGAGGAGCGGGATGGAGGCGAAGGGGAGGACGAGGAGGGCGTCGTTGAGCGCGGACGCCGCGGGCCGCGAGAGCACTTTCATCACGTATTCTTCGGCGGAGATGTTGCCGTGGGCCATGAACATTGGGTCACGCTGAGGTGGGCCGATGTGCGGGTTGGATGCTTTCGCTTCTTCCCATTCTTTGATGATATGCAGGTCTGCTATGCCGAGCTCCAGAGCCTCTGCGATGCGCTCGCCGTGGTTTAGTGTCTCCGATGTCTGCTTCGTAGCGGCCGCAATCTCGCCCTCCTGACCTTCCTCCTCGGCTTCTTGCTCGAGGGATCCCGTCAACGTGCTCTCGTATAGCTCCTCGATCTCTTTCTCCCTCTCTTCTTCAAGGAATATCTGCTCGTCTGTCTCGTGCCATACTCGGATGCTCTTATCGTGACTAGCGCTGATGATGAAGGGAGGTTCGGTGCTGCGACTGATAGCCAATGCCCAGATCTCGCCATGGTGGCCGTGCAGACGCTGGATCTGCTCGAATTTGTCCCCGTCCCAGTACTTGACGGTTCGGTCTTTGCCGGCGCTAAAGAAATGGTGGCCATTGCCCTCGCGGTTGTTCGGTACGAACTTGACTTGGAGGATACTGTCTTGGTGTGCTATTATCGCTTTGTGACAGTCTCCGAAATCGAGACCCCATATTCTGACCGTCTTATCTGCCGAGCATGTCACTATTAACTTCCCGTCATAGGAGATGTCCATGTCTAAGACAGGCAGCTTGTGCCCGTATAGGTTTAGATATAATTTTAAGGAGTCCGTGAAAAACACTTTCACTGTGCTGTCCAATAAGGCAACGGCTAGGTATTTGGCGTCGGGCGAAAATTTCAGACTGAGTATATCATCCGAGACTTTCAGCGTCCTTGCGTGTGACAGCTTGAGGCGTTGTGTTGTCCGAGTCGTTCCCAAGACTGGCTCTTGGACGACCTGGACTTTCCAAAATTTGGCCGATTTATCAGCGCTTCCCGAGACAATCGATCTACCGTCAGGGTGGACTTGGAGGGACCAGATTGCGCCTTCGTGGGCCGTTACGCTGTCTAGAAGCGTACCGGTTGAGACTTCGAATAGTTCAATCTCGCCGCTTTTCGTACCGATGACGACCAATTTATCTCCCGGTAAAAAGGCGCAACACAATGCGTATCCGCATTCTAATGTTTTACCACACTTCTGAGTCAACATTGACCATATCTTCAGCGATCCGTTCGATGCCGAAGCAAGGAGTCTGTCGTCGGAGCTTAGAGCTAATGACCGAATGTCGGCGCGATGTCCGGGAATCTCAACGGACAGAGCTCTTTCGTAGTCTGGGACTTCCTCGTCTTTTGATTTTGAAGATTTTTTCTTCAGAGGGATGTGGTATAATTCTAGCTGGTTGTTAGTTGTAGCAACAAGCAATTGTAACCTCTTTTTGCCTGTGATATCGGCCCATTCCACAGATCGAGCTTTGCCGCCTGTACGAATTATTAGGTGCTGTGCAAACGCGTCTGTCACATCGGCCTTGCTGACGTTTTCCTCCTCTTCCTCCACGTCGTCTACCGGCGCATCACCGTCGGCCTGGTTTCCCTTCTTTTGCGCAAGCTTTTCTCGCCTTCTCTTCCTTTTGCGTGCCATACTCTTTTTTATCTCCGTCTCGGTTCGTATCCTCCATATCTCCACAGCTTTCTCTGAACCGTGTACGGCGAAGTAGTCCAAGCGAGGGTGAAAATTGACCTCGATAGCTTTGTCTTTTCCTTGTCGAAATAATGTGCCCCTGTCGTGTAGGTATTGCATGTTGGCCGGTAGATCCACCTGATGCCTAGATGAAGCAAGAGAGCTGGCATCCAGCGCCCATACCTTAAGCTCCCCCGAATTTCCCGCCGTTATACAGCCACTATAATCCGGCGAGAGTCCCAAGGCCCAACATTCGCCGTTTGTCTGAGCAATGTGAGTTTCAATGCAATGTCTCGACCCCAAGTCCCAAAGTTTTATTAGCGAATCCTTGCCGGTAGTCAGCAGAAACCCCTCGGACGAGTCTTCTGCGCCGTCGAGAACCATGGCTTGCGCACCATCTTCCTCGGCAACCTCCTCTTGCGGCTCAACAAACTGTAATCCTGTGATTTGGTCCTTATGTCCGCGCAGCTTATACTGGCCGACCTCAGCCACGAGATCCCAGACAATAACGTTGGTGTCTCTGGAGCCGCTCGCTAAGCGCACACCCGATCGATCGAAAGCGAGGGTCGTAATCGCCGAGCGGTGGCCGTTGAAGCTTACGATAACAGTTCCGTATTTGTCCCATAAGCGGATGCTGCCGTCCTCGTATCCGACCGCGAAAACATCTTTGTCGATCTTGCTCTGGGCAATGGCCGTAACCTGTGCAGTACAGCTTGAATCCCTCCACCGGTTTACTATGTCACCCGTCTTGATGTCCCAGCTGATGACCTCCTCGTTGGCAGCGACAATGGCCTGGCCTGCGCTTGTACTGGAGCCATCTCTGGGGGTCCAGAGTATGTTCGAGGTGCCGGACGTTACGACGCCAAATGATTTCGCATGTTCATATTTTCTGTGGTAGAAACACGAAATTAGTGAAACAATTACCTCAGCGTGCACGCGATCGTGGATATCCCCTACAGATATGATTTGACCATGATTGCGACCAATTCCTCGCCCGCGGAGTCGACATCAGCGTAAGTGTATACCAGCCTCGACCAAAAACTGCCAGGGAACTTTTTTATGGAGGGACGGAACGATAAGGACTCTTATCGAGTGAGTGTCTGTCTAATGCACAGACCAGTACCCGCTTCGCCCACTACCCTTGGATTAGGTACCTGGGACAAACGACGTAAGCGGGCCGCATCAAACTGGAGTCCCGGCACCACAGCCCCACCAAAAGCTCAACAGCGATACCTAGCCCGCTTCATCTTCCTCCACTGCACCTAGAGACCAACTACCTACACCAGGAGTCGCTGCCTACCTTACTCGCCCTCCGCCTCTCAGCCCGCGGTCTTCCGAACAGTCTATTTGGTGTCAAGAGAGCACATATATGCAACCAATTCCAAGATGCTGCTCTTAGACTACCAAAATGTGCTAATACAGTCTGTCTTGACGGAACGATTCTCTGGGTAAGCTTGGACGCACCGCTCCTGATTTCTTCGTGGCAAGCCGCTCAAACCCAACGCATGTGAGCAGAGCACCGCCAGCCCACATCGACCAGACCGTCTCCGACTTCGATGGCGTGACTTTCCATATCTCTACCCCCGAGACGAAAACCCAGATCCTAGTGTCGCTTCAGATTCGGTGTTTCAAAGAGTTAGTTCAGTATGGCGCTGAGGATGTCCTACAACGCGAATACGGCCAATATGTTGTGGCTCCCGAGACCGGCTATGACTTCTCTGTCCTGGTAGACCTGGAGAACTTGCCCGCTGACAAAGGTGAGTGGACAACTGGGAGCACACATGTTGACTCGAGGACTGAGGACTATGCTGACAGCATTTCTCAGACGAACGGGACGAACTAATTCATAAGATATCCCTTCTGAAACGCAATGCTATGGCCGCCCCGTTCGAACATGCCTACTCGGAGCATTACAAGCTGAAGGAGGCTGCCTCCAAATATACGAGCGAGGAAGCACCGCAAGGCGTTCGGGAAGGCGGCGAGGTGATGGCAATTCACTATCGTGACGAGGAAGCCATCTACGTCAAGGCAAGCCACGACCGTGTGACGGTCATCTTCAGCACCATCTTCCGCGAAGAAACAGACAGAGTCTTTGGCAAGGTCTTCATTCAAGAATTCGTTGACGCGCGGAGACGAGCAATTCAAAATGCGCCGCAGGTGCTGTTCAGAAATGACCCGCCCTTGGAATTGCAGGGGGTTCCGGGGGTGACAACGGGATCAGGTGGAGAGGTTGGATATGTGACTTTCGGTATAGACCTACTTCACGGCCTCACCAACGAATCCCGCTAACTTGGGCAGTCTTATTCCCTCGACATTTAACCCCCCAGCGGATGCCCGACGTTATCTCCCACATTCAAACGTTCAGAGATTACTTCCATTACCACATCAAAGCTTCAAAGGTATGGACGGTAGTGATTGCTGTGGTCGCATTTGATTCTAACTCGGTGTAGGCATACATCCACACTCGTATGAGAAGGAGAACGGCTGACTTCCTGCAAGGTAGGCTTACTGTAGTGCTAAACCAGTTCTCAATCATACTAATGTGTTCTAGTCCTGCGACGAGCCAGACCAGAGAACGAAGAGAAGGAAAGGAAGACGGCGAGTGGAAGAACATTCAGGGTGCAGGGTGCATAAAGGACCTACCTTCACACAATTTTCAACACGCAATAAGCCCTTATCAAGTCACACCTTGCGTTCTATGTATCGAATAGAGCGACAAATCCAGGTGGCCACCAAATTTTCCTCCAGCTCTGTGAGCTTATTCCTATATAAATGCCATGAAGCCTTAAGAAGCTCCGATTTCAGCATTCCCAATCGAGCCTTGAATTCTATCAACTATGTCATGAATGACAACTATACGCTTAGTCTCCAGCGTGAATGGCCACTGATGGTGCTCCAAGTAAATATTCCCAGCATGCGTTATCAAAACGCCATCAGCGGCTGGGCTATAGCCATTCGCCCCAGCGTCCAAGGGGCAGAAGACGAGGATTGTAATAAACAAATCATCAGGACCACTGGAAGCGGTAAAACGTCAGGACTGCTAATATATTTAGAGTGTGCCCTGTTTCCATTTGAGCCGACAAAGGCCCTCGGGACGTGCTTAATACTATACGCTAGACCAAGGTCCTTTCATACCCGTGACTCGGGGCAGGTCTAGGCTTTTATTGTCCAGGTGTTATGCATCGAAGTTATTGACACTGGGTCTGTCATCGTAGGAAGCCGATACCATACCGTGGAATCATGTGATTTGGAACATAGTTTTCTGGGCTACCATGACTTACAGAAAGGAGGCATGGTCGTCTTGGCTCCGTAGGCGTTCCGTCTATTTCATGAAAGGGGTTGAGGAGCGGAAGTGCCATCCCGGGGGATCTAGTCACAGAACTACTCGATACGCTTGGGAGCCATTTCATTAATAAGTATTCATAGGTATCTACGTACTATTGCCTTTGCTGGCTTTGGCGGATTGAGAACGGTTCCCTGTTCTTAAATTGTATTCACAGTTCTGATACTCTTAACTGATCCTGCCCCCTTATTCGTTACGCTGTGCCCCAGCTGCTCGACACACCATATCTGATATATGATAACAAATACAGGCCCCGCGACATCAGACAGCGAGGCATTACACATATAAGCAATACACCAAGGAATCCTAGATTATATAGCAAACCCATCATGACGAGGCGGATCACAAAACCGCCAAAGACCTACCGCTTCCGCGGCCTTTCTCACAGCAGAGACCTCATCAGAAGTAACAGGGCGGTTGATCTCAGCATACCGCACCTCTTCGACAGCATTCCCCTCCCCCTCCCCTTCCCCTTTTCCCTCACCACCAGCACCAGCACCCTCTCCCTCACTATTACTACTCCCCTTCTCAGCACCCTTCTTAGCCCTCCGCCTCGCCTTCTTCCCCACGTGCGCATCGGGCCTGTACTGCTCCATAATATTCACAAAAGTATCCCGCGAGACCTCCTTCGCAATAAACCTCACAATCTCCCTCGCCTCGTCCTCCTGCCCGGGCATGACCAGATGGCGCACGAGCAAACCCTGCTTCGCGATTCCGTCGGGCGTAAAACATAAATCCCCTACCTGCGCGTGCATAGCGCGGATACTCTCCGTCGCCGCAGCGGCGTAATCATCAGCCTTAAGCAACCGCTTACTCGTCTTCGCACTCCAGACTTTGAAATCAGGCATGTAGATATCCACCAAGCCATCCAATAACTCCAGAGATGCTAGACTATCGAATGCAGAGGTGTTATACACGATAGGTAAGCGCAGACCGAGCGTGCGCGCGTGCAGGATTGATAAAGCCACCTGCGGGACGACGTGTTCGGGGGTCACGAGGTTGATGTTGTGGACTTGGCCCACGTCTTGGAGTTTTAGGTACCATTGCGCGAGATCTTCGGGGGTCAGGTCGAAGCCGGCGCGCTGGTGGGCTATTTCGTGGTTTTGGCAGAATGTGCACCGGAGATTGCACCCTGAGAAGAAGACGGCGCCGCTGCCGTTGTGGCCTTGGATGCAGGGTTCTAGAGGGTGGTAATTGGGTTAGCTTTTTTGCTACCTATTCATTTATGGATATATATATATATATATATGTGTGTGTGTGTGTGTGTGTATATAGTGTTTATGTTTAAGAATTGTTCCTCTCGCATCTTTTTCATTGAAAGACGATACTACGCTCATTTGCAATGTCACGGAAAATTGA
The DNA here is from genome assembly GCA_022578865.1 of Xylaria sp. FL0043. Taxonomy (NCBI): domain Eukaryota; kingdom Fungi; phylum Ascomycota; class Sordariomycetes; order Xylariales; family Xylariaceae; genus Xylaria; species Xylaria sp. FL0043. The sequence goes on from MU397263.1 coordinate 145,187, forward strand.
TAGACGAAAGACATGAACATAGGGGTAAGAGAATATACAGAAGAAACGAGAAGGGGAGCCCTACCCTCACCGAAATGCGGCGCAATGACATTCACCTTGACGTTCTCCCCGATGAGACACATGCCTGTCGTCTCATAGCGGTTGACGCCGCACAGGCGCGGGCACAGATTGCAGTTCTGCAGGTGTGCGTACGCCAGCGACCGCTTCTTGGCCGCGTCGACCTCGGAAAGCTGCTGGTAACGGGGTATGTAGTCATCTAGCAGGAAGGGTGGTGCGAGATGGAGATTTCGCTGCCATGGTTTTGTGAGGTTATTGTTGATGCGGGTGTTGTTGATGATGCCGATGCTGGCGCTGGTGGTGATACCCGGACGTGAGGTGAGAACGGGTCTAGTTGTACACCCGAAAGCCGCTATAGCCCGCAGCTGCATGCTGCTGATGCTGCTTCTTGATAACATGGCGATGGGCTCATTAATGTCCCCATCTCTGGGGACGTGACGTGTAAGTGTGTGTATGTACTGACGTACTCTACTACTCGGATCGCGAACAATCAAATCCTCACACCATCTAGTCGGCGCCGACCAATCTGACGAATTAATCAGATCGTGTCAGACCGCTCTTTCAATAAAACGCGAATGAGCGACTCGATAAACTCTATTAACTTCGCTCACCTTCTTAGATCTTTACGACCGAAGAAAGTAAGATCATAGCTCGGCGTTATCACCAAAATACCTCGGTGACGATCGCCGGCTCCGGGAAAAGAAGAAGGGGTCGTTGATTTTACGAAGGCCTTAGTAATGCCCGCCCCAGAAAGAGTCCCGCCGCGTACTACCTACGGATAAACGGCACCACACCATACCTCCAAAAGCTCGGGTTTGTGCGGGGCTTATACTACTTGGAATTCCAGCTTCGAGGGGCATATAAAACTCGACTCTTAGCAATCTAGAGCTAGAGGAGCCAGCATCTTGATAAATTCGTCGATTCAAGTGACTCAGCTCCTAACTCGGGATTCGAAGTGCTTTAGAATCGTTAATTTCCGAACTACCTAAGTTTTTGCGTGTTATTATAACTATCTCCCTTTCTCCACGGTTAACTCGTCATTATCTACTCTGATTAGTGAGACGTCATTATTACCTGCTATCCTTTCGGCCTATTTCGGCATCTTCCTCAACCACCATAACAGCTTCAGAGCAATTTATAGTTTCATTTCCATCACCCGATTTACAAGTAACTCACTGAGAGTTCTTAATTACAAGCCGGTTTACTTTGACAAATAAGAGTGAATCATCATGGCGCCTCAACTAATGTTCATCGGCCTGGGAAACATGGGCAGGGTGAGTTGGATCACATACCCGTATCTTAGGTCATGTAACATACAGGCATTCGATTAATACGTTAAACAGGGGATGTGCAAGAACCTGGTTCAAAAAGGCAACCTGGAAAAGCCCCTGATCCTCTACAACCGGACCAAGAAGCGGGCCGAGGATCTGGCAACGAGCCTACCAGCCGGCAAGACAGAGGTCGTCGGCAGCATCGAGGAGGGCGTGAAGAAGGCCGACATCATCTTCCTGATCGTCAGCAATGATGCGGCTGTGAAGGAAGCCATCGATACTATCCTCAAGTCTGACGTCAAGGGAAAGCTAATTGTTAACTGCTCGACCATCCACCCCAACACGACGAAGGAAGTCGCCGAAACCGTGCTGGCTAAGGGAGGCGAGTTCGTGGCCTCCCCTGTCTTTGGTGCGCCTGCTGCTGCGGAGGCTGGTATGCTCGTGTAAGTAATTCTCATATCGTACTTCATATTTAGGAGATGTTGGGTAAGATGCAGGGGAAGATGTGACCTGTGCACATCAGATACCTCCAAAGCTGTACAGGCTAACGCATTCACTTCGTCTTTCTAGCTTCCTACCAGCAGGACCCAAGGCAGCCGTAGACAAGATGCGCCCTTACACGACAGGCGTGATGGGACGGGCCGAGATCCCGTTCGAGGACAAGCCGTACGAGACGTCTCTGAAGCTCAAGCTGCTGGGCAACACCTTCGTGATCAACATGGTGACGCAGCTAGGCGAGGGCTTCACGCTGGGCGAGAAGTGCGGCGTGGGCGTCGAGCCCGTCAAGCAGTTCGTCGACCTGCTCTTCGGCGGCATCTACAGCGGGTATGCCGAGCGCATGGTGAAAGGGACTTATTGGAAGATGGAGGAGCCGTTGTTCTCCGCTGATAACGCCCGCAAGGATGCCGGACATGCCATCACTATGGCGCGCGAGGCTGGTGTTGAGTTGAAGCTTATTAAGGAGAGCGATGAGTATCTTAAGGTCCTGGCGGATCACGCTGGTGGCTCTAAGGGGGATATTGCGGGCATCTATGGTGCTGCGAGGAAGCTCAACGGGTTGAAGTATGAGAATGAGGCGTAGTGTTGAATTCGATGCAGTTTATACAGGTAGTTCATACATATTGAATATAGATGTGAAAGATTCACTCCTTGAATATGAAATGTAAGAAATCTAAGTTCCACTTACATGCTCTTTTCCTTTCCACAGGGTATTTTGTATGTACGTATGGTAACTTGGTTCCCGGTAGGAGTTATAGGTAGTGTGGAGTATTCATATAGCGTATTATGTAATCAAAAGTAGTCTTGGCATTCCGTAGCTGGCCCGATACCTCGAGCTCCAAGCGCCAATCAATCCAGCTGCATCAGCCTGCAATTCAATAGCTACAACATCTAGGCAGCTCGAATCGTCACCACGAGCTCGATAACCACCCCGACCTTCTGCTCGCATCACGCCCTCGACGACAGCACTCGAGCGTATATCTCGCACTATTACGCCAACACACGGAAATCGTCGCGAACTACAAGTCGATAGCAATGGCGCAAGGGTACGCTAGGCCCCTGTCATATGTATCCTAGCTCGTCGTCTCTCTCTCTCTTCGACGCAACGATGGGAAAGCGAAGAGTATCGAGGAGATGTATTCAACCTTAATGCTGACATGGCATGATGCACGGATATAGGTACAGCATCTTCATCGGCCTGGTCATCGTGGCCGCCATGTGCGTCGGTGCATGGTTCTTATCACCGAAGGGCGAGAACCAAGTGTAAGTAGCCCCGTTACTCTCTCTTCTGTCTCATTTTCCTTGCTCTCATTTCTCTCGCTTGCGTGGGCGGTTTCATCACTACGGCGATCCGTACACTCCGATCTCGAACCCGATGTCTACTTCGGAATTGAAACGGAGAGGGAGAAGGGGAAGAAACGAAGGATCGCAAGCGGCTGCACAAAAGACGAAGCAAGCAAGCTAACATAAACCTCCCCCATCAACAGGACCTGGCGCTCGTCACTTATCATCGCCTTCGTCAGCTGCTACCTGATGTGGTTCATCACCTTCATGGCGCAGCTGCACCCGCTGATCGAGCCTCGTCGGGGGAACATCAAAGAAGGGTTCCAGCACGAATAAACCGAGATACCAGAGTGCTGCCATACCGCTGTACCGGATGATATGGATACATCCACGTTCGCAAACCGTAACGACATTCACATCGACACCCATAAACAATAACTACGACTTCCGAAACCTGCATACCCGTATGCTCACCTCGCCATAAACGACGACCTTTTGCATTGCTGTCGCGACACCATACGACGCGGCATTACTACACTACCGAACATATCACTACATCACCGCAATGGCCATATTACACTAATACATCCGCTTTAAGCGAACGCCGACCTCGCGCAGAAATGATCCTCTGTTCCGGCCTCCAATACACCTCAAGGGTGTAAATAAACAGGAAAGACGGGATATCAGCAAACAGCATGAAGGAAAGAAACCAGCAAACCAAGCAACCAACCCGCGGGACTGAATAATAGCTGAATTACGAAGGGAAGAAGAGGGGAAAAGGAAGAGAGCAAGAGAGAGGGGAGTAGAGTGGAAGGAGAGAACGGAGTAAGGGAAAGGGGTAGGGGTAAAGACCATAAAGCAGCCAAAAGACCGGTTCAGACGCGGGTTTTGTATCAACAGCAAATTCAATACCAGCATCCATTCATAAGTAGAGGAGATATGATTCTTTCTCGCTCCAGCGTAGTAGGAACGGATGGCTGGCGGGCTGATTGGGAGGGAGTTTATAGATCATCCGTTCATCTGTATAATGCCATTTCCATCTCATCATGGGTCTCACTTGACTCACTCTATTCATATTGTCAACTTTCACCGCACGATGCGCATGGTACTGTACTTGGCTTAATCCCACGTACTTGATTCGGCTTGCACCGTATCATGGACACGAAGCCAGCCAACCAGCCCGTACATCTTCAGTTTCGGCCTTTGGGAAGCATTGATGAATGATGAAATTAAAACCAAAATCTAAATTCGCTCGCTAAATGTCAAATCACATCACTCCTTGTCCTTCTCCTTATAAAAAGAAGACCATAAATCCACATTCTCTCAAACCCATCATCACCCAACAGCTAACCTCCCACCCCACTCCCTAACCCGTCCCAAAAGCGCCCAAAGCGCCCGCCCATCAACAGCAACAGCGACATCACTCCCGGCAACCGAGACGCTATCCACACCTCCAAGCCCAACACACCACAATATCCCCCTGCCGACAAGCCATCGCGCGACAGCCCCCGCGGCAGCGAGCACGATGGCGACGCCGTAGCCGCAGTCGAGGAGGATGGCGAGGGCCTCGACGTTGTTGGCGACGACGGCCCAGCCGAGCGAGCGCGCGGCGGCGGGGACGTCGTAGTCCCAGATCACCATGAGGATGGGGAAGAGCTTGGTGCTGGAGGACACGAGGAGGGCGGTTGATACGGAGTTGGGGCGCGGGTAGGTGGGGAGGAGATGCAGGAGGGATAAGGGGGAGAGCGGGGAAGAGGTTAGGAAGCGGATGGATAGGTGGAAGGCTAGGGTTGAGAAGGTGCAGAGGATTACTGGGGATGTTAGTCATATTGGCTCTTTTTTTGTTGTGTTATTGTTGGGGGTCTTTCGTAAGGGGTGGAAGAAAGGGAAAGGAAGGGGAAGAGAAAGGGTAGAAGGGAAGGGAGGGAAGTGTATACGTACAGAAGAAGAGATATTGGAGTACGATGGGCTGCTGTGCGAGAGCACCCAGATTACTCCCTCCCGTCGACGATGACGTTGATGAAGGAGAAGACTCTGGGACGACCTGCTTCTCGATGCGCGCCCATGTTAGGTAGACGTCGAATAGGAGTAATAGGGTGCCGAGGCGTATTATAGATGGCTGTGAAAAGCTCATATTAGCTGTTTTCTGTTTCCCAGACCCTTGTGTACAGCGCTATCCATCCATCTCAGTATGCTTGCAAGTTCGAGAATGATAGAGGTGTAATTCCATATTGTGACTCTGCATGAGGTTAGGGACACATACATCGAATTGATCGCGGTCGCGCATTAATGTGTTATGTAGAAGATGTCGATAAACCTGTCAAACCACTCGTCAGCTGTGCGCACACATTTCAAGAACACGCTTTAAGAACACTCCCACAACCCTTCAACAAGCTTCCTGACCAATTCACTCCGTCACCCCTCTAGGTTCCTTCTCACCATCCTCACACATGAGTCCACAGCGCAAACCCATTCCATATACCTCATATACCCCTCTCCATATACCTTTCCTCTTCATATACTCCCTTCCCAAACCTCCATTCCATCTCCAGTTCCACATCCATGAATGAAAAAACCAAGAGAGCTTACTCACCTGCGGTTTAATCAAGACCAAATCGATGAACAGCACGACAAAGTCGTGCTCGACGTACTTGTCGCAGAACCGCCCGCAGTTCCGGCACACGGTGAGGCGGATGTTCGAGCTCGCGTCGCCCGCGCCCGAGTACTGCGTCCAGAGCGTGCGCACGGGGTGCCGGCATTCGATGCAGATCGGCATCGTCTGTGCGAATTTTGTATGCGTGCGGATTTCTGTGGGTGCGTATGCGCGTGCGCGCGCATATGTATGTATGTATAGATATAGTGTATGTTGTGCGATGTGCGTGTGCGTAGTGTGTATGGCGTAAATGGTGTTGCGCGGTATCGTTCTTCTCTCCTATCTTTCCCTCCTCTTTTCTTCCAATTCCTCCACCTCCAACCCTCGTTTCCTCTCTTCCTTATGTTCCCTCCTGTGTCCTTGAAGGTCTGTTTTGTAAGCCGTGCGTGCGCGAGGAGAATATAAATTCGGTCCGTCGTCTTCTGCGGTCCGTCGCAAACGATATCGCGATCAATCCCTCCCACCAAATACCCCCCTTCAAGCGTTATAGAAAGACGAGGTCGGGAACGCGCGCCGGGAATCCCATTCTGGGGTGATTCTATCGAGACAGGTGAAACGCGGTATGAGAGTCGCTTCGTATCGAATAGCGCAATTTCTTTGGAATTTCGTGTGAATTGTATGTTAAAAAGCATTCCCGCGATATGAGGTTCGTCCGATGTTGTATGTAGAGGGACCAAGCTCTTATCTTATCAGTTGTTGAATAAATACCCCTGACGTAACTGTTCATATATCTTAGTCAACCTAGCACTTGTTTAACGTCGAATGTAACCCAGAGAACAACTTTTAATCTAAATTTCGAAAGATAAGAAATAGAAACGCGAATGGAACCACTACTTTACAAGTTTTAAGATAGATTAATTTACTATCAGGCTTCACAGAATGTAGTGATCACAGTATCTAAACAACCCATAAAATGCAGCAGTCAACAGCAAAGCGCTGCAATATCGCCATAACCGCGGTACAACCGTGCTATCTATACTTCGAAAACATCTTCTACTGTATGCAGTATATAACGCTGCCTGGCAAGAATGTAGTTGTAGGTAACAATGGAATGAAGTATATACAAAAATTAAGACCTCGCTTGTCTTGCCTAATCCCCTTTAAAAACGCCGTCGATGATGATGATGCAGACAGACCATGCCGCTTCCTAACACATGAGAAGACCCAGCTCGAAAGATTGAACATATTAATAGATTGAGGGAGTACCGTCTAGGAATCGTCCAAATAATTTGCATTACTGCGCGTCCAAATCATCTTTCAATCCGTCTTCTTTCCTTTTGCATTTCCCGTAGGCATTGATCGGCCTCGTAATGACGCTGAACCCTCGCCTCCGCTTCTGCTCGTCGAGCCATGGAAATTTTGGTCAAAGAAGTTGCCCTGAGAAGATCCACCAAGCGTATTGCTTATCCGTCCATCGTCACTAGCAGTATCTGCCAACTCGATGAGATCAAGGTCGTCGGTAGGTTTCCGCAGTGAGCCGAGCTTCGGTGTTCCAGGCCGTTTTGCCCATGCTCCGCGTAACCAGTGTTCAATAGAGGCCGCCGCGTGTTCGAGGCCCATTCCATTCCGTGAGGGACCCTCTGCGTCGCGTCCGTCTTCAAAGGGACTCTCTACAATGCCGGAGCTCTCCTCCGCAGTTTTGGAGAATCCAAAATGCGCAGTTTCCGATCCCATGACGGACATGGAGGGAAGCGAGTCTATGTTAAAGCCAGGAAGTCGTTTATTAACCCACGTGTTAAAGGAGTCGGTAGCTGGACCTGGCGCCTTGACGCTCTTCCCCATTGATCCCACCCCTCCCGGTTTGCGCATCCAGGCTGGGACCCCCTCCATCTGTCCTAGACTGTTGCCCCGGCTTCGGCCAGACGCAGGTGAACCAAGGCTTATGCTCGAGGCCATTGGCCGTGCGCCAATCGTGCTCTGGCGCCTAGACGAACTCGCTCCAGGGCTTCCTGCGACTCCAGAGGTATTTGAAACAGCTTTTGATAATTCAAGGGACTGGCGCGGGGTGGAGAAGGTTGAAGCGGTATGGATGCTCTTCTTTCTCCTCGGCGGGAAATAACCCACAGCTGTCCGCTTGACCCTTACTATCTCCACTGGTTCTCGTAGTGAATCCAACTTCACCCACCGAACGTGAGTCCAGGGCCGCTCATCAGTTTCTTGTGCCAAAGATTCAGCTGTCTTCCCGTTCAGAGATCCAAAATAGTCGTCGTGTATTTGCTGTGCACTGGCGCTGGACTCAGCGAGGCCACTGGCATCAGAAGGTTGTGGTGTTGGAGCCAGGAGATCGACCTTTTTAGAATCGAAGGAAGGAGGGTCGCACGGTCTACCTTTAATCTCACAAGCATCCACGGGAATCAAGAGATGCTTGCGCACCTGTATGCTGTCCCGTGACCATAGACCGTTGATCTTGCGAAATGCGTGCTCCATACACCTGTAGCGAAGGATAATGCCGGCGTAAGTATCGGTAGGCTGCACATGGTGCAGATATACTAGAAACTCTTCAATAACTGGCTGGCTCACACTCCGCATGTTTTCATCCGAATTCCTCCTCTTGTATTTCCCGGTGATATCTAATCCCCCATTCACACCATCGTGACTCTCTAGAACACTGGCTTTCTTCCTAGCCATCAGGTCGGCCTCCCGTTGAGCGAGAGAACCTGTAGCAATGTCGCCCGGCGCGGGACGCGAATTCGATAGGGGGGCTGGTCCCCATGTCTCGGACTGTTTGCGAGTCAGGGCGCTCACCCCTCCCAAGCCTTTCCAAAACGATTTCGATTGTGACTTAGGACCGCTTCTGCTGTTGGGGCGTGAAGGCTCACTACTGTAACCAGTATCGAGTAGCGATGTAGCGAAGTCCTGGACGGATGACCAGTTGGGAGCCCACGAGCCCTCGAGCAGACCGCGGGAAAAGGCGCCATTGAGGGGACTTGACAAGCCGCCAGGCTGGAGCTTGGTGCTGCTCAGTCGTCCGGAGGGCATGGGGCTCACCCCTCGACTCGGGGAGGGGCTCTGGCTCGATAGTGTTGCGGCATTAGAGGCATTGTTGCTGTTTGGTGTCCTCCTGTTCCTCGGGCGCGCAGCCGTGGGGTTGTCGACACCAGTCGGGGTCAAGGCAGTTGAGGCGGTCGAGGACCTCGAGATAGGAGGCTTCAATGTCTTGCTGGGGTCGGCCATCTCCCACCATCCGAGAATAGAAAGGGGTCTACGGACTCTGGACTCTCGACCCGATAGACACGGTTGGTATCCGCACGAAGCGGGCCGAGGAACCAAAGCGCATCAAAGCTACGAAGGACGACGACGCTCGGTCTAGTAAGAATCACATTGGTTTTGGTTTCGACTGGAGATCGGACATAGGGCCACGGAGGACTGGGGACTTGCGACTTTAGAGGAGAGAGAATGAAGTCGAGTTTCGGTGGCCCTATCGGTCGGTGGTAGTACAGGGACAAGCCAGGGTGGATGTTAGATGTGGATGTGGATGGACCTGGATTCCGCTAGACAGAAAAGGTGTGAAATTAGGTACCTGGACGCCGGCTGCGCGTTGGCATGTGCAGCGGGTCACATTGAAATGTGACAGATACTTAAACACACTAAAAGCAGATAGTTGTACCGTAGTCGGTGTAGGTACTCACCTCCCCTAAGATAAAGAGTTCCCGTTCTGATACTCAGATCATTGTAGCGATACAGGCTAGCGCTAATCATGTCCTTCCCAGGGGAGCTGGTAATAGTAGGTATAGCAGCGTGCTGTAGTGCAGCGTAGTACAGATATAGTAAACTAATAGACGATAGATAATGCGCCCTCACAAAATCAAAGTGGTAGATGGATGAGAAAATAGCATGTAAGGTGATGTGAATACGATCAAAGTTGAATAGCATCAAAGCAAATAAAAAATCTACCCTACGTCGTTCATTCGGTATTCCCGTTCCTTGGCTTACAGAGTGCATGTTCCGATTTCCGAATGAGGATTCCACGCTCGAGAGGAGTGCGTGTCCTATTCGAGAACGAAGTTCTTGGGCTTCTGCAGGTGGGTGGGTGGGTGGATGGGCTGACAAGGCAGTGGAACTCGCCGGCTCCTATCTGTACCTTGGCGTAGAGCAGATAAGTAAATACATACTTAGGTACTTAATGTATGTAGGTAACGTGCTGAAACAGACTCAAGTTACCAATTACAATGTCTCAAATCAGGGGACCATGAGCGAATCGTCACTGGCCGGCCAGAGATTGGCGCTGTTACATCCCTATTGGGTGCTGTACCTCAGTGCATGATCTGACGCCAAGGTCTTATGCCGGCTGTTACATGCCGGTCACACAGCTATCTAACATATTGCAGACACATACAACGGAGGTGTGACACTGAGAATTAGACAGAGACAGGTATTGAAATACCTGAATAACAGTAAAACAACGCATGATTTGTACATTTTCAAATGTTGCAGATATTTGACATATGCGATTTGAACATCCTACAGATGGGATGGTCAAATCGATCGTATATGTCCACACATATGCACCCATAAAGCCACCATGGAAAATTAAATAATGCTTCCATAGTATGCGCGTAGTGTTTTCCCTCGTCTCGTTCGTTGTACATCCTAACAGATGTGTCTTGATCCTGTTTAGCTCATGGAGAGATCAAGTCCAGCCAGATTGACCTCGTTGCCGTTGATTCCGAAGAATTGGAACCTACATCGGGTTTGCTCTTGTCAGCCCTATCCGCGGATACGTGCAAGCCATAGATATTCATCTTACCAATCTTCTACATTTAACGTGGCCGGCACCGGCTGGCCCTGAGCCGATCCAGTACTCCAGCTGTCGCTGGGGCTGTGCCCCTCCTGCATGGGATTCACCTCGCCGCCTGGCCATAATGTCGATGGTTGTTGACCTTGGAATCCTCCAACTCCTGGTGGTAAGAAAGTGTTAGCCTGCAACGGACTTCCGCCGGTCGTTTTTTGCGTTCCTAATCCATGGAAATGGTTTGGTTGGCCCGACACCATTGACGACATACCCTGCATCTGCGACATGACATTGGGGTCTAAGTTCTGTTGGTTCTGTTGGTTCTGCGGAGGTGACATCTGGGGCATCTGGACAATAGAGCTTTCGGGGAATAACTGGTCGGTGTGGAAGTTCTCCCAGAGCGATTGCGATATGTTTGGTGAGTTCCGTGTGACGAGGTATAGATCGGGCGGCGTGCCGGGGACCGAGAATGAAGGGTTGAACGGGGTTGCTGGTCGTGTATGGGGTCTGCTACTGGTTCCTCCCATGAAGGTATCGCCTGACTTTGTGTTAGGTGAGGTTAGTGGAGGGCCCATGGTAGCTTGGTTGGGCGTGGGTTCGTTTCGTGGTGTCTGCGGTCGCGATCGTTCGTATGATTCCTGATGTATAGGTGTGGTTACGCTGAAGTCAATAGCCATCTCGTCATATTTCCGCTTGGCCGCTTCTTGTTGCCGCTGGTGCTGATCTAACTGTGTGAAACTTTGCTGAGCTTTTCTATGGCGCCTACCAGCCGCCTTCTGCAATCTTTCCTCGAATGATTTGTTGCCCAGGATGGACTCAAACAAGGTGTATACCATCTTACCCACAAGCCATACCTTAGAAACCTCTTTCAAAGCATCCATACATGTTCGGATGCGGTCATGCGTGACTCTTTGGATAGACAGCACTGGTGAGCGCATCTGATACACGTGCATGATGAGCGCCGAGAATAAGCTGTAAACAACAAACGCAGGACAGTAGCGTAGCTCATCATGGGCTGATAAATTTTCAATGATGGACGTGATCATTCCTGCGGCCTGAAAGGCGATATTACGTGACGGATACGAGGATTCGTCGGGAAACCTAGGTTGGCTTTGACTGCTACTATTCGGAGGCATATGTGCCCGATGAAGCAAACATAGCGTGGTATAATAGTTGGAATGAAGGAGCGCACTCCAGAAATGGTGCCGTGGCATTTCCCAATACACCGTCTTGGGACAGTTTTGCAGCCAGTCAGCCAGAGCCATGTCGCTGTGGGTGAGATCGATAGCATTCTGCCGCCGGCCACGAGATGCCACTGAGTATTGCTGCGAGAGTACCAAACCCATAATCTCGCATAACTTGACGTATTGTAAAAAGAAGTGTACGTGAATCGGATCAGGGGGAAAACCCATGGCATTATCGGGTTCATCCTCGATAAAATCGTCCTCGGTCAGCATTTCCACGTCGCAGTCTTCCAAGTTGATGTTGCATGGTCGTCCAAGCGCCACGGCGACTGATCGGTCCCGGGTGAACAAGGTCCACCAGATGCGCTTCCATAGCCTCTTGTCCGCGGCACTAAGCTGAGAGCCTTCTACGCTCCTATGCATGCCAGAACCCTGAGCGACAATGATGGCAACACGACTCCAGTAAAAGACATTTTTAGTGACATCCTCGGGCCCTTCCCAATACCAGCCCATAAGCAACAATGACTGAACTATGGTCACTCTATCATCCTCATAGTTAGCATCGTAAAGGGCCTTGGCTCTCTTGTAAAAGGTTAACGCTGCAGGCGTAGTCGAGCCGTTGGCGTCCATAAGCTGTTGATTCTGGCACACGCGGGACCCAGCAAGCAAAACAGCTTGGAGCAACAGCAGCGACGGGGGGTTCTTGGGATCTCGATACTGCCTCATAAAGCGCGTCCGATTTAGAACAGGTACAATAGGGTGCACCCATTTAAAGTAGGCCTCAATAAGCTCGTCGCATAGCTGTCGCGGGGGCAACAGGAACGCACCACGTTGGTGGAGGATGTCGATTTCGATGTTGTCGAGTTCTGTCAATCTTGCTCTGGATCCACGGACATTTTCAGGCAATGGATAGTGAACGACGTCTGAGGCCCCCTGGCGGTCGTGGACCAACAGGGTAAGGTTCGAGGACTCGCCGAGGAAAGCGACGCGACCGGCTTCGGTGATGGGTGCTCTCGTGAACTTGGGCTTCATGACTAGATTGACATAAGTATCGTTGTCGACCTCCTCTTTTCTCGCTTGCGCCTCGGTCAGGGTGGTGGACGGGACGCCTTCAGCCGTGTGGTATACGGCAGGTGGCCTCGCTGGGAAGGTGGTGGACGAGCCAGCCATAGGCTGGGGAGACTGGCTTTCGCCGACATCTCCTCGCTCACTGCACAGCAGAAGGTCAGCCGTGGAAGACGAGGCGGGTTAAGCTCGGGTGTGTGCAGACCTGTCCGAATCCTTTGTCGCGCTTGCCTGTGTCTTCTTCCTCTTGGGCTGGGGGATCTTGCACTCGATCTGGAAGGCGACGCAATTGGTGCACGGGACGCCGAGGCTCGCGGCGTCGCATCGGACCTGGTATCTAGTGAACAAGAGAGCTCATATTGCCGCACCGACGAACGCGAGACATGTGCAAGACATGCGCAATGCAAGGCGGCCGGCGTAGTTCACAGCCTGGGTTGACGAAGGGAAATGGGGGAACGATTTCGTACCTTTCTAGCATGGCATGTCTGTGGAGCACCAATGATTAGTCGAGAGCTCGGCCAAAGTGGTATTGAAGTCGAGATGCCTCGGCACAACGAGACCATCCCACTTGCGCCCCAGGCGGGCTGGGCTGTGCGCTGGCACTTGGTGCTACTGATAAAAAGAGCACATAGCTCCGGGGTATAGTGCCACGGCCGACTACGGAAACGTATAACAAAAGCAGAGGCAAAGCAAACTCACCTCACAAGCTCTCGAAGCACGTTGCCTGGACGAGGTGTCGCATGGTCAGCCAACAGATCGCGCGATGCAAAAACACTACCCAAAAGCGGGCACGGGCACGGGCACGGGCACACCTTCGGAAACTCAGTCCCTGGGCGTTACTCTGCGCGGCGGTCAGCGAGCCAGGCGCACCAGGCGCACCGCCGAGCGTTCCGCCGCCGGGGGAGTTGGCTGATTGCGCTGGAGAATTCGAATGATTGGGACCCTGGTTCTGGTTCTGGTTCTGGTTCTGATTCTGGTTCTGCTGCTGCTGCTGTTGATGCTGCTGCTGTGATTGTTGCGGTTGTTGCCCGACGAGCTCGGCAACATTAGGTTTAATGTCGACGTCGGCCATAACGATTATAATTCAGACGAAGAGGTATGAGAATTAGGGTGGCGCACAAGGAACGGGAACACCAGAGACGAGCCACAACCAGACCATCAAACTCAATTCGAGGACCTAGCTAGAGCGACTCCACGACCCGTGTCGCATCGTAATTAAGAAGGGGACCAGAAGCGGTAAGCGAAAGGGCTCAACCCCCCTTGTGCATTAGGAATCCGAAGCAAACTTGAGGGGGTCGTCTTTCGAGCCAGCTGATTGCACGTCGAGGTCGAGAAAGTGAGGTTGGCCTGAAAAAGATGGATATGAATGTGAGTGTGAGCGGGAAGGAGACCGAACCTAGACTCGGTGAGGTAGGTAAGTATGTACGGGAGGCGACAGCAGCGTTATCGAGAGCTACTAAGCAGCTGCGACGGAGCAAGTTTTGTGGTGTTGGTACGGTTAGGTAGTGTACCTGTATCTACCTACATAAGGTAGGTATGTACTAATGTATGGAAGATACGTTGAATGCTTCTGAGTCCTTGCCTTACCTGCTAAGGTTCCGACTAAGAATGTCGCCTTCAGCTTGCAAAGTGCATTTCCAGGCTTGTATTCTTGTATGAATGAAAGAAACCGCCGTCGGGGTTCGCGGAATCCATATGTGACTGCCTAAACGAAGATGTTTCCGTACCTAACCTAAGGTGTGCTTATAGCAGTGGCACCCTACAACAATACCGCTGACGGGATTGGTGTTATAGGTACAGGGCCTAGAAAGGCTCAGGTAACAGAGCGTCCGGGTAGCAGTCCACACTGCTCGGCAAGTAAGTATCCAGGCGCCCGGAACAGGTTAGCTAAGTAAGTAGGTACCTAGCTAGGCTGAGTATGGTGCATTATCTTTGCAGAAGTGGCACGACTACATAGTGAGTTGTCACGAGCAAACCAAGCTTCGCCGTCGTTACCAGCATCTACCCAGTCCAGAGGGTGTAACAATTAAATGTCAGTCTCCCATATTTCTGTTTATATGTGAGCGTGACATTTAATTGTTACATTGCCTGCAAGGCGCCTAAGTGCCTTGAGTGCCTGCCTCAAGCCACTGTCTTACTGTTCTTGGGTGACTGTAGGCCGAGCAATGCGACAAGCTGAGGGTATCCCCCCCTAGCTTACCTGAGGGTAACTCCACTTTACAGCTGCAAACAGCTATAAAAAAGTACTTTCGAGTACATGAGCCTCGTGAGCCTGAAAGGCGAGCGGCGGATCAAGATTAAATTTATTGCACTTTTTCCGGAGTGGGGGCCGGCGCGGAGCGCATACCCCCCGGAGGTCAAACAATTTAAAAAGGGGAGAACTTTGGATTCTCGCGGCGCAGCCGCCTATAGTACATAAAGTGACTTGGCTGGCAGCTGTAAAAAGTGGAGTTACCCTCAGGTAAGCTAGGGGGGGGATACCCTCAGTTGATCTGTATGCTCCTGTAGGCCTCCCTGAAAGACGTTCTGGTTACCGGATTCAGTTAGGTAAATGACGGCTCTACTTACTGTACAAGACACAAAACACACATGTATCCGATTCGAATTTGCTGAACAGCAATACCTCACTTGGTAGGGCTGATATGCGATTCAGTTACGGTTAGTTACCCTTTTCGGAAAACGATGCATCCTTTGTATTCAAAACCGGGAAACCCAGGCGAGGTATTGTGTGCAGTCTTAAAGATGGGAACCGGGCCAAACTTGAAGCATGTGATAGCATATTCCTTGATTACAGGATCTATATAGGAAAATCACAGGTTCATACCCACCTCCCGTCTGAGCCGCCGGCCCCGCTCAAGCTCCGTAGCAGATAAATTGCTCCGCCGCTACTTTTTGCCTGTAGCAAATGGCTTAAATGGGATTAGAAAGATTGTTATCCTTTGTCCACAGGATATCGAGGGATATGTCCTCTATCTCGTGTAAGTATGTGAGCAGGTATCTGCGTACAGAGTAGGAGTGTTACAGACACAGCATGACATCCACGCACAGACACTAGTGTACGGGCTCGCATTCTTGACTGTTTCCGGTTCACCTCCCGACAAAATCCGTACTTTCAAGGGCAACTCGGGTTGTCGTGGCCCGTGTCGTCATTCCTTCTTGGCATCTACACCCAACCCAACGTCACGCGCATGCGCGAAGAAAACGCGTACATGGTTAGAGTTCTCTCTGTCTCGTGTATTTGCCGAGGCATCTTGTGGTCACAGGTATGTCACCGTGATCCCACTATCAAGTTCGACTGGGTTTCGTTCAGCGACTGTTACGTGAGCAGTTCGACCTTGCGATAACGTACCTAGATAGACTTCTAGGCAATTGTAAACGGATTCGAAATTATCTTCACCATATGGACGTTAAATTGAACACATTACGAAAAAGAAAAAAAAAATAAGGGAAGAAAAATGCCTGTATCACACCACTCACTCGAAGCTAGGGGCCTAATGCCTACGACTTGGGGTACTAAGGAGTTCATGAGGATTTCTGATACTTAGGGGTTGAATCCCTGGCCTTTTGTTGAAACTTAAATCGCTGTGATCAGCCTCGTAGACGACGTGATGAAGCATTACGAACCATTTATGGTCCTCGCCCTATACACTTGGAAATTGCTGCTGCAAGTTCCTCGCGATATTTGGTTATTCAACAGCCCATGTCTGGTGACCCGTCATACGAACAAACCTGTGGCGCTTCAACAGAAGAAACCGACTCTATAACAAATGGCCGAATTGCTCAAACCCTTTAGATGAAGAGCAGGTAATTATAATTACCTCCAGATACTGATGAAACGCCGTAGATGAATGAGTACTTCACTACGTTACTGGACAATTAATTTTCATTGGGCTGTCTTGAAGGATCATATCGCTATTTTCCTACTATCTACTGGAGGTGGTATTGTATTGTAAGTGGTATCTTGCGCGCATGTTCCTCCGTCAAAGATGAGTTTATCAAATACCCTCACCTTCTTCTACCTTTACCAATAATAGCGGCTTTTCCCGTTGCAGTTATATCTGATATAGGTAAGGCTCACATTGGATTCACTAAACATGGTCGATCGTTTATATAATGTCTATTCACAGACTCTATATGCACTTTCGTCTACCATCTAATTATCCGCTTAAAACCCCGCCTGGAGACTATATATATATATATAGGTGTCATTCTTCATCAAGCCAAAAAGGACGTAATTGACTGTGAATCCGTCGCCTGACTGCTCCTTATCGACTGAGAGCCCCCTTTTTCTCCTACAGTCCGCTGTGGATTCCGCTGCGCGTACCTAATCCAGCAGAACCACGCCAAAAACGTCAAGAAGGTGAGAGGAACCGTGATGGACCAGTATATCCAGAAGCGACGGTTGACGATTTCCGAAGGGTTGATCGCATCCCACTGGAACACGGGAATAGCCAGAACAGCCTCGACAATATTTATTAGCATATTCATCTGGTAATGAGAAGAGGTCATTAACTATTAAGTCGCTGGTTTACTTACAGCAACAAATGCCCCTGGCAAGAACGCCATCGTCACAACGGCCAGTGTCTTCATCGACGTGCTGTCCCGCTTGCTCTCCGCCGCCAGGATCCGCGAGTCCTCCGCTATCCCGATGCTCGTGTTCTGGTCCTGCTGCGCTATCAGATTGAAGATCCCTTGCTGCAGTATCGTGCCTCTTCGTTCCCACGACTTGGCCTCTAGCAGGCATATCTGCGTCTGCCTCCTGAATCGATGGACTTCAACCTGGAAAGCTGCCGCTGCGCTCGAACCAGTAGTCGACTTTTCGTCGCCTTCCATGCGAGCTTGAAGACTAGCTCCGTCCATCAGCATGTCTCCGTGCTCAGCCAGGATTGTCCAGCAAAACACAACATCCTCTATATTAATGACTATGCCTGTCATCTTTGCGGAGAGCTGGGAATAATCCACGAGCCTGCCACTTCGAGCAAGGGCCATCATCGCGTGGTGTCCCGTTTCCGCTTGTCCTTCGATGATGGCCTCTTTCTGGACATTGAGCCATGTGGTGAGCTGTGAATGGATAGCCCATTGGGCGACAAAGGGCAGGATATGTGGGTGGCCGATCAGCTCTCGATGCTTGGCAAGGCCTGCGCTGAGCTGTGAGAATATTTCTGGGTCTTGGACTAGAACGACACCAATTGAAGTCTTTGACTTGGGGAAATAGCGGTACGTCAGTGAAAAGAACAAAAAGCCGATATGATAGATGAAGTGGAGATTTGGATCTGCCTCTTGTTCTGTTCGGGTTGAGCTGAGAGGGATCTTATCGATCATGACGCGGCCAAAGGTCATGAGCAGATCTTCTGGAAGTTGGAGGCCTTCTATGACTGGCTTGAAGCTGTGGCAAAGCTGTTCTTGTAAGTGCCGTAGGCGGCGAATAAACGTGGCACGGTCTTGAGCTGTGGCATTGTTCGGAATGAAGGTGACAAGCAGTCGAATAGCTGGTGTCGCTGTCGGATTTGTGACCGACTCTAAGCTGTCTTGTATCCAGTTCTGTACATCCTCCCTACACATAGGCTGGGTGTCAGTGTTTTGGTGTCCATGGGATTCCTCGTTGCTGAATAGGAAGGTATTAAATCGTACGCCCCCGGATTTGGATATATATTCGGTTTCGAAATGGCCTGAAAGTTTCCCATTCGACTGCTCGTTATATTGGCGGTAGTTATCTGGAGTCCCGATTGTTGTCCTGAAGAGAATATCGATTCCTTCGTCTTTTTCATCCAATAAGTCCTTAAGGTCACGTACTTCCCTTTCAAGCGCTCCGACGCGGTCTTCTAGTAGCTCGGTATACGCCTGTGGAAAGCGACTGGACGAGGATTTATTGCTTGTTGTGCATAGACTGCCCACGTTGCAGCATTGGGAGCAAGAAGGCTGGATCCCATCGCACCTGATCTTCTTGTTTCTGCACCTGTCACAAGCTATTCTGGTTTCGGTTTGCACCCCAACTCTAATGATCTTCTGTGGTAAAATTCCAGGCATGGCTTGGCAAAATTCAATGAAGGCATCCGGGAACGGAAGACGAGATAGGATCTATAAGGGGAGCAGAAGGGCTACTACAGGCTACCAGTCTTTTGGCTTTGATGAAGACAAATGATTAAGTGAAGTAGTCAAAGTGTCTCGTTTTTTTTTTTTTTTTCCGGGTTGTTACGAAGGAACAAGAGCTGAAGCCTGGAGAGAGCGGGGTTGAGCACATTTGATACCTAAGTAGGACGCTTTCCCAAGGCGAACTACAAGGCAACCAGCGTGACATGAGAACTATTGGCCCTCCCGATAAAAGGGTGCAATGGCTTAGCCACTCAGATGTGAAATTAAATGGAGGGGCGATGCGCTCCGTAGAAGCAATGTATATTAAAATGGTTCGTACTTATGGTTGTGTTTCAAATACCAATTAACTGTGGCGTAGACGAGAGACGCAAACTTCCACAAAGCTGGATAGAAGACTCAAATTGTAGGGCCAATGTTGAAAATGAAGGTAGCTGGTCCTAGTGCTTGTCGCTAACTCGAGATTCTGTCAAGTCCAACTCCGCGTGACAAGGCAGAATGAGCACGATGCCAACTGAAATCGCCCTTCCTAATACATCAGAGTTGGGTCTTTATTATTTTCTCTATTAAGCCGGAGTGAGGAACCGTCAGGCGCAAATGCTCAGAGTGAATAAGTATAGCCTAGACTCAATTATATACCTGTCAGGTCGGTGGACATGGGTCAGCAGTCACAAGGTGTATCAGTCAATTGGCCCCTGAGTCCTTTGCATATAGGGGGAGAGTAGCACAGCATATGAAGCTGAAGCTCAGTAGGTCTGCTCTATGTCTGGGCATGACCTACACGTGATTTCTTATAGAAACGAGTTATGTTGCAGCAGAAGGCTCAAAATCTATATCCATAAATGAGTTAGCTATCTAGCGAACATCAATAGCGCTGTGAGAAATCGAATCCAACCTACTAGATAGTTTGGACGGTAAGTCCTTATCGTCCCAGTAGAGTCTGAAATGAAGACAACAACACTAGCAAGCTTGACTTTTTGCAATTCACAGATCCGAATCTAAGAAGGCTGTGAATAGGGGTCAGCCTTTGAATGCTCACTGCAGCATAGTGTTTCGCCAGGAGCTGGCGCGGTGTATATATTTTAGATTACAAGAACTAAGATGTCAATAGTGTATTCGAACCTTTCCTCTATTACATTTTAATACCTGATCTAATTACTTGAAGCTGTCCCGTTAATAGCTTCCACTGACGCCTCCTTTTCCGCTTCTTCTCTCCCTTTTTCTTTCCCTTCCCCTTCCCCTTCCCCTTCCCCTTCCCCTTCCTGCTTCCCTTCTAATTCTTTCCCCAGCTGTTTTCCCGGCTCACCTTCAGATAGGGACCCATTGGCGCTAGCCAAGCGCTTCTCCGAACCCTCTACCTCGACTCCAGAAATGAAAGCCGCGCTAACACCCTCCAGTGCGGCTACGAAGACGCAGAGCATGCTGGCTATGATAAAGTGAGTGATCGTTGACCCTATTTCTAGCCAAGAGCCCTCGTCCTTGACAACCCAGAAGAAATAGAGGGTGAGTATATCACTCAACGACATGGCCAACATGAACAGCGCCGACGGCGCCACGCCTATACGTTTGTTCAGGACGCCTAGGTTGGCCGAGATGAGGACGAAGGGAATCATTATCTTCAGGATGAGAAGTGCGCCCTGAGAGAAAGGGTCGAATATCGGAATGAGCCGGCACACGCTCTCGAGACTGAAGGATGAGACCGACGCGATATTGCCCGTACTGAAGAAGGCAGACTGGAGAAGCACGAAAAAGAATAAGGCCACGCGCGCATCTGAGAGCGACAGCGGCCGGAACTGGGATGTAACGGCTTCAACAATTGCTTCTGTAGTAGATTTCTGGGCCTCTTCCTTTTCCTGGGCTGACTGTGAAAACACATAGCCGTGATGCTCTAACCGAACCCAGGTTACCAAGGTAAGTGAAAAGACGAAGTAGAAGAGTCCTTCGTATGATATAGTAAGTATAACAAACGTTGGTGCGCATGCTAAGAATATTACTAGAAGCCTATGAAGGTAATGGTTGTTAGGCTGGAGTCGATGAGCTAGAGGCATCAGGAGTGATATGGCTAGCACAAGCCAGCCCACTATTTGATTTCCTCTAGGCAGGCCCTGCTTTGCTTGCATTGATAGCGCGCTGGACCGAGTGACGATCATGGCGAGGATGATAAGTCCGGTCTATCTCATTGTTAGGAAGAGAGTCAACAACTGAAGTGAACTGCAAACACTTACTTGTATCCCAATGAGGGCTCTTGAGAGCTCGTTTGGCTTTTGCTGGGACTGTGGCTCGGTCGATCCAGAAAAGTCGGCCAGTAGTTTATCTTCAAATATGAGGTAGACTATACCAACAATCACCATTAGGGAACCACCGAGCATGCTGCTAATTGTTAGCTACTGTGTACTGCACAAAATTCGACTATAACCTACATCAATTGAACGTCTTCGACCTTGTTTGCAGGAAGCAAGGTGAACGTGCTCATCAAGAGACATGATGCAAACCACGTAGCACTGAGACTGAGATGCCTCTGGAGGAAGGAAACACCCAATACTATGGGGAATAACGAAGCTACGATGAAGAGAATTGTGAAGACCTCGCGATGAATATACCCAAGTGCCTGACAGTAGTTAGTTTTACACGCTGACGAATATTTGAAGCGGCAGTACATACCAATGATTCGATGATTCCCACGTACACGAGGACGTTGAAGATGAAAGACAAGGTTCTAGTTCCAGTTTTTATATGACCTAGCAGGACTCGCCTTCCTCTGACCAAGCTCTCTCGGCGCGCGTAGACCTCTTCCCAGAATACGACCGGGAACAATGCGTACGCATAATACGTAAGGGGCGACTCTGAGATAAAGATAGATGCGTACAATGCAACAAGAACAGAGGAAAAGAAAATGGTTGAGCCAACTGTTCGCGACGGTTGTGTGGTACCTTGCAAGACATGCAGGTCAATGACTGTAGTCAGCGCGAAGGCCATCCAGCCAAGATATCCCATTGTGACAAGAGCTCTAAGGAAAAGCCAGTCGTATGTCTGCAGATAGCGCATTCCTTCTAAACCAAGCTTCATCAAAGCAGCACTCTCTTCAATGGCTTCCTCAAAACGTCCTGCATCGATCAAATCTCTGATCGAGGAGAGCCGAGCCTCAGGAGTCCGACCGTGGTCTCCGCTCAGGGGTTCATAGGGCTGGTATCTCAACTGTTTTGATTTCTTGTTCTCTTCCTTCACACGATACATCTCCAAGATTTCCTGAGCATTCACGAACGATGCCTCAGCTTTCCCCTTAGTGTCTGCCGACAGATAAGATAATGGCAGCTCGCCCACAGAGTTAGCGGGGAACTCGAGGCCAACTAAATAAGCCATAAGGGCGGCGATGTCGGCTTGCTGCGTATCATGCCTTTGAATTTGACCGAGGTCCCAGTCTGCGGAGTACTCATCATGCCCAGGCGCTGTCCCATCAGGATATATTATAGGTTTAGCGACGCCAGAGCCCCAGGCTATAAGCGGTGTTCGGGTATTATCTGGGTGTCCATCTCCATGACTGCCCCAGTCGCTCATCCCGTGGTCTGCCGTGAAGACAAAGGCAGTTCTATCGTCGGCATAGAACTTTTGAATCAAGCTCGCTATTTCTTTGACCCCTTGATCAACGACTTTAATATTGTGTAGATACTCTTTTGAATAAGGCCGATACGAATGGCCGGTCGTATCTAACCCTAAGAGGTGGAGGAAAAACACGATCTTGTCTTGCCGTAGAGCGTTATTCAGAGTGCTGTTTTTCTCCGCAGCGGCGAAAAGTTCCTTCACATGATCGAAGACCCAGAGATCAAGATGAAGGGCATCCTGGGAAAAATCCTCAAATTCCGCATCGTAGCAATACGCATCTATCCTGCCAGGCGTAGCTCCATGCTCAAACATAGGGAGAATATCCGGGCTGCCCCAGCTCCACGTATGCCTGCTCCGGTTGAAGACGCTGTCGAAGTTCACGGGGTTGAGCTTCCAGCCCGTCGCAACAGCCGAGACATCCTCATATAAGCCCGCTATCAGAGCGACATGTCCGGGCCGGGACTCAGTGGGCACTCTTGTGTGGGACACTCCGAAAGTCCCGTGTTCCAAGACGCGAGATCGGAGGAACGGCGCGAGCGGTCGCGGGGTCAGATCTTCGTCCGTTTTTGGATATGGCTCGGGAAACGATTGGAAGGCCTTGTCGGCGCGTAGTCCGTCTCCTACAGGCGCAATATCAGAATCAAGAGCTCGCTCTGCACACAAGATGAATCAATCCATACCAACAAAGAGCACAAGCCGATCGGCCGGTGCCTTTTCTCCCGCTGGCCTCTCCAGCTGGAACAGTTGCATGCCACTGACAATTGGACTAACAAAGTAGATATCAAAGATTGAATAGATATATACCAAGTGAAAGACCATGGCTATGGCCATGAATTTAAAGCGGCTGACACCCGCCATGGTGAGGCTTCGTTGCGACTGGATTCAGGGTGCGCAATCGAGGTTCGTGGTTCGCGGTTCGCGGATCGCAGATGGGTGTAGGCGGTAGAAACATGTAGTATACGCGCAGGGATCCATGGACATGCGACTTAAGGAGCGTGTAAAAAGAACCGATGCGAGATGGCACAGATAGTCACAGTCGCCATAGGGGTTCGTCCCTGATGACTACATGTAAGTCCACAGAAAAATAATATAGTACAGACACGATGACGGTGGTAATGGCCCTCAAGGTACCAGACCCAGATCTAAACCACTGTGTCCAGTTCCAGAGCTAAGCCATTTGGGGTTAGGCTCAAAGCTTCTTTTGGTAGTATGCATGCAGCTAAAATGTCGACAACGTGTACCCCTGTCCCGGGATACCTACTGCAACCTTGGTTAACACAAGGTAAGTAGAAACTAATACAATTATCCGACTTTCATTGCCCATAAAGCGTATATATAACGTCTCTGTATCTGAGGTCCCTTGTAACGCCGTAGCTTAATATCTTGATGGGTATCATAAACCATTCTAACCACGCCTTCCGTCCAACTCCAAAAAGCCTTGAGCACCCACTCATTGCTTCAACCAGCTCGACTAGTTGTACTCCCAATCTAGCAAGAGTGCGCCCCATTATTCAGGGCGTTCACTCAAGGCCTTCACCACTCTGGAATAAAATTTGGCGGCATGCAACCGTGGGAAAGTAATTTCTTCCACAAGATAATCCGGCAGCGTCTCTATGAGCTCCTCATCTCGAGCTGCATCTAGTTGAGGCATATACATGAACTGCGCATCTTCGAACTTGTCTGATGACCCATCCATTGCGATGGATAGTTTGAAATGAAGAGCTGCATAATGATCAGTCTCGGCCTCGCTGAGCTTTGTTGTTATTGGTGCACTTACTTCCGTTTCTGCCAGTCTGGACGCAGTCGAACACTTCCTCGTCGTTCTCGCGCTTGACGCCGCAAACAAGCAGGCCTGTCAGGTCTCCGTAGAGATTCTCTTTCTTCTGAGCCACTTGAGCTGCGGCTTCTGCGGCGCTCGCAAGATGCCGGTTGTTTGCAAAGTTATTTTTCATAGCGCTACCAGGAACCTTCATGTTGGTCGATTCTGCCGATCGAGCGGCAGTAAGCTTGGTCGATAATGTTTTGATTTCTGTTTTTGCTTCTGTCAAAGAGCCATGCATGGCATCAAGCTTCCCTTGTAGTTCTGCGACCTTCTTCTGACTTTCTTCGAGCTGCTTCTTAAGCTGCTCGGCGTCTTTGGCTACCTCCGTCTCCCCGGCCAACTGGGCCTTGAGGGTAGCAATGAGCTGTTTGTCGGCTAAAAGACGTTAGCACAGTACTAGGGCATGTGTTATACATTGGAGGAAGCATTACTGTTTGCTCGTTCTTCACTTTGCTTCTTTAGTCGATCGAAGTTCCGCTCTGCTTCCTGAACCCCTATCTCTCGGAGATCGCGATATTTCGCTTCTAGAGCCTCATGCTTGCGAGTGAGCTCTCCAATGCGCCTTCTTAAACTTGGATCGTTTAGCTCGGAGTCGGAAGCAGATACTGGTGGTCGACTTGCGTTGAATAATACCCGGGATTGCGGTCGTTGAGCGGAGGACATTCCTTGCCGATGATACGTTGGCAACTCCTCAACTGGTTCGTCTATTGGACCATGCTCCGCAATGTTCGTATCCGCCATATCAGTCTGCTGAGTCTCAGGAATCTCCATTTCCGGCTGCGTCTCAGGTATTTCGCGTTCGACATTAATCTTTGGTTTGCGCCCTCTCCTAACAGGCTGAGGCGGGGTCGTTTCAGCCTGCATTACTGACAACTCATCTTCACCCTCGGATTCAGCGATCTTTTGGACTTTATTGCCCCTGGGCCGACCTCTCCAATTTCTCGGTTTGTCTTCAGTGTCCTGGTCCTGTGGCGCGTCGATAACATCGCTAGCGGGTCGTTTTGTTCCTTTGCTCAGTATAGAGCTATCTTGAATATTTCCAGGCTTTTCAGTCAGGGCGTTTCGCGCTGTCCGTGGCGCCCGCGCTGCTTTCGTGGCGGGGCGACCTTTCTTCGCGGGAGGCATAGTGTCCGCTTTCAATTGAGCGTCTTGTGCAAATATGTCCAGGTCCTCCTCCGAGTCGATTAACTCAACTAGCGTGGTGAGCTTTCTTCTGGGCATGAAATCTGCAGACAGCTGAAGCCAGTTCCTACAGTAATAATAATCCGGACTGTGGTAATGTAATCGGAATTGATTGACGAGAGAAATGTTATAGGTAGCAGCTACAAAGCATAACATGAGTAAGAACTGCGGTTGTCCCATGTCGCGATCTGGGTCGCGCAAAAGGTAAACAACAGGGCTAGTGGGGTGGGTGGGGTGTGTCCCGCTCTTAGTGCAAAACGGTACATGGGTATCTTGATTACCTAATCAATACCTGATAATTGAATGTCAGCATACATACTTGTACTATGTACCTCGTCCAACGGCTCGCCTCGGCGCATCAGGCGTGGCGGTATTCAAACTTCAAGATCCAAACCAAAAAAAACTGTCTCATCACTTTTCTGCATCGGAGCTGAGATATATTGATGTCTCAGGCGCAATCAGCTAAATATATTCTCTCAACCAGCCACCGCCCTCTGGGTTGTTAGAGAGGGCACAGATGCTTCTCAGCTGGCTAAGCGACACCTTCGCCATGGTCGACCGTAAAAGAAAGGGCGCCGATTATGTATGGGATGTCCTTCTATTACTAGGCACGGTATGGCATAATTCTCTGGCGTAAGGATAGCTTCATCTCGCTGACACTTCAACAAAGGCCGGTGCCATGTGGTTCTTGACCAAAAACGCCTTATCGAGTCTACAAGGAACACTTGCCGATCCCGACAAAGAGAAACACGAACAAGCGCGTATCAGGGCGAAGGCGAACCTCTCCCGCTTGCGGAAATCACGAGAAAATGATGGAGCCGAGGGCGAGGGCGATAATTCCGCCAATGGCGACCGGAAAGGACCGGGCGTCGAAGACTTGGTCCTGAACGAGTATGAAAACATGGTTGCTCTTGAAGTCGTCGCACCGGAAGATATCCCTGTCGGATTCGATGGTGAGCTCTAGTCCTGTCGCCCTGATGTGGCTAGCAACTAACTTCGTTGGAAGATATTGGCGGCCTAGAAGATATAATAGAGGAGATTAAAGAGTCGGTCATTTATCCATTGACCATGCCGCATCTCTACTCACATGCTGCACCTCTATTGTCAGCACCCTCGGGAGTCTTGCTTTATGGCCCTCCCGGCTGTGGCAAGACCATGCTGGCCAAGGCCGTTGCACATGAAAGCGGTGCATCATTCATCAACCTCCACATTTCGACATTGACAGAGAAGTGGTACGGAGACTCCAACAAGTTGGTTCGCGCGGTGTTTTCACTTGCTCGCAAACTACAACCTTCGATTATCTTCATAGACGAGATAGACGCCGTCCTAGGAACAAGAAGAAGTGGCGAGCATGAAGCTAGTGGGATGGTTAAAGCCGAGTAGGTCTGTTTAGTCCAGGTTCTCTACACACTTGCTAACCGCAGCTAGGTTTATGACGCTCTGGGATGGTCTTACCTCTGCAAATACACGCGGTATGCCTGCACGCATCGTTGTGCTGGGAGCAACTAACCGGATCCACGACATCGATGAAGCCATCCTACGCAGAATGCCGAAGAAATTCCCTGTATCATTACCTGACAAGGCCCAGAGGCTTCGAATCTTGCAACTGCTCCTGAAGGATACAAAGACGGAGCCCAACAATTTTAATATGGAGTATATTGCGAGAATCACAGCTGGTATGTCCGGCAGCGATATCAAGGAAGCTTGCCGAGATGCTGCCATGGCACCGGTCCGCGAGTACATTCGGGAGCACCGAGCAACCGGGAGCTCCATGTCGAGTATTGACCCGACAAAAGTGCGCGGCATGAGGACAGAAGATTTCTTTGGACGAAAAGGCGGTGGACAAATTTTGATGCAAAATCATTCGCGCGCTAAGTCCTCAAGTGACGAGTACGAGGATGTCGAGGACGAGGAGCTTACAGCGGACGCATCAACGTCTGTTGCTAAAGGAACAGAACAATCAGCATAATCTCTGGAGATTTTCACGTGGAATTTCAGACTGCTTGAACGCCGGCGTCACGGGGTACCGGTATTGGAAATCAGCTCCGCTACGTTATGTCGTGTATGGATTATCAGACGGCGAATACTTCTAGACAAGCCACCAATGGTGTATAAATATCGGAACGTATCATGGAAGAAAGCTTATCATTATATTGTATTCACTTTATCAAACGTCCGTGGAGTCAAGGGAACCCGTTATGTTCTCTATTTACGGACCCTATCAGAGAGCTAAAAGAAGCTTGTCATTACCTAATAGATAACCTATGAACGCATCTGTATATCAATGCCATCAACACTCCCTAGAATCGTATCATTGTGCTAGATTCCATATACGACTTCACTGGATTTGATGTGTGAACGACATTTAAAAAAAAACCTGAGCCTGCCCTAGATTTACAGATACTATTGCATTCGTATATCTACGGTGATATGAGAACTTATGAATAGTTGTCCACTGATAGGTGCCGATCTTTCCTTTTCGCTAAGGATTGAGGCGATACAATTACCCCACACATCAATATGCGATAGGCTGTTCTGACCGAGCCCCCAAGACACGGCAGTCGGTGCAGATGTTTCAGCAGCAGCCTTTGTCTTCCTGGGCAGGTGGGGTACCCGAAGCACGTCATTCTGCTAAATAAGTACGCGCGGTAGAGGAATCCTCACCAGTTCCCCAGATTTTTAGGGGCCCCGATAACCGGAACGCAACCAGAGCTTCAGGCACGCCCCTCTGTAAGCTGACTCTACCTCTACCTACCTGAAGGAAAATTGTTGCAGCACCTACATAACATCCCGGGCCTGAAGTCACGGTCCATTCTTCTCCCCTCTTGAAAACACATACACCATACTTGCTTACTTACCATCCTTTACATACATAGAACTTGATCCAATTGTAGCTCACCACTTAATCATCTCGCCCGTTGTTGGCGTTACATCCGCCAACCCCACCAACCTGTTTTACTCACCTACTCACCTCTTCCGCCCCAAGGTAGTTAAGGTACCTCTATATCGAATATTTCTTCGATTTCACAACAGATTATATCAGGCGAACGTCATGTCTTCCTCACCACCAAACCAAGGTTCGTCATCGTCTCCGTCGTCGAGCGGCGATGATGCTACCAAGCCCGTCAACAAGGCCTTTGCCAAAGTAGATCTCGACGGCCACAATCTCCCTCCTTCGCCTGCTCCGTCGAGCCCCTTGAGCGGACGCCGCCGCTATGCCCTGGCCACCGAGCTTGTCTACACCGACTCCAAGGATCAGTATGGCGCCTCTAGTATCCCCATCTACCAGTCTGCCACCTTCAAGCAGACTTCATCCGCAGGCGGGAATGAGTACGACTATACACGCTCGGGCAATCCCACCCGCACCCATCTAGAACGTCACATGGCCAAGATCATGAATGCCGCCCGCGCCCTGGCTGTGGGTTCTGGCATGGGTGCTTTGGACGTCATCACGAGACTGCTTCGGCCCGGGGACGAGGTCATCACTGGCGACGATCTATACGGCGGTACCAACCGACTCCTGACATACCTGTCGTCCAATCAAGGCATCGTCGTGCACCATGTAGATACCACCCACGTCGAAAGGGTGCGGGACGTTGTATCAGACAAGACCGCCATGGTGCTCCTGGAAACCCCGACCAATCCATTGATCAAGATCATTGACCTGCCTGCCATTGCCAAGTTCGTCCACGAAGCTAACCCAAAGGCCCTCGTCGTCGTTGATAACACCATGCTCTCGCCCATGTTGTGCAACCCACTCGAGCTTGGTGCAGACATCGTCTATGAGTCAGGCACCAAGTATCTGTCGGGGCACCACGATATAATGGCCGGAATCATCGCTTGTAATGACCCCGCTATTGGTGACAAGATGTACTTCACTATCAACTCTACCGGCTGTGGCCTTTCCCCGAACGACTCATTTCTCCTCATGAGGGGAGTCAAGACACTAGCTATCCGTATGGAGAAGCAACAAGCAAATGCCCAGAGAATCGCCGAATTCCTCGAGTCACACGGCTTCCGTGTCCGTTATCCCGGTCTCAAGTCACACCCACAGTATGATCTCCACTGGTCTATTGCTCGGGGCGCAGGAGCTGTCCTGTCCTTTGAGACTGGAGATATAGCCGTGTCCGAACGCATCGTCGAAGCTGCCAAATTGTATGCAATCAGCGTCAGCTTTGGTTGTGTCAATAGTCTCATCAGCATGCCGTGCCGCATGAGCCATGCCAGCATCGATGCGAAGACCAGGAAGGAGCGGCAAATGCCTGAGGACTTAATTAGACTCTGCATCGGCATCGAGGATGTCGAGGATCTGATCGATGATCTGTCTCGCTCGGTGAGTAGAGTAACACGCGCAAACAGTCTTGCACGACCATGACTAACACCTAACAGCTCGTACAAGCCGGCGCTGTAACAATTACACTCGATGGTTTTCATGCGGCAGGAACTGCGCCACCGAACGGCGATTCTGTATAGAAACTACCTACTCATCTGGAATTTCTGCAGGATCTTGTATACCCCCCCATCATATTGCACGCACCACAGGTCCCAGACCAGAACTAGTGCTGCACACTAATGTCGAGGTATATGTACACATATTACCGTACGGTGCTGTAAGGGACATGGAGCTGCAATATCTCTTCCAATTGCATGTCTCTCGTCCGTCACAAAACATTTACATCAACCAAAGCCTGGCCAGATAATTTATCGCTTTTTGGGTTCTCTGTCCACGGCTATTAATCCTCAAAGCGATTGGAATTTGAAGAAGGATTCCTTACGTGAAAGATGGCTGTTGCGTTACTTCACTGAAGGGAAGGACCTTTCTTGACGTTTCCCTACTCCATTGTGCCAGCATAACCCGATCCGAGGATTCAGTTTTCGGTTCGGCAGGAGTTTCAACAGTTCCACTACAACCTAAATTAGAAAGGGGCTTTAAGTGAGGTTGTTGCTTGCAACGCACGTTTTGACTGGCTGGTTCTTAGGAATGCTATGAGGCATATCGTCCTAGCGTAAGATTTGACTGGGTCTCGTCACAGAGACAAGCAACAAAAATAACAAAAAGGGACTTGTGCGAGTGGAAAATAATGAAGAACACACTTGAATGACCTCAAATGACATAAAGGTGAATAGTGCTGTGTTGTATGGGCATCGAGGAGATGCCAAACCACGCTCATTTATAGTCGCCGAGGATAATTATTGTATTCCGAACAGGCCGTATAAGACTTTGCGATTCCACGAGCAAGCTATACGGTTGGTCAAATTCCACCTGGCACTGCATTCGCGATTCCTTCCACTGATGCTATCAGTGGTGTAATCAGAAAACGCCTTCGCAGCTTGTCATATCAGGCAAAGTTGTCTGGTGCCCATCTGCCATTGGTCCTTGTAGCAGGGGCTGGATGGACGATCTCCAACCTGACGCTCTCTGCAGCAGAGACTTGATCATTCTCACGATGTTGTACGATGGGTGGATGACATAGGCTCTTTCAGGCGAGCAAGAGCTGCAATGTACGTGTTGCTTATTCGCTGTCGGTCTGTCCTCCTGCCTGTTGCACGACACGCCATACTATAGCTCTGTGGATTGCTATCTTCGCGGTGATCAAGAATGGGCGCCTGTGTCTCCATTCCTTACCAATGGACTCCTCGATGAACAAACGGTCGGTATTTAGAGGAGGGTGAGACAAAGCTTACTGGGACCTGCTATCGTCATGAGCCCTGGCGAGGTTCGTGCTGTAGCTCGTCCTTCACACCTTTTAACGTCAACTGCGCCCTGCAGCTGCCATTGGCCTCCGCACGGCCTCACCTTATTTCACTCTCTCTCAAAAGCGGTATATCCCTTTCCTATTTCTCTCTTGTTAGTTCAGGTCCGTCAACCGGTTGAGGCAAAACGCAAAGAGATGTCGACTCTTAAAATTCCAAATCGGCATAGAGAAAGCGAACTTGAAGTTCTCTCTACATGATACGCTCCTCCCAGGGCGTCCACGGCGATTCCAAAGCCGCCAACATCAAAGTTACACGAGAGATGTTATTCCAATTTACACGTACCCCAGGCCATGCGTATGCGGCTGGCCGCGGGCCTCGCCCTCTTCGGGATCCTTGGCAGAAAAGACCCGCTCTCGCCCTCCCGCGGACTGTCAAAACCCTTGGCGGGCAACCGCTCGCTCGGGTTCTCGCGTGACTTTATTGGTTTTGGGGTCATAGATGGACCTCTCGTGGAGTTTGTACACCCTGTCTCACGCTTTCTGCAGAATCTTGGTCCCACGTTAACGCAAGAAGCCGAATCATGTTCCACATCAAAGTCCCTGAGGGTAGGCTACCCTACTCTTGGTCTATTTGCTGTTGGCTAATCCTAGCCTGAATCCAATTGGCGCGCCTCGGAACGTAGACCATCGTGAGCCTGAGAGGCGGATTGTTAGAAGTCCCAAGGGGAGTGGAAGTAGCGGTCAACCACGGGAGGGATTCGCCTCACTTTTACCCCCAGGGCTCACGAGCATCTTCCAGAATTCTCGAACCGATGCCTAGCCCTCCTTCGTGCATGTGGAGAGGATACCACGCCGGAGCATTTGGCGCACACGCAAGGAGCAGGATAGAGTTGACGATCGCGATCGCTCTCAACCGCCCCATCTCGATGACCTTCATGTTGCCTTCCCGCATGATCCCATGCAGCTGTGTGATAGAGACTTCTGATTTGCGCCCCTCTTGATACCATTCCTAATCGTCGATATGAGCTCCTGAGTTCGCTATATGTTGGAAGCCGATAAATCCATAACAGGCAGGAACAGTCTCACGAACATTCCACCTAGATGCCATGACTGCCCTTGCTTCCTTTCCAAAGGAAATGCATGCGAGGAAACAGAGGCGGTTGTCGTCATTATTAGGAAAAAATATGCATATCTGAAATGAAAGCGCTTACAATCGGGCCTATTGCGCTTCATGATTATTCGAGGGAGGGAAAGAAAGGAGAGGAGTGTCCGAGCAACATGTAACATGAGATATACTAGAAAGGAGACGCCCGAACAAGTGCGCCGGCCTGGCCTTCCCTGGATTTATATTTTTACGACTTCCCTTTTTCTTTTCTTTTCTTTTGCCACCGGCCAGCGAAGACGGTAGGACTACACTAGAAAGAGGACAGATTACATTGCCTTACCTACTACCTCCTGGATATTACCCGACTTTTGATTTAGACAAGTCTAGGTCGAGTATTTTGGCTAGTGTTTGAGGCGTGGAGGGGACTTTCGAGGTACATGCGCAGCAGTATAACACGGCTCACACGGCACTGACAGGACACAAGAGACGGACACAGGGGGCCTCGTATACCTATCACACCCACGGGGAAGAGACAGCAAATACATCCCCAGTAGCTATTACGATGAAATGTCACGCAGTCAGAATTCAAATCCTATCTGCCTACAACCCAGTTGATAACTCAACTATTTGATACAGCATTGCTTGACATACGTAGGAGAATTACTATTGAACATCGGATAGTGCCCTTTCCTGTTACAGCCAGCAAATGGAAGTGAGAGCGAGAGTGCCACGAATGACGACATGCTCACCTTCGCCCTTATGCAGCGTGAAGTAATTAGGCAACGTTCGCAAAATTCAAGGACTTTCGCTTGCTTGCTTGGCTTGTTTTCTTTGTTCTATAGAGGTTAATTGGTGTGTTTGGTTCTCTACTACCTGGCAAGCAAACACTAGATAGATAGATGACTTCCCTTCGTCATTTAATACCAAGGAGACGAGGTAATCAATCTTGAATTAGGCGCGTTGTTCTCGGCCTTGGTTTATCGCGGGCTCTTACCTATCCTATTTACCTAGGCTTACCTAACCATAAACGCTGAGCGTGAGAGAAAGGGTCTCTGGGTAGGTAGGCAGGCAGGTATTCAACTTGGAAATAGATATGTAGGGCGACTGCGTCGTTGGGATTTTGCGACACTTGGGATGTGCTTATTCTCTCCTAATTTTCCCTATCTATCTCTCCTATTCTATTTTATTTTCTCCTGGTTGTCTGTATCTGTATTTCCTGTCGCTGTGTTACACCTACACATACCTGAGTGCACCTGGGTAAGTAATCATATCCTAAGAAGCGGGGCAGGAGAGGGAGTAAGGCGGTCATTCCGAGTATTCTCTACGTGCTATGCATGTTTCCGGATAGTAGTATTTGTAGCACCGTTGTTGATGGGTGAATCAACAAATGGATCATCCCCTCTATGAGCCCTTTCTAGTACTTTCAAGCATTTTCAACATCTTGATTCTTGATGAGCAAATATCTACCCAGTACACACATAAGTGAATTTCGCTGTTGATACCCAATACAGAATGTCGTCATTCTTTTCGTTTTTCTCAACCGTTATCTATCGCGGCATTGTGCTACCATCCTACCTAACCTAGTATCTATCACACAAAATGCAGAAACCCGACCGACAGTGCAGTACAGGGAAGCACAAACTATCTGTATGATAAGCTTAAGATTAAGCAAGAAGCGAGTCTTGTAAAAGGACATCAACCGAGCTACGAACTAAATGACGTTCTTATGATATAGGGTGAATCAGAGGATGAAGAGATAGAGAGAGATGGGAAGTCGGGGAGTAGTATACGAACCAGAGATACTGGGGATTGTTCTTAAGTAAAGGCTTACTTTCTGCTAAGCCCCTTAACGCCTGCGCTGCCGGGTCATAGATAACCAGATGCAGTTGGGTAGTTGTCATTCGATATATGCAGCGGATTCAGGCCGCATATTGGCTCCACAGTTTCCACCTCATTGTCACCGTTTCCTGTTCTCCTGAAGTGTTGCCAATACTTCATCTAAGCAATACGAGACATGTTTACCTTCGACAGGACTCTACGGCAGGATATATCTCATAATAACTCAAAACATTCACATTGCCGGATTAACTACAGCTCTATGAAAATCACATTGCACTGAAGAATGCTTGTTGAAACTGACAGTTCAATTTGGTATAATAGTCGAAGTAAAGGAAGAAAATTCCGCCAAAAAAGAGGTATGCATGCTTATCCTTATGCTACCAAACTCCCAACAAAAACGGAAAAAATCAGTGCCTACTAGGAATCGAATCGTTCCGGTAGAATGACTGGTGCCACAAGTGTCCATATATACAAGCAGTAGCAGAACCAAGCGCTGATAATCTTGACCCAACTGGCCCAGTATGTGCGTCCAACCGTTGCAAATTCACCGTCAGTGCTTCCATCGCCTTCCGTGGAGCTTGTGAGCAGAGAAGCCACCCAGCACGTGGCAAGGAAGAAGATGATGTGGAACACCGAGTAGTCGTATTGCGTGCGGCCACGCTCGTCGTCGTGGGCTGTGTTGCCCTTATCTTCGTCGTCTTCGTCGTCGGATAGTAGGGCATCCGCAGGCAGACTGCCTTCCTCAACTGCACGGCGAAGAACCTCGGCACGCATTTCTCGACGAGCCGGCTGCTGTGTTACGAGGTTATGCTCGTCCTCGTCGTCGTCCGGCAGTCTGATACCACCCCTGTTGTTGCCGAGTCCAAGACTTTGTGTGGCGGCTCGTGTGGTGGTGTATGCGACTGTCAGCATTGTTACAATTGCGCCGATAACGACGGATGTTGTGCGTGTGCCATGAGCACGAATCCAGGGGTTGCAATGCTTGTCATCTGGTTCCATGGAAACGGCGGACATGGTAAGGTATGTGCAGTAGACAGCAACCATAGCGGCCTGAGCAAGACCGGCCTTGGGGTTGCATTCCTGCACGGATGGGTGCACAGAGATGAAAGAGATAGCTAGCCAAAATAGGAGATTAATGGTGATGGCTGCCTGATTCATGGCACAATCCCCTTGGGCGAAGAAAATGTATTGGATAATGGTCATAGCCAGAGATCCAAGATACATTCCCAGGGTAGATCCAATCAGAACAACTCTCCATAGTCTCGAGTCGGTATTCTCAATCTTTTCGAGACAGTATTCTGCCCAATTATGGGCGAGGTCAACTAATAATATCAGGCCGAGGACGAGGAATAGCATGCCTCCGAGGAAAGAGATGTAGTTGCCCCAGAACTGGAAGAACTGGTCTGGGATGAGGAACGAGAGCACGATGAAGACAATCCAGGCAATAACTTTGGGACCCCAATAGCCATTCTGTAGGGCGGCGCGAGGGTTTTTAGATGACGTGACACCGAACAATAGACCGGCGAAAATAAGATGGAATAGGCCAAGAGCGAAGTTGATGCGGTGAACAGCCAGCCAGCCGTAACATTGTCCGGTCGGGCAGTTGATTTTAACGTAATCGAGCGTGAGGTGTTGTAGTTTTTCGATGGCCCAGGGCGTGAGCATAATCCACGCCAATACCGAGTTAACCAGGAGGAGGAGGGCGTAGGCGATACGAGTAGCGACACTGCAATCAGCATTAGTAAACGGTTATATGTGCGACGCTGCGACGACGGCATCGACGGGCACTCGAAGGAAGTAGTTGAATGATTACCTGTTGCCACACTTGCCGCACGCACTACAGACCATGGAGCAGGTTGCAGCGCCGCAGCAGCTCGCAGCGACAGACATGATCTGGACGAACGACAGGACGTTAGCTTGCGATAAGATGAATGGCGATAATGAGGATGCGCCTGAATGAATCTGGGTGCCCAGGTAAACTTACGGTGCCTGCGCCGGGCAACGCCAGCATAGGTATAGATAAGAGGGCACCCATGTTGTTCTACAATTCTTGGGACGAAGGCAGAGACGCCTGTATATCCCCAGTAGGTCGAGGCAGTTCCTATTGATTAGGACAATGCGGTGCGATGCGGCGGGATGGTTCGCGACGGAATGCGATGGTAGGTGTAGGTAGAGGTGGAGGACTCGGGACGCCATGATCACAGTGGCAGCGGTAGACTGCGGGCCTGATATTGGCACGAGCCACCTGTGGCTCTGGCAGGGGAGTGAGCTGAGCCCATGAGAGTACGTCATCGTACTGCATGGGGGTACGTACCTACGCTTGGCACTGTTCGTGGTAGCAGCACTGCACTGTACATGCACTGTAAGGCGACTCTTCAGCCACAGCTTACCAATAGAAAAGCTTAGCACGCAGGTACAACCTTGAGGCCGTGCAGGGCGTTCCAACAAAAGACGACCCATCCTATTTTCTCACCAAAACTTCACCACTTTAACTACTTGCAACACCTTCAAATAAAATGGAAAAATTAAAACAATTGAACCTCGTATAAATTAGGCCCTGGGAAATAGATCCTCAAAAGGTTATTTAATTCCGGCTTTATTTCGCTGAGCTACGCTTTTTAGAAATATGTAAGCGTAATATAACCGAGAAAATATTATATATTCAACTAAAAAAAATATAAAAAATCAGCTAAATTTTATAAAATTTTTTTAAATTGAATATTAAATATCTGAGATATTTATTAATAAAAAAATATTTTATTTATATTTTTCTGATTTTATTTGGTGATATTATAGCTGGTTGAAGTTGTTGAGTTTTGGTGAGAAAATGGGTGTGGGACATTTTTTGTTGGAACGCCCTGGCCGTGCAGCAGCCACTCTTCCTTCAGTAATCTACTGAGTCAGGCGCCACCAATTCCGGCGGCACCACACTACTTTTAGTGCACCCCTGGCCCATCCGGCAAGACAGGGATGTGTGGTTCCGCATCGGAGCATTCAAAGGCACGCATAATGAGAAGGAGACTCCGACCGGCATTGCGACACGCGCGCTGAAGAGAAGGAGCTATCTATTACTAGTATAGAGATAAGCACTCACTCATCGTGACCCTACCCGCCAGACACCACGTATCTACACTGTATCACTCGTACACCATCTCCCAACTAACTACCTTCCCTTCGAGCAATATGTCCTAGATATTCTTCCTTTTCTTCTCTTCGCTTTCGCCCTTCTAATAGCGCATCACGGCGTGTGAGACATATCGTAGATACGTCGCCAAGAGTACTCGTGTTTCAGCGCCTTTGACCTTACCTTTAGCTTAGGTAGTTGCTTGTCAACTTTCAGACCTCTTCGTACCTCCTTTTGGCCCGTATCTGGCTCACTCGCTCGCCCTCTCACTCACTTCGCCTCGGCTCATTCTATGACAAGATAATCGTATCACATCTCTCTCTGCGACGCATCATTACGTAACTGCCTAGACTCTCACGTTTATTTGATGTTGTCTAACGTACAGTCGTTGTAATACTCCTTTGCTGCCTTTATATACCTAGGTATCTACCTTGTTGCGATACCGGATATGTGGTGTTGCTGAATCGCATGCCGTCACTTGCCGACATCTTCATCAACAACGCCGTCGCCCATCATGACTGTCGAGAATCAGACACATAATGCTCGCATCGTATCCAGCGTGGCCGCCACCTTCATAGCTCTAGCCTGTGGAACTAATGTAAGCCGAAACTCAGCCGCTTATTTTTCTTTGTGCTTTCTGACAGTCAACCGGATAGTATGTCTACTCGGCATGGGCACCTCAGTTCGCTGACAAGTTGCACCTCTCTGCCACCGAGAGTGAGCTGATCGGGTTGTCGGGCAATCTCGGCATGTATGCGCTCGGTGTCCCCATAGGCATATTCGTCGATACCCGTGGTCCCCGGCCTGCGGTTTTGGTGGGGTCATTTTTGCTCGGATTGGGCTATCTACCCTTAGAGCGCGCCTACGATGCCGGACAAGGCTCCGTCCCATGGCTGAGCTTTGTCTCCTTTCTAACCGGCCTGGGTGGTTGCACGGCCTTTGCCGCCGCTGTGAAGACCTCAGCTCTAAATTGGCCGACCCACCGGGGCACCGCTACTGCGTTCCCCATCGCCGCCTTCGGCTTAAGCGCCTTCTTCTTTTCCTTGGTGAGCTCCGTCTTCTTCCCGGGAAGCCCGGGCAAGTTTCTCTTCCTCCTTTCTGTAGGCACTTTCGGGATAACCTTCATTGGATTCTTCTTCCTACGTGTATTTCCCCATCCTTCGGTCTACCACGCTGTGCCCGGAGACTCTGGAATGGCCGACTCGGCCGAACTACGCCGAACAACGTCTCATCAATCTAAGTTATCGCGAGGCTCTTATGAACCTGGTACGTCACCTGAACATGCTAGCGCGACCACCACATCCAAATCCATACCTGGCGACCTTCCAGACCCTGAGGAACCGGTTATGGGCGCGAGCCCCGGTCAGTCGATTGCGGTCAATGTCGCCCAGCATCCCACTGAATGCCCCCCAGCTGAAGCAGATGAGAGGTGCTCCTTGTTGTCGCAGTCTACAGCTACATCCTCCTTGCCTGGTGAAGTCTTAGTGCAGAGCAGTGTTGATATGGATCTTTCTCATCGTGTAGATATTCGTGGCTGGAATCTTTTGAAAAATCTTGAATTTTGGCAACTGTTCACCATCATGGGCGTCTTGTCAGGCATTGGGCTTATGACTATCAAGTAAGCTGATCCCCACATTTCAAAGTACTGTTTAACTCTACGCCACCTTCCATCATCTTTCTAATGCGTGTCGGAATTAGTAACATCGGCAATGATGCATCGGCCCTGTGGAAGCATTACGATGATACCATCGACGACAAGGTCTTGGTCCTGCACCAACAACTTCACGTATCAATTTTATCACTCGGCAGCTTTTCAGGCCGTCTGCTCAGCGGCGTAGGCTCTGACTTCCTCATCAAAGTCTTGCACGCAAGTCGGGTATGGTGTCTCGTCATCGCCTCCGTAATCTTCTCCTTAGCCCAGATTTGCGCCCTGAATATCGTCAACCCACACCTCCTTGGCTTCGTATCCGGGTTCAGCGGTCTTGGCTACGGCTTTCTGTTCGGCGTGTTCCCCTCTATCGTGGCAGAGTCCTTCGGCATACACGGCCTGAGCCAAAACTGGGGCTTCATGACGCTCGCCCCCGTTATATCGGGCAACATCTTCAACTTGTTTTACGGATACGTCCTTGACGCACACTCCGTCTTCGAAGCCGACGGTAAGAGACGCTGTGAGGACGGCATCGATTGCTATCGCCCCGCCTATGTCGTGACGCTTTCAGCGTGCGGTGTTGGTCTTGGCGTCACGCTTTGGGTCATCTGGCACCAGGCCAGATCACGACTGATAGGAATGGGCAAAGGGCATGCGGGAGAATGAACTTCCCAATCAGGCTCTCCTGTTCCCTCTATTTCCTACTCATCAGTTTTACTACATCCCCGTCAATCACTGACATTTTCAAACACGCATAAACGCATACACATACACATTTCCTGGTCCCCATTTTGACGCTGGGTACAAACACACTTTGCATACATCTATATAGGCGCTTTGCGATTAGATATAAGTCGCATCTTGGAATAGGGCATCTCGGCTAGATAGCTACCTAAGCTGCACAATCTGGTGTAGACAGGTAGATAGAGAGGAAATTCGGCGTTCAGGAGAAGACGCCCGCTGGTTTCATATGAATTGAGGATAAATGCGTGTTTTTTAAAGCATACCTAATGAGCTTCAGAGTAGAATGATCTCTCTTAGGAATACTTTAGTCCTTTTTAGCATCGGCGAAAATGTCGTCTCGACTACTACTAGTACTGTCAAAGAGGATAGATACATTATGGATTAATTCACCTATAGGGAAGGTCCCCGTTCTCTGTCACTCTGTTATATGAATGTTGCAAGTGTTGCATTTCCTATTTCAAGTGGCCTCTCCGACATCAACCGGCCCAAACAGTTCCGGGCTTTATGAGTTGTACGTTGTTAGGCTAACAGCAATGCTGGAAAGTAAATAATATTACAACCATGTTGGTGTTGCAGCGATATTAATGTAGGTATATAATAGCAGCTATAGGCATGTCTGGCGATTAGTTCGACTGAAAGCCAGGCGATAGTCACTTGGCTGACCTAACAGAAAGAAAATAGCAGAATGAGCTTGAGCAAAAGGTCAGTTCCAGCATGTCCTAAAATGCATCCCCTGGGGTGGGTAGGTTCACAAACGATAACTAGAAGCACAGCAATGAATACTTAGTTAATCTTTCATGTTTTCATTTCCATTTGGACTCATCATGCTATTACTATCCTAACCCAGTGATATGAAGTGAAGCAGTATCACCAAGTGCGCACGCCTATTCCCAGTTTCCGCGCGAGAATAGGCGTCGTAGACGGCCTACTCTGTTAATTGAGTCACAGAGTCTTAGGGCTTGCAATAGCGTAGTGTCGACTGTGACAAACCCTGGTGCCGCCTGTGAGACCGTAGGTATTCCAATTCCTGTATCCGCTGCCAACCCCAATAACTTGCCGAAGGTGATCTCGGGGAAAAGGGGCTCCACCTCCTTCCACTTCTCTGATATCAGCTATGGCACCTGCCCCAATCAGGCTGACGTGAATTGCTGAATGACATTAAAGATTAAAAAAGAAGCAAAAGGTGACGCAGAAAACCCATCCAGTCCGTCTCTAGCCAGGGTAATTCGCCTCACCGCCCAATGTAAAACGCCGGTCCATGTTTCTTGCAATGCTAGTAGAAAAGAAATGAAAATATTGGACGAGATATCTTGCCCGAATGTAATTTTGGGTTGAAGAGGTGCTAATGCTTGTCCTTACGACAAGAGACGTACGTGATTTGATCCTCCGGGATCAAGTGGGATCGACTTTAGTCGTGTCCGGATGTGATAAGGCGTTGCTTCTCTTCGGGCAAGGTTAGGCGGATATTGACGAAGAGCTGCTTGCCATCTCTTAGGGGACCCCCCAGTATAGGTATGTTGTGTCTGATGTTCGCTGCCTGTTGGCTATATTCAGTGTCATCGAGATCCCATGTCTATGGCTTCTTGTTTTGCTTGCGACTGTTTGTAGTTGACGTTTCTTCGACAAAGAGCGATTTGATACCGGCAATAGCCCAAGAATCAGCTGTGGAATGGACAGCTACAAGCCATGCCGCGATCAGATTCACCAAATAGTGCAGCACATAAGCGTACGATACACCGTAGACAGCCGCATATACTGCCGTGGCGAAGAATAAAACATTCGTGAGGTGCCGAAGTCGACTCGTGACAGGAGGGATCATCCTACCAGCTGTGAGGTTTTCAACAAGCAGGATAAAAGGTAGAATTGACAGCACGTTGTGATGAGAAGAGAACGGCGTGAACCACCGTATGGCTAAGTTCCGTACCCAAACAACCATTGTCGGCAAATTGATCGGCAGATTCCACATCATCAGAAGGAATATTGTATGCACATAGTTTTTGAAGTTGGTGTGCTCGAGGGAATCTTTCCGCCGTGCAACATAGTGTGCTCGAATGTTAGTGAAGAGCTGTACAAGGCAAGCTATTACATATGCGGACTGATAAGGGATGATTGTCGAGACCAAGAAGAGCACGATGCTGGTTGTGAGCAGTCGCCTCCGCGGCGAATAGTGCGTGAAGACTGGTCCTTGAGCCGATTTGAAAGCCAACGCGTTCTTTTTCTCTTCGGCTGGTAATTTGGGGCCGAAAGTCCAGCCGTAAAGGATACTGAGGAGCGAAATAAGAGCAAGTGCTATGTAGTGAAGCACTACGCAGACACCAATACACACGATGCCTATCATCGGAATAAGAAACCAAAAGAATGGGTCTGTCGTCCCTACCAACAGGCTGTTCTGCGCTAAGTCGATGGTAGATGTGCGGCTCCACCATGACCAGATGGCTTCGTGATCCACGGATCCTGACTGACCAATCGATAACGATAGGAAGGTCATTGACAAGAGGAGCATTGGCAAAGATCGTCGGAGGCAATTCCCAAGGCTCTCCGGGAACGATACAAACGTGCCCGTGTTATCGTAGATTCGGAATTGCTTTCGTAAGACTAATCCTACCACAAGCTGTGGAAAGGAGGCAAAAACAGTACGATACCGCATGTAAAGCTTTCCCAGGCTACCAATCGGGTCCACTGTAAGTTGAATCGAGATGCTGGATTTGCGAGTAGGATCAGTCCACAGCTGAACGCCCAGACCATTGTCGTTTTGGCTGGCATCCAGCGGTGGAGGCACGAAAGGTGATACGCCATGGAGGCTGATATCGACTTCTGTAGCATCCACGAAATATTTTGATTCGTAAGGCTTAGCCAAGTACTGTCGTACTAGCGGACGAAATAGTTCTTTTTGGTCGCTACCTGCTTCCTCTTTGATCGTCATATGAAATGCCAACAAGCTGCTTTGAATGGATGGGATCTGTATATCAACGACCATCGGTCTATCTGAGGGAAGTTCAAAACGCAAGCCAGTGGTAACGAGTCGTCCGATGCTGATGGTTTGCGTTAGAGAGGAATCAACAGTATCGCTAAACTCAGCAACAATCCAATCCGCGGTTGGAGCTTCTGACTTGTCCACAATGGCAACGTATTGATAATCTCGAATACTTTCGGCATCGTACTGGAGATACGAAAAGGGTGGAATTTGTTGCTCGCCCTCAAGAAAGAAAGGTGCCTTCGTATCACGTGTTGATGCTGGTAATACTACAACATCTTGTGCGGCGCTTTTACATGCTAGGCGAGTCGAAGTACTGCTGTGGCCGGACAAATCCATCTCTGTTAAGAACGGCACATTCGCTTGACCGACCTGCGAGGGGTAAACGCTGCAAAGTAGAACCTCCAATTTTGCGTCCTCTCCAGGGTGGTCGAGCTCACGGTTAGAGAGTAGAGTGAACCTCCCGCTGTTAGAAAGCTCATTCGATTGAACGGGTAGCAAATGGACGCTTGAACCCTTGCTCGTCCCAAGGCCACGAAGTACTAAGCGTCCTCGCGTATCGATGGCGTTAGAATCGTCTCCCACAGTCAAGAGAGTCGTTGGGCGGAGTTCTCCTGTCGCCGTCTCGGACCTTGGTTCCAGTCCAGTGAGAAGCCTCTTCTTGAAATGTTCGATTCGTTCTGCACGTGGTTTGGTCTGCGATTTGTCGCGACTATCGACGATATCGTACAAAGCTTTGACAATAACTTTTCGAAACTGGTCGCACCATATGATCGCCTGGTGATCCATACTCGTCCACACAGTCGGAATTGTGGAGGTAAAAACCGTGAATCCATGAGTCTCGGGCACGATTGACTCTAGACTTGCATAATCTGATGGCACCACAGTATCTAACCCTCCGCCAGCAATGGACACCAGAGTGACATGAGAAAGAGGATTTTCCGCGGCCGACCTCGAATAAGCATGTCGCCAATGGTTATTAATATCCTGATATATCTTGACTATCAGCGGGTCGAAAGTCACCGGAGGCCTTGCGTGAGGAGCAGACATGGTGACAATCGTGTTGATAGAGTGAGCCTGGAAATTCGGCATGACGAATGCAGCACGGGCAACAATGCCACCCATGGAATGGCCCAGGATGATGACCGACGACGGGTCGGGCAGATTAGGATCACGTTCAGACTTCTGTGGATCGAGATATAGGGAAAGGATATATCTGATGGCCTCGTTTACGTATTCAGCCTGGTCTAACATTGTTTGGCCGTGGAATGCCGTGAAGTCTTCGTTGAAATCGACAGTGAAAAAGTCCAGGCTTTTAACGCCAGATTTTGCGGCTTCCACGTTAGAATGAAGGGCTTCGTGAAAGTACCGCGCCGACTCAGAGGCGATAGACCGGACTTGTTTATAGCTACCCGCATTACCTGGTATAAACAATACTGGAATACCCCTGACCTGGAGGTTTGCGAGTCAGCCACCACCAGACGGCTGTGAAGGAAATCCTGCATACCTTTGGCCGGTTGTCTATCCCCTGCTCGCGATATAAGTATAAGGAATATTTACTTGCGAATCTAGTATGTTCGGTA
The DNA here is from genome assembly GCA_022578865.1 of Xylaria sp. FL0043. Lineage (NCBI taxonomy): Eukaryota > Fungi > Ascomycota > Sordariomycetes > Xylariales > Xylariaceae > Xylaria > Xylaria sp. FL0043. The sequence goes on from MU397263.1 coordinate 189,338, forward strand.
TCAAAATCGGAAAAGTGGACAAACGAAGGGCTCATCCACGACATGCGACAGCCCTTTGGATCGCATTGGAGGTTGGCAGAGGAGTATACTATGGATATCAGCAGCGCAATGCCGGCCAAGCTTGTGAACAGGGTCCATAACGAAATGGCCCAGGGACTCTTGGGCTGGAATTGGCGGCTCTTGAGCTTCCATGCCGGCGGCTTGTCGTGATCTGCACTTATATCACCCGAGGTTTTGGCAGCACTAGGAGATGCTCGGGAGTCGGTATCGCTGGCACTGTTTCGCGCTTGAGACTGCTGCCAGTTCAATTGACCGTTCGATATTCGGTTTCGTGCGGCAGACGTCGGCGGGGGAGAGTCGTGGGCATTGCGGCTGGCAGAGGCGGCTTTCTTGGACGTAGCATTGTCATGAGTTCGGGAGGCCTTGACAGAAGCGTCGGCGCTGTCTTCGGACGACCCCGACGAGCGCCTCTGCATCGAGGACGAGGAAGCTCGAGCGAGCGAGCTGGACTGCAAGCTTCTCCGTGTCTCTGCGACGGGTACGGTTGAAGTCGTGACAGGACGATGCGCCGGCGCGGTACGTCGCTCAGATGGCAGCGGTCAGTGACCAAGGACGTGGCGAGCTCGTGCTACACTGTCACTGAGGCTCCGGCGTCACAGGTCTCTCGAAGCGGCTGGTGACACGGTATAGGGGGTTGCGCAATGACGACTCCGGCGCTCCATGTGCGAGCCAAGAGGGAATGGGGGCCGTTGGTCGGGGGTTCGAGACTGTGCACTGCGAGCCTAGTAGTAGGTCCTCGGTTCGGCAGAGGCACTAATTTCCGGACGCGCGGCCGTTCTTGGCTTCTTCGCCCGTCTTTGACGTCGGCTCAAGGAAACAGAAAAGAAAAACACTAACAATACCGAGGCCGAAAAACGAGCGTGATATCCGGGAAGCGATACTCCGGATCAGTCTTGAACGAGAGAACAGTTAGTGAGGCAGTGAGGTAGTGTGAGGGGAGCCACCAGAGATAGCAAAGACGCCCGACACCTCCAATCGTGATGTTCGCCGGTCAAGATTGCGGAGAGGGTTGACACTTGTGTGTGTGTTTTTTTCCTTCCTCGTCCATCCTTTACCTTGATACCTTTTGGCGCTTAGAGGCTCCCACTAACCACTAGCGCATGTACTCTCAGGTACATACAGCTAGGTAGGGTAGGTACAACTGCCTACTACGGTTACTCACTACACACCACACCAGTGTGGTGTAGTCACCTGCAGCTTGCAGGTCTCCTTTTCGCCATTTACCGTCCAGTTACCGCACTAAAGCAGGCTTTATTCAGCAGCAGTTCAGCGGGAATGCATGAGCAGTACCTGGATTCAATGGGTGGCTCAGCTCTTGGTGCTATCTCTTCCCTTGCCTCATAGAGGAATTATCCATGCCGGAGCCCCCACTCCCCCCTTGCACTCGAGATCTCCGGCACAAGGTACAGTACAGTTAGTATTTAGCTTAGATGGTATGCATCTTTTGGCGGGATTGGCCGGCCGTCCGACTAATGCAGTAAATCATGGAATGAAGCTCATGACGTGTACATTATAAATTACATGGAAAATTCGACAAAGCAGATATGCATATGTATTTTTCTTGCATTTGTTTCAGATAGTTAGTTCAATTCCCTTATTAGGATATGCCAAGAGTACTCGCGAGAAAACAAGCATTTGAAAAGACAAAATAGAGGCAGAGGAAGGGAAGAGGGAAAAGAAGAGCAATATATTTCTGACGGTGTATGAATCGCGATCTATCTTTTATGCCATGTTAGCTATTAGGCTGTTTTGCCCTAATAAGAAGCAGCATAGTGTCCACTATCACTGAAGAAAAAAAAATAAGAGAGAATACCACTTAATCATGACGAGTTGTTTGAAAAGACGTTCTTATTATGACGACGCCGCTGTTAGAGATAGAGAGACGATTTAGTCGGATACTGCCCGGATAAGGACGCCTCGCGCAAACGCAAACTGATACCCGTATGACGTGATGGGTCACAGCCCGGGGATCTGCAGTTTACACGGCATAACTATCTGTAGCGTAGATAGCCTCGATAATGTCGACATCCTTACCACACATGTGAAAGCTGCTCGCTTCCTACGATGCTCATGGTCTTCATTTCGTCGCATTATGTCTAAAGGTGTAAGGTCGTGCTGACTGCCACAGCACTGCTATTCAGCGCAGATTGAGTTGGTATCTTACTGTGTGTTGGGTACCTACTAGTAGACAATCTGGTAGGAATTTCTCGTGTTCTAACCCCCCAGCTCATGCGCATGAGGTTACAGCGCATTCACACAACAAGCTACATAACCTAGCCTAGCTCACATCATGATGAGCACAACGTAATCTCTACTCTGCAATATCTATTGATTTTCTTTTTAAGCTGAGAGAAGCAGTCTTATCGCGTTGCGCGGTGCAACTTCGCACAACCTGTCGACAGACTGTTGTAAAAGGGCGTACCCATATAGACTTGAGAGAGAGCGATTTCTCTTATAGTACTCTAAATGAGCAACGATAGGATAGATTATAAGGTGGTAGTCGTGAACTGGGTGCAGGGTGTATAGTGGTACAACATTAGCAAAAGCTAATTGATTGCAGAGTCAACATGATGCAATTTTTCATCTCATCTAGCTGAAACGTATAAAATCTATCTCGTAGATATCATGTTAAAGAGAGCTAACTTACCTTTGTCCATTTAATCAAGTGACTATCTACTAGTAGATATCAGACGCCATATTGAGCACATACATACGAGCAGCTGTGGTTATCGATTCCTTAGGCATTACAGGGATTGGGGGCCCTACATGTAGGCAGTACATAGCGGTACTTATCGCGTAAAGATGGGTCATACAGTCCCTATTTCTCATATATAGTATTTGATGCACTGGGTACTGTACATTCTGCACTGTCAAATACCTGTGCACAGTTTACAGTCGAGGCTGTAACTGTAGCTCTCCTCGAATTGCTTGTTGCAAGACAAGTCACGGACTCCCTTCGGACCGTAGCATATCGTTGATACGAGCTTCCGTGATGGTGTTCTAGATGGGCCGATAGAGCCCAGGTGACACGAACCTCACGTTTGCACCTCCACAGTATCCAAACCAGAAACGTAGGTAGTCTTTGTTGTTAAGACTCTCCGAGAAAGGGACTCTTGGTAGGTATAGACAACTCCTGTTCAACTTATAAGCATCTCGTGTTAGCCGTCTCTTCCAAAAGCAGCTGACTCAAGAAGACGATCGTCTCCTGATTGACAGGACGGCTCAGTTGATTGCATAACTCGATACCAATCAATTACACTCATGATCCTTGACGCCTAATTAATGAGTATTCTCCAAAATATCCTAGAAGCCAATTTAGAGCTTGGTTCTTACACGTGACCACTTTTCTAGAGCCTTACTATTTTAGATGTACTCACTCCATGAGCCTCGTTCTCGACACCTAAACATTTCTGAGGGAAGATACTGCGGTTGCAGTCATGAATAGCACGCAACTACCACCATTGCATACATCTCAACTTTCTCCCTCTCTGTGTAGATTGGAAATACGTTGAGGCTCAAGGAACGTGAGCTTCGTAATCGGACCGGCTATTAACCTCCCAACCTCTTGTGATCGTAATCGTATTGTGTTCTTCGGTATCAGCGTTGTGGACGTCCTGCTTCGTTGCGTGAACGCTCGCGGGGGCGAACTCATCATGGAGTGGGCCAAAATATGCGGCATAACTTGGAGGCAATGTGCATCCTTGAGGGATTGGTGTGCTTGCAGTTTCCGGACTTGCAGGCTTTCTGCTCGGCCACCTCTGGGCTCCTGAATTAAATATCTTGATCAAGGCGGGCTTGATGACAGGCAAGCAAGCGTTGACAACGCCCAAGAACGGTTCCAGCATGGTGTAGACAGTGACGTTCACGACGCCAAACGTCAGGTCGCACAAGTCCCAAGTCGACACCCATAGCACCCTATCAAGCGATATGACGCATACTCTATTCTCATCATCAGCTCAAGCCACTTTTATGAAGGATATGAGAATACTAACAAACCACCGAGGCTGAACATTCCCACAACACCCATTCGCTTGAGAAAAGTCAATTGTAACCCAAATATTAAGGGCATTGGAAGTATTACGATGGTGGCATCGATGATTAGATTGACAATAGCAGCGCTGAGATAAGCTAATCTTTGGTTGTAGCATGTGCCGCCGGGAATAGTCTTATCCCATGTGTACTGGATAGGTTTGCATATAAGGAAGATCTCCAGAGAGACCATGGTCCAGTATGCCGCAGAAAGAAGCATCATACCACGACAAACGCGAACGAATATGTTTGTTGGAAACAAGATTTGGTAGAGCGATAGTATTGAGAATTTCACGCAGGTATTTGCCGTACACCAGAGTACTCCAGTCGCTACGAAAATCTACAAGACGTTAGTAACGAATGAAACTAGAACAAGTTACAATACGCGTGACGGACCTTTACGTAATTATCATAATATTGCGGGTATGTCGCTAGGACCTCTTGCACATGCACCCCCAACCCACCAACAACGCATGCTTGCCGTTATTCTTAGTTTATCGAGAGCATAGAGGAGGAATTGTTGAACCAACCTGTGAGAGTGGTGGCGTAGGCACCCGCATTCACAATCGAGGCGAAAATAATCATGTAGTCGTTGAATTGGAGCTGATCTCGTAGAATGCGTCGAGACCAGAGGCGAAGTACAAGCGCGGCGATAGAGAGAGCAAACGCGATGGTAGAAATGGCGACTATCCGTATGGCACCTAAGGATAACAGCATGACTGAGTTGAGAGTTCAAGGAGGACTGACAATAAAAAGAAACGGGCAGAACGCCGAAAGAATTGTCTATAGGTACTCTAGCTCTCTAGAGAGATTTAATATTTTGAGGAATGCTCATGATTGCCGAGTAGGACCCCGAGAACACCACTTCTTGCGGCCCCCGAAGCAACTGGTCATTAAACCAGTAAGATGAGATGATTCGTGACACGAGTTATCGCATTGGGCCAGTAAAAAACGATGTGGTAACATTTTATGACTATAGAATTTGGAGTCTTGTACTACCGCTTCGAATCTTATGTGCGGAACTTGACAGCCCCCGAAGAGAGAAGTGGTGGCGAGGATGATACAAAAGGTTGGAATCATCGCAGCCCTCAAGCCTTCCGGCTTCAGCGTTTCTTATACTGTCACATCACAGCTTGCATGTACAATTGTCGGTTGTCGAGTGAATTGCCTTTCTGCTCCTTGGCGTGTCGGGCTACATCGAGCGATACGAGTAGGCTGGGAATAGCCTGCTTCGTCGCGAGGCTCTCCCTCTCGACCTCTTGATCTCATAAACTGGCGACGGACAAAAACCTCGGAGATAGTGAGGACTACTATTATTAGCTGCCAGAGCCTCGAGCTGTCCCGGTATGACATTAACATGCATACCGTACCTGAACTTCACTTGGGGTTTATCGCTGTGCCTTGGAGAGCAGCCTCATCGCTATAGACTGAGGTCTCTACTGTAACTTCATTCTGGATTTCGTAACAAGATACTCTAAACAGCGGGCTACCCCGTTTGAAGGTGAGTACACGGCTGCTGATCAACGTGGTCACCCTCACTGCGACCGCTCATACGCAGGACTTCATGGATATGGAGGGGGACAAGGTTGCGGCGAGGAGAAAAAATCTGCTTGCCATTGCATATTCCAATACAAGGACGTTTGTGGCAATTGGGCTATGCGTTAGGACCCCAGCAGCATTCATCCTGAAACGTAGACTTGAGGCATGGCAAGCTGGCGTGTGCATCGGGAGCCTTCATTGTAGGCAATCTTTCACGTGATCGGTAAGCTACAGATCGTATCTGTGTTGGATGGTGGGATTCCAGCTACTGCCGTATCTCAGACTGAACCTGTGAGGGGCCAAGGCACAATTACAAAGTAATTGACACTGGCCAACACCGATGTTAACACTGAGACTTGGCTTTCGGTTGTGGGGAGAGAAGGAGTCAGCCTAAAAGATGCGCCGTTCTTCAACCGTTGTCTGCATGAAACGCATTAGTCTATAGCATGCAATGTCTTTGCAGGCAATCACCAACAATCTATGATAGCCAACCATTGGCTACATTTCACCACAGCTACGGTTCGCAAAAACAGGTTGGCCGAACCAACGACATCTGCACCATTCTGGACGCCCTATCAGATCACTTAAGGAGTATATGATCTCCTGCCATCTCGCCCATAATAAGAACCTCCTAGCTCAGCCATCTCACTCGCTTCCACCGACGGAGGCTTGAAAGCATCGGCGCCTGCCATTGCTGTTAATCTGAGATCTATCTTGCTTAACAGTATGGCTTCCACGTATGATTTCATCATTGTTGGAGGAGGAACAGCAGGGTTGGTTCTGGCCTCCCGTTTGTCGGAGGACCCGTCACAGCGAGTCCTAGTCCTGGAAGCCGGACCTGATTGCACAGAAGATGTGAGGGTGAAGATACCTGCGTTCTACGAAGGTCTAAAAGTCAATGAGACCTGCTGGAACTTCGAGACCAGTCCCCAGGTACGACCCATTTCCCCTTCTGACGAGCGTTCTGCTGCGTTCTAACAGCTGACTAGATCAATATGAATAACCGACAGATTAAGGTCGACCAGTACGTGTCGCAACTTATACATCTAAATCATTTCTGATGTTTATTACTCTCTTTCAGAGGAAAGCTATTAGGGGGTTCCAGTGCGATCAATGCGCAAGTGTTCGTGTCACCTACCAAGAAAATAATTGATGCGTGGGAGTCGCTCGGAAACCCGGGTTGGAATTGGGAAGCTCTCCAGCCTTATTTTCATAGGTCGTTCACTCTGCCCACGGTGGATGATGAGCCTACCAGCAAGTCTCTCGGTGTTGATACTTGGACCGACGTCGATCCTCGTGCAAATGGCCCTATTCAGACTTCCTTCTCTGGCGACGTCATGAATCCAATTCGCCGAGCTTGGATTGAAACATTTGCGAACAGAGGTCTCCGTGTGAGCATGGATCCTTTCTTCGATCGTTCTATTGAGATTAGGGCGTTCAGTAATCTTTCTAGCGTCGATCCGTCCACCAAGGAGAGGAGCTATTCGGCATCTGCCTACTACATTCCCATCAAGGATCGAGAAAATCTCACCATTATTACCTGCGCCATCGTTGAAAACCTCATATTCTCTGTTGGGACCCCTGCTCGAGTTGAGGGAGTTCGATACCGCCAGAACAACGAGGCCAAGTCTGCGACAGCAAGCAAGGAAATCATTCTCAGTGCTGGTGTCTTCCACTCGCCGAAAATCCTAGAGCTTTCTGGTATCGGTGGTGCGAATCTGCTGAAGAGTCATGGCATCCCAGTGACCGAGAACCTCCCGGGAGTTGGTGAGAATCTCCAAGACCACCTTGTCTGTAGTATGAGTTTCGCAACGATAGACGGTCTCCAAACCTTGGATCCCCTAATGCGACAGGAACCAAATGCCATATCTCAGGCCCTTGAGGACTATGCGACATCAAAGACCGGGCTGCTGACGTCCTGTGGGCTTGCAACATGTGCCTATCTACCCCTCCTCGGCCTCTCAGGCCCACAGCACGCTGCGCTCCAGCATTTACTGGAAGAACATGCTCCTCCGCGCCATGACCCGTCCCGAGATGCGTACGACACAGTACAGAAGGCTATTCTGAGTAGTGAGGAGCCCTGTGGTACCTACTTCTCCGTGAATGGACAGGGAGTTCTTCCTGTCGGACCCGATTCCGACTCACCCGCAGGTCCAGTTCCAGGCAGTTGGAACGATCTCGCAGTCTTCCTCAGCCGCCCTCTCTCTCGTGGTCGCACGCACATCCAGTCCAAGGACCCCAAAACCCACCCTTTGATCGATCCAAACTACCTTTCGCATCCCGCCGACCTGGAAGTTTTCGCACGTCACATGCTGTACATCCAAACGCTCGCTGCGTCGCATCCCCTTACCAGCCTTTTCAAGCAGCCGCTCCAACGCCGCGATCCGGCGTCCAACCTCGCAGACCTAGAGGCTGCGAAGAAGTATGTCAAGAGAAGCGCTATTTCTATTTGGCACCCCTGTGGGACGTGCGCCATGCTTCCTAGGGAGAAGGGGGGCGTTGTGGATACGCAGCTCAAGATCTATGGCGTGGAGAATCTGCGGGTGGTAGACGCGAGCGTGATACCGCTTATTCCCAACGCGAATATTCAAGCCACTGTCTATGCGACTGCAGAGAGGGCTGCTGACTTGATCAAGGCCGAACATGGATTGTAGTGATGCGTAGTATTTGTTTAATGTATGTTGCTAAAGCAAATTGCTATCACGAGGATTGGCACCGCACTACGCGGCTCGTGTGTCACAGCCATCATTACCATTACAAATAAGCGCACTGGAAAATGGTGCTCGTGAGGTAAAAGGAGAGAGGAACGCCATGGGTAATCAGGTCTGAGAGGAACTTATGATGGGCCGTTTGCTCAACTGTCAGGTGGTTAGGTCATGCCTACCCTAGACGGGGAGGAATAGATGCCGGACTACTCCCCCTAGATTCTAGAGACTCCGGGATCCGATTGCCCACTCTGCTCACTCATAACCATAACCCACCTGCTATGTGACTGTTGATAAAGGCTGTATTTTCATTTCGGAAAACCCCTTGTGATATCAACCTAGAATAGCCTACTGAGCAGTCTCGTGCGGAGTATTGAGAACTCGTACCGTGAGGGCTCTCACTGCCATAATGTGAGCCCTGAAGACGAAGTGGCTTGAAGTTGCTCTTTTGGCCATGCTGTAGCATCCCCCGAGGCCCTTGGTAAGAAGATTGGTTGTGGAAGAGCACTCTATCATCCTTGGGTCTCTTAATCCTCTCCGTAGTGATTTCATGATATGTCGCGCTATCGCGTCAAAAGGCACACTACTGATGAATTCTGAGTATTTGAGAATATGTGGCAGCTCGCAGCTTCGCGATTGGACGTTTACCTAGGTAACATGTTGTTAAGTCGAGGCATAGTGGTTGGGATTACCTATGGTAACCTAACCCACCTCTAACAGGCTAGGCGAGCTAGGGTACCTAAACCGCAACAGGGACAGGCGTAGGACTGAGCCACAGCACTAGCCATAGCGGGGCAGTCAGCTCTGGCAGTGGACCTTACCCGTGGTCGGCTTCAACGGCTTCTACGCGTTAGCTGGTGGTAAATTCAAGACCCTAAATAGCATGCTCTATCAGAAGAGGGTGAGGTGCACTTGAAGAAGTGTAAACGGAACTCACCCGCCTGCCTATACCCACCTACCTAAATAGTTGTTTTTTCAGAGTTGCCCAGCTGCTGTCCGATTAAGCACCAGTTTCGCCTGCGTACCTCCATTTATATGCACGACTGTCGACACATGTAGCGCTCCTCCACTCTCAAGGACCGAGGCGTTTCTTAGCCCGAGCCATCTATGGCGACTATCAAACCCATCGAGCCGAAAACGGTATGAAGCTTGTCGCTGCACTTCATATGACCAGGCATCGCTAACTTGACCAAAGATCCATCAAATCCAATCTGGCCAGGTCATTGTTGATCTATGTTCTGTCGTGAAGGAGTTGGTGGAAAACAGCATAGATGCCGGCGCCACCAACATTGGTGAGTGTGCATGACTCTAAGGGAAATGGCTAATGGGTTGACTAACGAGTGCCCCTCCCTCAGAGGTTCGCTTCAAGAACCAAGGACTAGATGCCATCGAGGTCCAGGACAATGGGTCAGGTATATCGAAGGAAAATTACGACACCTTGGCACTGAAGCATTACACTTCCAAGCTGTCCACCTACTCCGATCTAGAATGCCTCGAGACCTTCGGCTTTCGCGGAGAGGCGCTATCGTCCCTCTGTGCCTTGTCGAAGTTTTCAGTCACTACTTGCTTGGCATCAGACGCCCCGAAAGGGTCCAAGCTGGAATTTGAGACGTCTGGAAAACTACGTAGCACGAGCGTTGTCGCTGCACAGAAGGGCACCACTGTGTTGGTTGAGAACCTTTTCTACAATCTGCCGGTGCGCCGTCGCGAGCTCGAGCGGAACATCAAGCGGGAGTGGAACAAGGTCCTCGGTGTCCTCAATCAATACGCATGCATCCAGACCGGACTCAAATTCTCCGTTTCCCAACAGCCGAATAAGGGTAAACGCATGGTTTTGTTTTCGACCAAAGGAAATCAAACGATGCGCGAAAACATTGTGAACGTTTTTGGAGCAAAGACTCTGGCAGTATTGATCCCATTGGATCTGGAGCTTGAATTAGAACCTACCAATCCATCAAGCCTACGACTCACGGGCCGCGGTGACAACCAAGCTAAGCTTATTCGAGTTCGAGGGCATGTGTCACGTCCGGCGTATGGCGAAGGACGGCAGACCCCCGACAGGCAGATGTTCTTCGTCAACGGTCGTCCATGTGGGCTGCCTCAGTTTGCCAAAGTTTTCAACGAAGTGTACAAGTCTTATAATGCTTCTCAGTCGCCGTTCATTTTTGCTGATATCCAGCTTGATACACATCTTTATGATGTTAACGTCAGTCCGGACAAGCGAACAATTCTACTGCACGACCAAACTCGGATGCTGGACAACCTTAGAGAGTCACTTAGCACCTTGTTTGAATCGCAGGACTATGCACTCCCGACCTCGCAGCTCCAGGCACCAAAGCAATCTCTCCTTAAACGGCTGCCTTCGAGTAAAGAGGATACACCTTCATCGGAAGCAAGCACAGAACCTTTGACTTCTATTAGCCAGAAATTTCGCAGGGAATCGGTCCCTATAGGTGGTGGATCAAGAGCAGAGAGTGACGATGTGGAAGTCACCAACAACACCGCTGCGCCAGCCACTCATGGGAGCAATTTGATGAGCCGTTGGGCTGAGCGCAACTGTAATCCACGTGAAAAACCCGGGACCAAAGCTGACAGAGTAACAGAAGGCGCTCATGAAGGAAACCATGACGCAGACGAAGACTCTCACTGCCCGCGTTCTCAAAGCGCTGAACAGGAAGAACCACGTCGAAATAAATCATTGAGTGGGTTCTCGGACCGAATAGGGGATTTACAACCGCATTTAGATGAGTTGAACGAAAGAGGTCTCAATGAGAGTGCGGACGGCTCTGTACTTACCAAAGAAGCTTCATCGGAGCCGCTGATCCCCTCTTTAGCTCCTCTACCTCGTATAACTGACAATAACTCTATCAAAACTTATCCTTACTCGCCGCCAAAGCGGCACTCACCAGAGGTCGCCACCATCACGATAGGGGATCATACTATCACGAGCATTATCGGTTCGGCACCCAAGAAACAGCGACTTGACTCCCCACGATCCCGGGATGCCACTGTACGAAAAGCTACGAAAGCACCAGTTCCCGTACCTTCCTTTAACGGACGTTTAACCCAAATGTTCGCAGCGCAAGCGGAGCGGTCACAGTCTGATAAGAGACAGATCAAGGTCACCGCAGACGCGGAAGATGACTCGCAAGATTCAGATTCGTCAAGTGAACATTTATTCGTAACCGACGATTCTGGAGAAGGAAGTGACAACGAATTCATGGCTGATGTACCAAGCCGAGACGAAGATCAAGACAGCTCTTCTGTCCGGGAAGCACAAGCGATTGAGACAGTCCTTGAGGAAGATTCAGAGACCGAACTTATAAATTCAGCCCCCCATAGCGATGCTGATTCTGGAGATGAAGAATACGAAGAAATGAAGGAGGGAAGCGGTGTTGCCGAAAGCGTCGAAAATGGCGAGGCGGTTGAAGAGACCATATCGGAGGAGTCGCAAAAACGCACCCAGAGTTTCGTGAAGGGAAGTACTAAGAAGAAGGACGCTACTTACCATCTTCAACAAACACTGCGTATAGACGAAAAGACTCTCCGCAATGTAGTGGAGTTTCAAAGAGAGAACGTCTCTCGTACTATCTCTAGCTCGGCGGGAATGATAGAAACCGATCGCCTTGATGCTGACGATGCCGAAGAGAAATTGTCCTTAACTATATCAAAGTCGGATTTTGAAAAGATGAAGATCATAGGGCAATTTAATCTTGGATTCATCTTAGCCTCACGTCCAGCTGAAGACAAATGCGTAGAGACGCAAAGTGGAAAGGACCGAGACGATGAGCTATTTATCATTGATCAGCACGCGACAGACGAGAAGTATAATTTCGAACGGCTTCAGGCTAGTACCGTCGTACAGTCCCAGAGACTGGTTCACCCCAAGACGCTCGAGCTCACAGCTGTTGAAGAAGATATCGTGCAACAGAACCTCGATGCTCTGGAAACAAACGGATTTATCGTTAGCTTTGACGATAGTGGCGACGAACCCGTTGGAACCCGGTGTCAGTTGCTTAGTCTGCCATTGAGCCGGGAAACTACCTTTTCTCTTGCAGATCTGGAAGAGCTCATCTCGCTCCTCCAGGATCATCAGTCCACATCAGCTAAAACGGTCCCACGACCCTCCAAGGTTCGCAAGATGTTTGCGATGCGCGCTTGTCGAAGCAGCGTTATGATTGGGAAATCACTATCGACTAGGCAGATGGAGAAACTTGTCCGACACATGGGTGAATTGGACAAGCCGTGGAATTGCCCTCACGGGCGACCAACCATGAGGCACCTCTGCGGCTTGGGTGCATGGGACGATCTAGGCTGGAAAGAAGGTGACAACTTCGATGGGAGCAAGGCGTCACCTGTGAAATGGAGTGCTTATGTTAACGAGAACCTGAATCTGGAATAGAGACATGCTCGTATCTATAGTCTGTGTATATTGCTTGAAAATACGCTCGGCGACCTTTGTTGTATGGATATATACCCGGCAGGATTGAAGCACTGGGCGCAACGCTTGCTGGACAATATAGTACATATGGATATTAATAGGAACTGCACAATCATTCGTTCATGACACCATCTGTCATTGTCTCCATTTATGATTGATGTTGCCATACATGTAGGTTGAAATACCGGAACCGCTTGATGGCCGCCATATTGTTGTATTTTGTAGGGAAAGTCTCGCTAATCCTTAACCCGCCCGGGCTTACTCATTAACCCGGACCGGTGCTGAACGGGCTTAGGGAAGCGGTGAGTTGCGCGGGTGAGGGACTAAGCCGTTTTTCGCTCAGACTAAATCCGAACCCATGCGGACTTTTCTCCGGACGGATTCCCCATCACACGATTGATAATCAAAGACCCAGTCTTGAGGTCGGGGATGATGGTGAGAATACGCTTTGTATGTCAAGGGATTATCATTCGTCCATCAGATTGATGGAGTATAAAGCCAGGCACTCCTCGCCTTTGAAGCAGAGGTAGACGATGGGTGGGAATATAACATCAGCTTCAATCGCAAACTAAGTGCTTGCTCTCTGTCTCGTCTCAACTGACTTCACCACACCCTTAAGTTCTCATCCGTATTGATCAATTATTCACCATGTCTAACGCATCCCTCAAACCCATCATTGTCTGGGGACATACCATCGGCCCCAACCCTCTCAAGGTGCGAATGGTGCTCGAAGAGCTGGGAATACCCCACGACTTCAAAATCGTCGAGTTCGGGGAAATGAAGCAGGAGCCCTTCATCAGCATCAACCCCAACGGCCGCGTGCCTGCCATCGAGGACCCGAACACGGGCCTCACGCTGTGGGAGTCTGGTCCTATCGTCGAGTATCTTGTTGATCAGTACGACAAGGACCATAAGATCTCCTATGATAGCTTCACTGAGAAGTATCAGATTAAGCAATGGATTGGATTCCAGATTTCGGGTGAGGAGTTTCCCAGCTCCCCCGATTGTTCCCTTTCCTCTTCCTCTCCTATCCTAGGACACGCTCATGATTATCCGAGTACTTATTGAACCCGCGACTAACACAACTTAAATATCAGGTCAAGGCCCATACTACGGCCAAGGCGTCTGGTTCGCCTTCATCCACCACGAGAAGCTCCCCTCGGCCGTGGAGCGCTACTTCAAAGAAGCCGAGCGCGTGCGCTCCGTGCTCGATCTGCATCTCTCGCGGCGTGCGGGCGAGAAGCAGGGCCAGAGAGTGGCGAACAAGGACGTCTGGCTCGTCGGCGACAAGATCACCGTCGCAGATCTCAGCTGGTTCATCTGGGAGCAGATCATCGGCTTTGCTTCGGCTAGGGCTGGTATTTCTATTGGAGAGGTAGGGAAATTTCTCTTGGATAATTCCCCCTTTCTTAGTGGTGTTTTTCTTGCTGACTATTTTGGCATAGGGCAAGTATCCTCACTATGAGGCCTGGTACAAGAAGATCGAGGAGCGCCCTAGTGCGCAGCACGCTATTCAGAGCAGGAATGAGGGTCTCAAGGATATACAGCTTCCTACACAGACCGAGCAGAAGTCGTAAAGGCCTGCTGTGGGCTCAAAACTCGGATGCTGTAGTTAGCGACAGGGTAGGATGGGCTGGAATAAAACGTCGGAGCAAGCGGAATTTGGCGGATTTGTATAGATAAATCTATGTAAGTTCGTCAACCCTTGGTAAACGGAATGACAATCGAGTCCTGGAAAACAATAATTAATCTCTGCTGTACCGTACATGACCTTTAGTCATCAGCGTTGATATTCGGCTTTAAGCGTTGCGCGCATTGCTATGATGGGCTATCTGTGAGGTGACTGGTATGGCCTCCTTCGCAACGACAACCACGAATAGGGACTGAATAATGTCTCCATGTCCGCCACACAGACCCGGGAATAAGAAGCGCAGATAAATGCTTGGTCAAGCGCATATCTAGTAGTTCCGTGAATTCGATACGTAAGTATTGTGACGTGTGCGCGCGTTCGGTCAGAAATAGCATGTGACTTGAGCCTGATAATGCGCTTCGGGTTCTGATAGGTCCCTGTGCCAATATTATGACACCTCCGGCTCACCGGTTCACCTCACAGAACCAATTCATCAACATCCATGGCCCTTTCATAGTCGGTAGGGTAAGTTGATGAACATGTGATAGCCGTACCGGTAGATTGGTTTTGGGTTCGGTTCACAACCCCACTATGGCACTGCGCTGGAAAGACCAAACCTGGTAACAACTACTTACCTAACTGGTATCAACTTGACAGTCCCCTTGCATTCTCGTGAGAGTAAGTCAACAGCCCTGGGGCCGGAATCCTTACCAGTTTACATAAATGATGATGCTTCTCGTCAGTTCATGGGTGTTACACTGACAGAGCTTTGCTCCCTTCCCGTCGGTAGACCCCGCAGTTTCTACGTGGTGCGACCCATTACGCTACTGCAAAGGAACTTTTCAATGTGGTTGATGATGTGCATATATTAGCGGTTGTGACACAATGTTTGACATACCGGTCCAGAGTGGCTTATACTATGGCGTGCCAAATGGAGAAGAGCCCTGCATCTTCCTACCTCATAGCTTCATTTGTAAGTGCGAGATAACACACCGAGCTGCCAGGTTGGGTTGGGCCATAACGCAGTCGGGCTATTCCTCGTCAATGCGCGGGGCATACCACGTTACTCGCATGCGCATAAGGGCATCATAATGAATGGGAAAGTTGGCGTTGGAGATGGCGATAGCATGCTGGCCAATAGAGTATCACGAGTTGGTAACATGTGGCAATCAAATGGAACCCCAGAACCTCTAGTTGCGACGACACTGGCAGCTAGCACCAATGCCAACGTGCTTAGACATGGACCGGCCGCCTGACCGGTTTAGTCTACGCTGCAAGTGTCATAGCTAAACAGACTCCGGCCGTTCCCTGCACTCCCAAGCCATGGTCGGTCGAGCACTACACCATTCATCGGCATCACCTACTTTTCGGATGTGATCTGCCAGCCTTGTGAGACTTCTAATTGCTTTTCGATGACCCCTCTTTCTGCTTATAAAGAGCGTTATGTTTTGGAATGAAGCTCGACTTACAAGTGCTGTAATCCCTAGAGTCCATGAACAAAGGAGCTCAAGGATACGATCCAGGCCTAAAAATATTGGTCTGCCATTAGTATATCGCTACTGATATCTCATACCGCATTACCATTGATCAGGGGCATAATGGCACCCCATAGCTTACAAGATGAAGGTCCCGCCGACCTGGAGCAGAAGCTAGGCGACGCTGAGGTTCGGCCGCCATCTCCACCCCCACTGTCCGCGAAACCTCCCCGGCTACTTATCGTCGGCGCAGGATCTCGTGGGCGCACATATGCCAGATGCTCTCTGCAGTCGAGCAACGGCGTGATCGCCGCTGTCGCCGAACCGGACGACTACAAACGTCAAGATTTCGGAAGCAAGTTCGTATGGGGCAAGGCAACCCCGCCGCCAGAGGGAACAAGCTTTAGAGACTGGGGAGAGTTTGTCGCTTGGGAAACAGATCGCCGCAAGCGACAGGAAGCGGGCGAGACTGTCCCAGACGGCGTCGACGCGGCCTTTATCTGCGTGCGAGACGAGATGCATCACGATGCGATCTTGGCCCTCGCGCCACTTGGGCTTCACATCATGTGCGAGAAGCCGCTGGCTACCACACTCGAGGACTGTACTAATATATACCGCACACTGGCGCCGCTGCAAACGGCCAAGGTTTTCTCCATTGGACATGTGATGCGCTATTCGCCTCACAACATGATGCTGCGAAAGCTGCTGCTTGAAGACAACGTTATTGGCGACATCCTCAGCGTGCACCATACGGAACCGGTAGGGTTCTGGCACTTCTCGCATAGTTACGTGCGTGGGAATTGGCGGAAGGAGTCTATCACGGCGCCGTCGCTGCTCACGAAAAGCTGTCATGACATTGACATCCTGCTGTGGCTCATGTGCTCACCTGCACCAGGCTCGCATGCGCCTGAACATCTACCAGCATCTGTTGCGTCCAGCGGCTCGCTGCAACTCTTTAGAAAAAGCAGAAAACCCAAAGCAGCAGGTAACGCGACCAATTGCCTCAGCTGTCCCGCTGAGCCGGACTGCTTGTACTCCAGCAAACGAATATATATCAGCCCAAAACACCAGGGTGTCGAGACGGGTAACGTTAGGTGGCCCGTCAGCATCGTCCTTCCGGACATCGAGAGCTTCGGCAGCGATCTCGAAAGGGCGAAAGCCGCCATGCTTGAAAAGCTCGCCGAAGACTACGACGACTCGACACCGCAGGAGGTAATTGACGAGAAGAATTGGTTCGGGCGCTGCGTGTTCGAGTCGGACAACGACGTGTGTGACGAGCAGGTCGTAGTGATGACTTGGGAAGAAGATCCCTTACCCGATTCCAGTGCGGCTGAGACTTCAAACAGCGCACGGGGAGCCAAGCAGGCGACGTTCCACATGATTGCGCAGACGAAGAAGCAATGCCAACGGTACACTTACGTCTACGGCACAGAGGGCGAGATCTACGCGGACTCGAAAACCATCACAATCGAGGATTTCAAGACAGGTGAGACGAAGACGTACCAGCCCAAATTGGAGAGTCTGGGGCACGGCGGCGGCGACCACGGACTTACGAGGCAGTTCGTCCTCGCTGTGGACAGGGTCAAGAACGGCGGGTGGAAGGCGGAAGATGCACAGCAGGAGTTCATCGGGTGTAGTCTGGAGGAGATTATCCGAAGTCATGCCATGGTGTTCGCGGCTGAAGAGGCGAGGAGGACCAGAAGGACCGTTGATTGGAAGGCGTGGTGGGACAAGAATGTCGGCACCATGTAAGCTTATCTTGTCGGATCGTGCATCGCGTGGGATGCACGCAGGCACGTCCGCTTGTAAGTCGGGTATTAATGTCGCATTCTCCTGCTTCTCGACAGCCATGTTGCTGGGATACCCTGTTGCGTATTAGTACGGTAGGATACGGGTGATCTACCTAGATCCCGGGCTTTATTCTTAGCACAGAGCGCATACGGTACTGAAATTTCCTAGTTTCTACATAAGCATGGGTATATCTGTTGATGTGGCGTAGGTTCAGCCGAGGAGTTGAAGCCCCTGAATTCCCTGGACGCTGCTGCAATTACGCGTAGGTGCAGGGCTGCGCCGCTGGACGACATGAGTGGCCTGCTTCCACCTCCCTCAAAACCCCTATGACATCAGGTAGCTATTTCAGATCTTGTGAACCCACCTGCTGTCCTGTCATGTGCCACCTGCATTCCTTAATTTTCATTATCAAGTTCATTGGGTATCACGGTTAACTCGGCGAGCTTGAAAAGACGCTAGCCTGGTAGAAACGCCAATGCCAGCCAAATCAGCGTCACAGGAGCAAATGCAGCGGCATCGATACCAATTTGCGTCCTCTAAGACACCGACGTATAGCTAACCTCTGTAGTGTGCTCACTAGAGGACGGAGTGTCTTCTGGCATTGGTATGAAGTTGAAGCTCTAGAACTTACTGCCTGACGTTTGTACGTGTCACGGCCCGAATGAATTGCATGTTAATGGAAGAGTTCCCGACATTGCGTTGAACTACAATGCCACCGCGGAATCTCCGAAGTGCTTTTCGACTTGAAGCATCGTGGAAACGCGGTCCGGTCAACTAACGATATGGCCCGGCCGACTACTGACGTGCTAGCTCCCGAGCTTTCGGTACAGGCATAACCAGACTAAGGATGGACTTATCTTCTAGAGCTTCAACTAGCTAAGCATCCTCAGAAAGCTCCGAAGTCACGAGTTAGAAGGGCCTTTTCTTGGCAGCGGTGACAGGATAGAGGATTCGTAGGCGCGCATACTACTACATCACTAAAAGTAGGTATTAGCTTGAAACAGTGACAACCTTCCGACTTAGGAAGTTCGATGCCGGCAGACAAGGCCTAGCGGCGGATCGCTGTCAAGTCCGCAGTAGAGCAGCCAATCCATAACATAATGAAGCATCCTTTGCAAAAGATATAAAAAGACATTCGCCGCCCAGAATCAAAGCCAAGAAACAAGACGATCATCACCTTTGGATCTACTCTCGACAGAAACCATGAAGTCTGTTCTCGCCATCCCCGCGTTCCTGACCCTGGCAGGGGCCCAGATCCAGACCCTCTGCGACCAGTACGGCTACTACTCGGCCAACGGCTACGGCATCAACAACAATGCGTGGGGGTCCGGCTCCGGCACGGGCAGCCAGTGCACCTACGTGGACCAGGAACTGAACCCGGGCGTCCAGTGGCACGCGACGTGGAGCTGGTCCGGCAACGACAACAACGTCAAGGGGTACCCTTACGCCGGACGCGAGCTGGGCACCAAGAAGCTCGTCAGCAACATCGGCAGCATGCCCACCAAGGCGCAGTGGAGGTATCTTGGCGATAACATCCGCGCGGATATCGCGTACGATCTGTTCACGGCCGCGGACCCGAACCACGATCCTAGCTCCGGTGATTATGAGCTCATGATCTGGTAAGAATGGCTCATTCCGTCTCATACATAAATCCGGACAGAAATCCATGTGTCGGCGAATTCGTTAGAATAGTGAGTGCTTACCAGAATCTTTTGGTAGGATTGGGCGAGAAGGCGGTGTCGACCCCATCGGTAGCTCGACAGGAACCGTCAGCGTCGGAGGCTCGAACTGGGATCTCTGGATCGGGTACAACGGACCCATGAAGGTGTTCAGCTTCGTGGCGCCCTCAGATATCGCTACCTGGGAGTCCGATGTCAAGCCCTTCTTCCAACACATTACCGACACCCAGGGATTCCCTGCCTCGTCGCAATACCTCATTAGTATGTGTTCTCTTACTCCCCCTACCTTCTTTTTTTTTTTTTTTTTTCGGAGACGACAGGATGAGGACTATACTAATTCTGATGCGCTAGCCTTCCAATTCGGTACTGAGGCATTCACTGGCAGCAATGCTGAGTTCGACTGCTGGTATTGGTATGCCGAGGTCAACTAGAGTGGTTTGGGGTATGGTTACTTTAGGAACACCATTTGCTTATACAAAAAGTTATATCATAGCCGCTTTTAAGCGGCCCTAAGATTCTCAGTTTATATTTAAGCTCTATTTTGAGTATACTTATTATCATACTTTCGAAGAAATTATAAAATAAGATATGCCTTCGGGTGAATGCTTTTATAATTCGTGTATATGTGCGACTGGTTGCCTCAATGCTTGGCTTGACGTCGAAGATCGGACGAGCTAATCCGGCATGCCAATGCAGAATGAAACCACCTCTTCTCTCTGTAAAGTGCTTAGACCTCAATTAGAATAAGATCTAGGCCGACGCGATCAAGTCACTAGGTTAGCTAATACATACTGAGCGTTTATTGGTTCATACGTTCGAACGGGGTTAGGGATAGCGCACCATTAAATCCGGCGATTGTGTTGGTCCGGCGCTAATTCAACGCCGCTATACTCTAGCGCTGGTTCATGTTGGCTTAGTTTTCAAGTGCACCAACCCCAGCTTTTAGTACTCGCGGGTGCTGCTTTCACTTCTACTTTCGCATTACCCCTTTTCCAAGTCATCGCTCATAGAAATGAAACTTGAACACCGGTTATATCTATATAGCTCTTTTTTTCTTCCCTGAATATAGTATACTCTTACTATATCTCTTATCGTCTAGTATAGAAACGGGTTCTGTCGCAGAACACTCAGCTCCTCATCAAGCAAGAAATCTCTTTGAAGATGGCATGTTGAGAAATCCGTTACGAAAGGGCCTATCATCTAGCCTTGATCCCGTTGCCGAACATGTTCACTTCAAAAAGTCAGGCCGACCTACCATCCCGAGGAATTGACGGTTTACCGAAAGTATTTTCGTCCTCAAAGCCTTCGAAGCTACGATATTGAATCTTTTCGTGTCATGCCAGTACAACGTCGAACAAATGTGCAAACGGGATAATCATTCATAGAGAAACATGGACATTAATTCAATATGGCAAGAAAGATATAATCGGCTGCTATTCTCACGGTATAAGCAACTATACGCGTTCCAGTCATCAACCCTTGCTCTTCTTTAAGCGGACAGAAAGAAGAAGCTATTTCCCGTCTCTAAGGGAGCACATCTTCTCCTGGAACGATCGTCCCATTCTGGATGGCAGCACGGTGACCACGAGCAACCATGCCGTATGCTGGATAGAAGCGATCGAGAAGGGGGAAGATCTCAGCGCCACCGGGCGTGTTTCGCCAGTCGCGCATCAGCTCGCAAATGACGGCGAAGTAAGACAAAAGCTGAACTCCGGCATCACGCATACGATCATTGGCGTTTTCGCGAATGTCGACTGAAGTGGTACCTGAAGCCTCATGGTTCGCGAAGACACTATATCCGGCGTCGCGAAGAGAGAGGGCGAGGAAAGCAGTGCCTATATTCGACAGTCAATAAGAGACTCAGTTTCACTGATAAGAATTAGTGAAATACTTACAGACGTCAGTGACGATTCCAGCTACAATAAATTGGGACTTGTTGGTCGCCTTCAACGCGGCTTGGAATTCCTCGTTATCCCAGGCGTTCACCTCACCCTGGCGTTTCACGACGGTGACATCTGGATACATTTCCAGGAACTCGTCGGGGAGCGGGCCATTGGGGCCTTGTAAGACTGGCGTCAGCACTGATCAGTTTGCATAGATCTCTGAATCATACCTGTCTCGGCTGATGTAGACATGATGACAGGGAGGCTGAAGACTCTCCCAATCTCGGCGTGGGCGTATATCGCGTTACGATACTGGACTGCATCGTAGTCTCGAGCCAGGCTGAATAGCCCTTCTTGCATGTCGAGAATGACTAGAGCCTAGCATAGGGTGAGTCAGGAAGCCGAAGGTGATCTCGATGGTGGTAGACTAACTGCATTGTTCTTGTCGAGTCTTTCGTACTTGTAGGCACCCATTTTGAAGGTTACTATAAAAGTATTGGAAGAATGAAGTTTTGGGATTGGATCTCTGGAAACCTTCAAGAGCGGGAGGGCTGATTGACTGATGCTTAGAAAACCTATGAGTTGCAGAAGGTGTTATGGTCTTATTTATATTTTCTGGTCTGGGTGAGTGTTGTATAATACTTGGGTCTTCGCCAGTTATCGGATCAACTTTCCAGTCATCCTGCCGTTGTTACGTGCCTAACTGCTCCCCAATGGACTTTTCTTTTCGGGTTTACAGCTGCACTATGTCACTAACGTTCATTTACGAGGTTCATGACAGCTCCACTGTGACAAGAATTCGATGACGCCGTGTACACTATACCGTCATAGAGTATTAGATGTTTTTCTGAGTAAAGACTGAACATGCATTAAGTTGTCATCGTGAACTTCAGCCTGTCACTCATACATAAAATAAGCATATGTACGTGAGTAGTGCAGCATAATGCAATGCAATGCAAGGTAGTGGATAGCGGTAGCCAATCGGATTTACGCGACAGTATCAAGCTGGAAATAGTGGCGTCTAGGTGTGGTGCTTTGTAAGGTGATGACTGAGCGGCTAGCACTACAGCTACGGCTGGTAATTCATTATAATATGTTGACAAACGGAATATTATTCTCCCCAGAAACGGACCTCTCGCCAATTGTGAGTTTGACTCTCTGGAATATCCAACCTATTGTTGTTAAATTATGACGGGATTTTGTGCGTGCTTGGGTTTAAGATGCTTTGGGTAAATGGTGTAGTAATGTGGGATGCAGCATATTTTCTTGGCATCCCACATTGTGCAATGCAACCCAAACGACCGCCTAGAAGCTTAACATTATTAGGTAAACCTGAGTAACAACAGGAGACTTCTAGCTTTTCCCTCTAACTCATGACAGAGATGACTTAAGCTAACTGATCATAGCCTCAAATGATTCAAAGTCCCAACAAAAGATTATGAGCTTTCTGCGGCTGGTTGTGTGTCTAGATCCCACAGAATCAGTCACTCAAAATCGGATTACAATATGCTTTGCAAATAGTTACAAGCAGCGACATGTCTATCTTAAGAGTTGGGAAAGAAAATATCATATAAGAGCCTAGTATTCTGTCTTTATTGAGAAGTATACAGGACAGTAGCCATCATCACCAACCGATTCAGTATGATATATTCTCGAATCTATACAATGGCTGGTGACTTGTGCAGCTCTTGTCATATCCTTCTCACTCTCAATCTACGGCGTTGACACTGACTAACATGGCTAGTACAACTCTAATATTCTCATAACTCTTGAGGGTGCAGATAATGGACGCAAGATGTATGCATGTCTGTATCTTAGATGACGTCTCTCTGCACCCAGAACGTCTCAGATTCGCTTAGGCAAGTGGCCCCTTTTCATGTGTTGGCTTTGCTCTAATAAGACTCTGACAGATTTTCAGGGGCGATAAAATATCTCGACCGCTCTGTTGAAGACATCTTTGACATACTACTGGTTGTAAGACGTGACAACTCATCAATAAATCGGTCCGTGGCCTTCTGACTGAGGAGATGAAAGACCGGAATTGCCAGAAAAGGAAGGTTTCCGACTCTGATCTACAGTAGCGTATTGCTACGTGGTGAAAAGTACAGGTATGACATGAGACCTCGCATCGCGGTGACGAGATGGCACAGGAGCCCCTGACCTCGGTTGCATCGAGCTAAGGTGTATGCTTGCTAGTTACGCTGATGAAGCTTACATATATTCTCAGTCGAGCCAATCCAACTGGTTCATCCTTTGCGGTGAAGATGCATCTAGCCAAAACTGGTGAGCGTGAAGATATTCTCCAATAAGGATATATGAGAGACGAGGTACCCTCCTGGATCGTCTGCATGTCCCTGACGGGTTTGCTCAGAGCTGCTTTAGTCCTTCTAGTAAGTTCCGACTACCCTGACGGCGACATGCTAGAAGATATTGTCCACTAAGAAAATTTGAGAGGCTAGGCCTGGAGCTACGTTGCATATTAGCTCTGTTGGGCACAAATGACTGTCCACATCTACTGGGTTCTCCTTAACGTCTATCCATCTTCCGCGGGAACTCAACATCTCTGTATCCTTCGACCTTCAGTTCTGACGGTGTGAACAACTGGGGGCATGGGTGATCGCTACGACCCGATATTGCTTTTGCAGTAAGCTAGAGGCAAAATTCTCTGCAGGACAACGTCGGGTTTACGCATTAGCGAGGTATCACTGGCCATGCTTTCAGTCTCTAACAATTCTTACGCTTATAGATAGACATGCCAGGGCTGCAATAAGGACCTACTCCATATCACCCCCTTAACGGTCCGATTTCCGGAACCAAGCTTGGTGGCGAGTTTCTACCATAGCTCGTCATTTCCTTTTCGCTTAAGTTGGCCAGGTCGTAGATCTTATTCACACTCGTACTCAGTTTCCCAAATCATCTTCATATTTACAATATCAAACAGGCAATTGGAATAGCTTTTACACATATACAGTGGGTTATTGGGGGGGCTCTTTTCTCATATGTAAGATAATAAGTCTATCTTGCATTTTTAGCTCTGGGACTAGAGCCAGAGAATAGAGGAATAGGGCAGGCAACCTAAGAACTTTGTACCTGTAAAGTCCAGGGGGACATAAGTGAACTTAGGATCCTTGCTTTTCGTGTCTCCCTTTTTCGTTCGTGGCCCCCGCAGCTGACCGAACCCCTATTTGGACCAGCCCTGATTTGTAGCTCTCAGTAAGGTACAACGAACGGTATAATTATAGGGAATAGAAAAAGAGAGGAAAAAATACGATGGATTATACTAGCTTATTGCTTTTATTGCTCTTTTAATATTCAGGTGTTAAGAACGACTACACTATCATTTATTTGCGGACAATTATGGCGTATCGAATACTTCAGCAACTCGTAGTAGATCTTTACTGCTGGCGTATTGAAGTGATGTGGGTAAGCCGTGACTATATATTTACTCAGTAAAAAGGATGCCTTAGCTGAAGGAGGGGATATAAAGAAGGGTTTAGGAAGGGCTACAAATGAAAGGGACAAGTTACACACACATATAGCATACGCTTGATTTCAACGATATTTTCTCATTTTAACTCACTTGCTCATCTCAATTTGGATAATTCAAGGCCTGAAGGCCTCAGGAAAGTGTAGGTACAACCTACCTCCTAGAGGCTTAGGCCCCAGTACGGGCACCGGTCCATGGGGTTCATTTCAATTTACGCTTGACTCTATTTCTATTGTCAATGAATCATCGACATCTCTATTCTGGTAACTGGGTCATGTCATGATCTAGTAAACCTTTCGTGGGACATCGCGATAATCCTAGGAGACAGATCCGGCTCCTCGAATTCGCGATCAAAAGGCCACATCGGCCTCAAAATACGCTTATGACCCAGTCGCGCCAGATCCTGGTCAACGCCACCGGGTGTGAGGCCCAACATCCAGTCCTGAGCCATGTCGTAAAGTTCCGGCTCTAAGTACCCGATCTTGACAATTACGATATCCGCCGCTCGAGGAGTGAGGTTCAGCTCGGTGAAGTCCCGTTCAAGATGATAAGGCTTTCTCAACTTAGTGAGGATGATGTAGACACTGCCCACTTGCAGCACAACTTCAGTCTCAGCATGGAGATCCCCATGCTTGATAGCATGAACTCTTCCAGTCATGGTTACTGGACCAGCATGGATGTTGTCTACTTCCGCACCGGCTGTAACGGTAACAACAGCTCCAACGCCAGCTTCAACTACTTTTTCCACAGCGCTAGGGCCAGGTACACTTGCATAAATCACAACAGGTCCGGCCTCACTTTTGAACTCAGAGCGCGCCAATAGTTGCGCAAGACCCCATGTAACATCTCCTGAGCCACCGGCCGTTGGGTTGTCACCGGAGTCGGAGATGAGGAATGGCCGTCTTGTGGACTGTAGAGCTGCGTCAAGGCACTCTGCCAAGGTTCCCGTCGGTGCAACGAACTTGAAGTCCTTATGAGCCTTCCAGAATATGCCTGCTAGCTTCCCTGCGCTATTCGAGACTGCTTCTTTATCCCAGCCTGTTACGACCACCACAGCTCGGTTTCTGGGCTCATCAGCCCACGCGTATCCGACCCATATCGCCGCATCTATCACCCCTTCAGTAGCCTCAACATTCGGAACGGCAGCGTAAATATGAGCCGCAGGCTCATCACGTGTTGATGTCTGCTCTCCAGGGAGCAAAACAGGGAGAGGAATCCAAGCCTTATAGGGGCGGAAGACTTCACCATTATTGCGACGCTTGATCAAATCAAGGAGGTTCCTGCAAGCACGCTCCTTCGTTTCAGCAACATCAACATGTGGCGCAGTCCGGTAGCATGTAATCAAATCGGTTTGGTGAGCTAACTCTGGCGAAACATTGCCGTGAAGGTCCATCGATGCAGACACTAAAACGTCCGGGCCGATGATCTCTCGACAACGCCTGAGAAGTTCATACTCCACATCATCAAGGCCTTCAACGCACATGGCACCGTGAATGTCAAACCACATGCCATCAAGTGTTACCGATGCCTTGATCTCTTCGAGCCGCGACAGGATCTCGGCAGAGAGTGTTTCGAAGGCATCACGGGTCACAATACCTCCCGGAAGAGCATGGCCGATGAGCGAGCCACGCCAGTAGGCGGCTTCGCCAAGAGCCGAGCCGGCCTGAATGAAGGGGTACTTCTCGATGACTTCGTCGCCCCGGCGGGGGTGAAACGCTGCTGCTTGGGTCTTGGAAGCGGAGAACGTCGACGTTTCACACGCTAGACCAGCAACGGCGATAACAGGGCGCGGCGCCATCTGATTATTAGATAAATAAAGAGCGAGGGGGCGTAGTGCCATTGAAGTTGACGATAGAAGCTAACTGAGTTTTGGATAACCATGGAGTTGCATTAGGGGTCGGCACTTACAGCGGCGTCTGTGGGGTAAAGGAGGATCCAATCCATCATAGAAAGACTACCCACCCATTGTCGTGTGAGGCTTATAGCAAGGCATTTAACGCATCACGGTAACGTCCTCTCTTCTGTTCTCTCTTCTTTATCGTTCCTCTCCATCATTGACTCGGTTAAAAAGGGGCTCCGCACGATGCACTGTGAGTGCGGCTTGCTAGTAAACACAGAAGTAAGTGATCGTGAGAAAATGATAACGTGCTGCTCTAACGCGAAGTTAAAGTTCGCTGACCGCGGGGTCGATGGGGAGCCGAGACATCGTTCACTCCGAAGATGAGTAGCACTTTAACTTGGGGTTTCGAAGTAAATCTGCTAAGGCAAGTGTTCTATTTCATACTATTTCTTCAACCATTTAATCAATCTAACTGAGGGCGTCGCCTTAGCGGAATTGAACCTACTCCACGCCTCGTCTAGCACTTTTTGCAAGATTCCTTTCACACGAGCGGCCATCTCCGGTAGATTCATCTTCATAATTATTGAAGAAATATTAAAATAGGAAATGAGCTGACGTCTCGTGCTAGTGATATAATATGGGGAAGATAACAATTGAACGCGCCAATACTGAGTCAAGCTTCAGAAAAATTCGACAATTCAAAAACCCCCAGCTCTCTGGCCGCCAAGCAACTAGGCAATACTATATGCAAAGGATCGGAACAGAATTTCTCAGCAGAGCCTAAAGCCTGCGCCTTTCTTCTGGGGCATCGGAATCTTAGTGATGGACACTGGTGAGCGGCCATCCAGAGACATCGGGCGAGGGATTACAACGCGAAGCCAGAGGGCAGCCAGGTCCTGAATATGGCAAACACCGCTCTCGACAGCTGGCGGCTTAGTCCACCAACCAAGCTGCTATTAGCGTGGTGTCGCCTATCTAACCGAGACCCAATCAACGCCTGGATGGGGGATGGCTGCCCAGCACCCTCAAGAGCATCTAAACTCCGCCCGATATTCAGGTGGCTATACTATGTAAGATTCTACATGGGCATTATATTGTCTGATTCAATCATTTCGTTTGATGTCATTTCCGGCAGAACTCCAGGAACTTTTGGTTAGAATCCTTGTTGTACGTTGCCATTAATACATACACTAAACAACTAATAATAGACAATCTTATGTACTACCGGTCGGCAGCTATTCTAGCACCCTTCAGTGGTGCTATTTTTCTTCAATTAGCCCTGAAGACTATGCCAGGAATAAGTATTACAGGGGGATATCCCCTGACCTATTACCCAAAGCAATCGAGCTCGCTGTATCTGTCGTCACTAATTATAGAGTCAGAATGCGTATTCGATCGAGTCAGCTGAACTAATTTCTGCGATACAGTAACCATACAGAGCAGAAAGGTAGCGATCTAAAGCACCGCATATAAGCGCAACTACGTTAAGACATCCGCGCAGACTACGATACAGCGCCGGTCGCAGCAACAACACGTTGAATCGGCGTTTGCAAATACTTCGAGAACTAGAAACTTAAACCTTAGATCTCTATGTCGGAATCTCAACCAAGACTGAGACGGAGGGGAGGACCGAGATCAAAGAGCGGCTGTGAGAACTGCAAGCACGTCCCCCTTTTTAACATGTTTTCGTGGATGGCCCTAACGACCTCCAGAGCTCGGCATATGAAATGCGACGAAACGCGACCATATTGTAGACGATGCTCGCAGAAGGGATGGGTATGCGGTGGCTACTTGACGGTTGATGGAAATCAAGAAGCAGGCGCCGGCTTTATTGAAACTTCTATCACGACATACGCCATTCCGTTTCGCATCCCTGGCAGCCAGCAAGACCGACGATTGCTTCATTATTTTTGCGTTCGAGGCGCAGGCGACTTATCTGGTCAACTGGGTTCAGAGTTCTGGACACGTCTTGTGCTACAGCAGAGCCACGACCACGCCCCTGTACGTCAAGCTGTCGTTGCCCTTAGCTGTGCACATCAATGTTATATAGCAGCGCGCGATAGTGGCGAGTCGGCCCCGGCCGACGCTATAGTCCACTACAGCAGAGCTATGCGATCGCTACGCAAGTACATGAGCGTCAGCATTGATAACAGAACAGAGATGTCAGCGATAATTCCTCTCGTTTGCTTTATACTTTTCTGCTGCCTTGAGAATACACAAGACAATACTGGAACGGCATCACGTCACCTAAGCAGTGGAGTCGCGATTCTTGCTCGTCAAAAAGAAAGAAGGTCATTCGACTACCACGAAGTTCGGGACCACGAACATTTAGACTTACTAGAGCATATGCTAGCTCGGCTAGATCTACAAGCTAGCATGTTCGATGATGCTCGCCTGCTTCTTGTGAAACAGATTCCGACAATAAGGGCCGAGCCGTCGTCATCCGACGCCTTTAAGACTATCGACGATGCGCAAAGAGAACTAACTGGATTACAAAGCAAGAAGCTGCAGTTCCTGATATATAATGAAACATTGAAGTTTGGACCGAGCAAGACCTTCCAAACGACGTGAAACTGCAAAAGCAAACAATTGAGGCTGCTTCCACAGAGTGGTACGAGAAACTCGACCGGTTGGTTCAGGACCAAACGATTTTACCCGAGAACAACAACAGTCCCGAAATAAGTCGTAGAGAAGACCGATTTGCGGCTCAATCGTACGAATGCGCGCAAGATTCAGCAATTACAATTTTACGTATCCATTACCATGTATTTCGCCTCCTGTTATCAGCTAGTCTCCCCTGTAACTCACCGACTGTTCCTCGAGGTCTAGCATAGCCGGCCTCTTCGACTTGGCATACGTGGTTAAGGGCGTACCTAGGTTACGAGGGTGTGGTGCCTATAGGCGGACGGAGAGAAGGGAGGGTCATAATGAGTTCGAGTGGCCAGCCATACGCTTTTCGACGCGCGTACGTATAGCGGACTACCAGGTCTCGTAGAGGCTCATGCTCTCCCCGATAACCAACATCTTCACGTGTAGCCATGTGAATTGCATAGATAACGTGACAACGATGCCTGAGATATTGGTTGTGGACAACTCAACGATAGGTTTAGGCCGTTGAACAGGCTTTCCCTGGAGAAGACTTATCATAACAGGCAACTTGCATGTGACTCTGAGTGAAACTTGAGATGACCGTGGCATTTATAGTTGCTCAAGCTAGTCCCTTAATTTACAGATGCACATCAGACAAGTGCAGTTAAAACCCACAACTACACACGCAGGTTATGATGGCTTTTGAGAAAGAATCGGTCGAGGGTTACCTGATAACAGACTATTTCACACCATGATCAGAAAAGCGGTAAACGAACAAGATTCTAATGACTCTCAAAACTTCATTTATCAGTCCATTGCTGAGTATTATATCAGAGCCCGATTACTTTCGCCCGACGGTCAGGTCGTTGCGGCTCGCTGCTTGTAGACTGTGGCATCGAGAACGCTACAGTCTTGCTGCCGTCTTCGAAGTTAATCTCATCGAAACTGGTAATACTGATAATTAAGGCCTCTCCTGACCTCATCAACCTGCTTCTTAGAAGGCTTAGAAGCGCATAGATTCATAGTAAATGTGGTCCAGCGGGCACACTGCGAGCGAATGAAGCCGGGTAGCGTGCTTGTCAGTTCTTGTCCCTGTGTAACCTAGTATTAGGTTGACGTCGGTAAGGATAGAGCAACTTGGGGACTGGGGTCCTCCAGTTGGCAATTGGCCCAATGGCATAATGATACCGGCAAAGCTAGGAAGATAATAAGGACACAATGGGTGATGTAGGCCCTTAACGCCACCACATTCTGGACAAGCCATGACGAACAGGGAAATAGAAGGGACTGTGATAGTGTGATTGATGAGTTTCGTCAGATGTCAACTCGAAAACGGTGGGAAAAGGCCGCAGGGTAGTATGACAGCAACTAGTATTCGACGGCTCGGAAGATAGCGGTTTAGGTTATGATTCCATTTGGGTCTCAAGTTCGAGGGATTCTTCAGTCTTTTTATAAGTTGTACGCTTGGCCTTCTCCAATGCGGTTTGTCTGCTTGAACTGAGTCAGCTCGACTCAACGGAGCTCCCTTGCGAACTTCGGCTTTCTTTTAGAAGCCCCATATCCAGTAGTTCCATCCCTTTACTGTTTCTATGCATGACAATGCTCCGAGTCCGACTTGGCAGTTTAACAATTCCTGAGATCCATAGTGATGAGAGGAGGATATCGTTTGTTATTTGTACCCGGCCACGCAAACATCATTTGATCGATCTTAGTGCTGTATTTCAATATCGTGACACTAAAACGTGATCGAGTAGGCAGGTAGTTTATGGACAGGTGCTTGATTTCTTGAAACAACACTCGAAAGCAACGAGCACTATACTCATAAAAGCAACATATGGGCTCACCATCCAAGTTCAATGCTTTAGGAAATCTTTCAGCTTGCCCCTTGTGTACCCGCAAGCAAATCTGTGTGACTCCGCGAACCCCTCTTCCAACTAGCATCTATAATCGTTGTTCCCACCAGTCTGTGAGGAACTGCTTTGTCTGTAGTGTGTAATGCCTCTCTTCTCCGAGATTCGGGAGATTTACTTACTGTGGTAACATCATGATGTAACCGTTCTTGATACCAGTCACACTAATATTACCTAGCATTTCTACGACCTCCCGCATGCCCGCAGGCTCCCGTATAACAGTCTTATTTCTGGATGGCCATATATGTTTCCAGGGAAATAGCTCGGAAATATCAAAGTTGCTTCGAGAGCTAGTAACATGGCCCGACCTCTCTCTAGGTTTCCGATATACGTGAGAAGCGAGCCTTAGAATCTAGTTTGAGCCAATATGCCTTGTGGGATGTCAACGTCTGTCTTATGGTCCATATGTGAGTTATAAGGATTGCGGTTACCGATCGTGCAGCCAGGTAGATCCCCTCTGAGGCCCTTCGACATTCTCCGACCAAGAGTCTTTCTGGCAGCCACAAATGACATCAACCCGAGTCGAGTGTTATTTGAACAATGCTCGCAGAGTCTCGAGAGCATTCCTAAGGTCGTCGGTGAGAGAATAGGCTCCATATTAAGGTTAGCAATATGAGCTTCACGCCTGGCGGAGTTTCAAGTGTCCAGGATATGGGTTAGATCACCTACGTTTCCTGAAGCCCTCCGACAGGTAAATCACTCAATTTATCGGAGAACTTGAGGATCAATAGGATAATAGTTTAATTCAAGTAATTAGAATTCATCGCATCTCTGTACTGTGAGCCACTTTACCCTTCATGAATCCATCATCTCTTTCATCCCTGTAAGCCTGCTTGGCTACAATATGGCTGGGCCCATGATTTTACCTAACCTACCTTACTGCGCCTCTTCACTATCTTTTTGATGAATACGTTCATAGATACAGCTCCCCAAGAATATAATAGCGCCTGGAAATATTGAAATGTTCCCGAGTTAGGCCGCGAATGAGGTGTGAAATGGACCTCACTACATGCCGGGACTATTTCCACGATCTCAATACCCATACTAAAGTGTCATGGGTGAGCCGCGTTCATGCACTTAGTCAGCCGAAGGTGGCGTGATCTAAGGGGATAGAAAGGGGAGGGGTTGTCTCAGGATGGGCCCTACAATTTAGGACGGACATCACCAGAGTCAACAAGCATAGTTCACGCCTACGATCTTAATGAAATTAACGATTTTTTCACGAGATCACTCGACCCCCCTACTTCTTTCGTGAGACCTATAGTTTGAAGGCCTCAGAAGTTGTAGCTTTGGCCTGCCCTTCGAGGGCTTGGACCCCTGGATGGGCGCTGGCCCATGGGGTTCACTTCGATACATACGAGCGTCAACACAGATTTCACGACCGGGAATAAGGTGATGGAGTTAATCAGTTGAAGATAATCTCATGATTTATAAACGAGCATAGAAAGTGTATCTATATATGCATATAGTACTTAATGAAGTCCTTTGAAGCGAAAAGGAGAGAATCAGCCCCAGGATACCCAACATTACAACTAACTTTAGTCACAACTTCTTCCGTACTTAGGTTAAGAACGATGGTGTCTCCAATCTAGACGTGTAGGCCAGCCGCATTCTCCAGTACCATTACAACCTGGTAACGATAGACAAAGTGGGTGGAACACCAAAAACAGAGAATCAAGTTGGGGATCTCAGAGTATCCCAATTGCGCTTAATAATCAGGCTCTGTACCTGAGAAAATTGTTGGTTCTATGAGGTGAACTACATTTGGAGACAGGAGCATTTCATTTGCTAGCCGAGCTCCGGGTAGGTTGTGTGAGGTCCACGCACGACAAGCTGCGCCGCACGCGAAGTCCTTTACATGTACTCCTACTTCGCAAATCTTGCCAATATCGGCAGTTAGCCACCCTACCTGTCAGAGTTATTCTCAGTGCAAGGTCGGGCTTCTGACAATCGCCAACAGCTAACAGCCTGCAAGTAGCCCAAGAAGCGTAGTTACATCAGTGTTGCGCTAATGGGAAGCATCATCAGGTACAAGCATTAGGACAGTGTTAAATCCCGTATATGCGACAGTTTCCGCGCCACCCAAGCTGAACCATGACGATATGTACGACGCTCCAGTGCAGTTAGTGGCTACGCATATGCCTTAGAATATGGCATCAGGCGTTGCTCGGCTTAATGTTACCGCATCTAGGTCTGCACCCCAAAATCTGCAATACGACATGCGAAACCTAGGACCTATGGTAACAAGAGTGATGGTACACCAGCTCAATGCCGGTGCGCGGATCCTCACTGCCCTGCGCGCTTGCATACTGAATAGCGGTCAACACCTGAGCCAGCAAGGCAAGGCTGTAGGTAGCCCAGGTTCCGCACCTGACAAGCAATAACCCTCATCTACTGTGGTACCAGCCCAGGCGAGCTTCTACCAACGAGCCGACTATCATTGGCCAATCGGATATTCTGCATGCGCATTAGAACCAACACTGAGAATATGTCATCTCTGGCACCGAGAGGCTCACGCGTCAGCTTTGCTGTTGTTCAACTGTAGCTATACCACCCTGAACACAATCTCAGTACCTCGCTTGTCTGTATCGACGTTGTCCATCCTTGCGATATAAGAATGACGCGATATAAGTTCATTCACGGTAGAAATCTGTGTTGACCAGGTAAAACGCCCAATGCGAGTCACAGTCGTCGACATGTGTCAATAGATATTAATTATGCGGACGTACACACGGGCAGGGTTAAACATGGAGTCGTATTCATACTAGAGGGGTTACGATCGGTTCAGGAACGGCTTGAACTAAATTTATACCATCGTCTGCAGGAAGTCAATGTTTGCTATTTGTTCAAATCTTGTTCTATACACATCGCACAAGCTGTCTCTGAAGAACTCAAAATTGACTACCATGCCCTGGTCGTTGATAATTGCCATTCTCTACAGAAAACTGGTCAGTCCGTTCAATAAGGTTACCTTCCTTCAGACTGTTACTGCTGCCTTGGAGGTGCTCGGTAGTAAGGCTTCGAAAACATCGATGCGTCCCGCCTTCATTAGAAGAGGAGAGACCAACTGCTATTGAATTTATGGCGTCCAAGTTGTAATACCTGGAGTAAGGATCGGTGTGATATGGCCTTGACTGCTTCCCTTCGGGACTAATTGTTGACGCTCTGGCTCCAGTCAGACTCCGTACGAGGGATCGAAGCCTCGGCCATTCGGTGGCTGTAAGTGCGCGTAAGGATGGTATGGAGCCCATGATAATCACGAATGACTGCTCTGTGGCACTCCATAGCGCACTTAAGCTAGCATCATACTCGGCATTGTGACCCCCACGAGATGTTTCCGCCGTGATGGTCTTGAGAATCGATGCAGTCATCGTCAGAAGAGATAGCGATAATAGTCCCGAAAGCGCTATTTTACGACGGTTCGGCATGTTGAGTTTCCAAACTATGAGAACTGGGAAAAGGACGTATGTAAGGTCCGAAAAAGTCAAAGTAGCTATGAAATCGCTAATGTAAGCCGACACACGAATTGTATTCGAAAGGGGAGATTTCGTACTTACACTGAGAGAAGAACGCCAAGTATAATTCAATATTGGGATTCCAGCGCCTTGCTGGTATGGACGGGTCCCATAGACCCTCAACGGGACTGCACTGGACAAAAATGATGATAAGGAGGGCTATAGTGGCTAGGCTCTGGAATGTTGTCCAGAATATAAGATACCACTTCAGCCATCTTTTGTTGCCAAAAAGCCGGATAAGGAGGACTGTGATTGAGACTCGAGCGAGGACCGTTCCCAACAATCCAGGGATCGTCGACAACCATACAAACTTAAGAATGTTGACAAGCTGAGTAAATGATAAATCCTTATCATGCTTTCCGAGACCCCATTGCATGGACTTTGTCAAGCATGCTTGGAAACCAATCTGGCCAGCCTGGGCAGGTATCAGTATCTCGGGTCAGCTACTTCATACGTAAAGTGTTAGCGGGGCGGGAAACTCACCGTCGCAATCAGCATGAGCCAGTCATCTGACAATAGACCATGTAGAATATGGGCGCGAACATAGACTCGCGCCGCAACGACGATGATGCATAGCGACGTTAAGGCCCAAGTGAGGCCCATGATAATCGGCTGGCGACCCAGATCATCAGGGTTCTGTGGAGGTATGTCCATCGTTTCTGTGTATATGGAAAAGCGTCTTTGGTAAGTGTGATGGCAGACAGGGAGGCTCCCACTTCAACTAGAATAGGATCGCAATAGGGGAGCGTGAATGATCGCCCAAGCTTGCATACAATGGCACGGACGGGGTTATGCTGTAAGTTGATCGGCTTGAAGCTGATGGCCAGAACTTGATACATACGGTAATATACCTTATAACCTAATCCGTAGCAGAGCACGAAGGAGGCGAGACATAGGCCCTTGTTCCAGAGATAAAAGTCCCCCAATCCGGCTTTCGGGAGTAATACAGCGACAACTGGGGGTTGGCTGGGGATGCATATTGCTGTTGGCTGACCTCGCATTTGCATATGTGAGCCTATTCCTGGACTAGATAGGCGGGTCTCACGTACTGCGAGTCGAACGCCCTGTTGGCAGCACAGAATGAAACACTCAGAATTTAGGAATCAACAACGACTGGTTGCTTGGTTACGATGTATGTGAGAAAGGCGCGTATTAATACATTGACAGTTGGTCGGCGAACCGCTAGTTGCATAGTAGGATATTTTCCCGACTTGGAGGGTTAAGTCTTCCCCCCCCAGTGACGGCACTGCTCCGCAACCTTGATAACTATTCTCTCCAACAACTTCCTGTAAGAAATCTTGCATAGTTGACTAGCATAATGGCGCTCATTAACATTTCATATTCTTGGGAACCCATTCTGGCCACCATCGTCCTGTATGTCGTCTCGCTTGTTGTCTACCGGCTATTCTGGCACCCCCTCGCTAGATTCCCGGGTCCCAAACTTGCAGCTGTGACTCGCTATGTTGAAGCTTACTACGATGTTGTCTGCAATGGCCAATATGAGTTTAAAATTGCAGAAATGCACAAGAAATACGGTATTGATGTCCACGAACAATAATCCCCGTACTGCGACTGCTTCATTCTGACCGCTCAAGGGCCTATAATTCGCATCAGTCCACACGAGCTTCATGTTTCCGACCCAACCTTCTTTGAAACTCTAGTCTCGCGAGACGGTCGGCGGAATAAATACGATTGGGCCTTCAGAGCTTTCCAGGCCGATCTCTCCACGATTTGTGCCGTAGATCACGATGTCCACAGGCGCTGGCGAGCCCCATTA
The DNA here is from genome assembly GCA_022578865.1 of Xylaria sp. FL0043. Classification (NCBI taxonomy): domain Eukaryota; kingdom Fungi; phylum Ascomycota; class Sordariomycetes; order Xylariales; family Xylariaceae; genus Xylaria; species Xylaria sp. FL0043. The sequence continues at coordinate 225,688 of MU397263.1, forward strand.
GGTACATTTTTGTCAAAAGCCAACGTGTTTTACAAACAAGACATTATATCTAGGTCTGTGTCGAAGTTATGCTATCGGCTCGATGAGTTCGCGGAGCGCAGCAGTGGAACAGGCGACGCCCGTCTCAAACTCGGTCCTGCCATAAGCTCTTTTACAAGAGACGTAGCCATTGAGTTCTTGTTTGGAGAGTCCCACAATAACCTTGACCACCTGCATTTCAATCCTGGTTTGACGACAGTTCTTCAAGCTTCAGGTGCAATTTGGCGAATTACGAAACACGTAAGATGGTATGGCCGACTCATGAAATCTCTCCCCCTATCACTCGTCGAAAGACTGAGCGATGAAAATGGCAAAGCATTTTTGGTTTTTCTGAAGGTTAGCGCTTTCTATCTTGCAGAACCAGGTGTCTGCATGTTATCGACGTTGCTCCATCCCATTCTAACTAATTGATGATATAGGATATGATGCGTCTAACCAAAGACATCCACTCTGCTTCGGCCAATAAGACCCTGGATGCCGATAAGCCTCACACGCTTGTAGACGAAATACTCGAATCAGACCTGCCAGTATCTGATAAATCTTTTGAGCGATGTTTTGATGAAGTGATTACAGTTTCTGGTGCGGCTTTTGAAACTACAGCTCAGTCAATTCGAGTGATACTTTACCATGTATACAGAGAGGAGAATATCCTCAACCATCTGCGGGACGAATTAGCAGCTGCCACAGCCAAGAGACCTTCGAAAAGCCTTGAATTAGCTGACCTAGAGCGACTCCCTTACCTTACTGCCGTGCTTACAGAAGGATTGCGTCTCGCTCCTGCGCTTGCAAGTCGACAGGCTCGTGTAGCACCCGATCGTGACTTGATCTATGATTCATGGACAATTCCAGCAGGAACGCCAGTGGGAATGACGACCATTTTTATGCATCGTGATCCAGAGCTCTATCCAAGTCCAGAGCAATTCATCCCGGAGCGATGGGTGGATATCAACCAACGAAGGAAGGCAGAGAAGGCGTTTGCACCCTTTTCTAAAGGCGCAAGAATATGTGTCGGGATGCAGTAAGTAAACGATTAATCTTGGGCCGTCATTACGTACTAATTTGATTGCCCTTCAAGTCTTGCTTGGGCAGAACTATACATGTTCATTGCTGCAATTATCCCACGCTACGACCTTGCTTTTGACGCTGCGGCGTACGACGACATCAAGTGGACTAGCGATCAGTTCATTATTGGCACCAGCGGCAAAGGTGGGCTTCTCGCAACTGTGAAGAAGGCCCAGGTGTGAAACCCTAAGCCAGCGTTTCCCGCGTCCTGCAGGGTTTGAGAATACGTCCCCGCAACTATAACGATGTCTCGACCCAAGTTCAGGCATCTGCCAGTAACCTTGATGGTTCTCATTGAGTGTATGTTAGGGCTATCAGCATGTGAAAATCCAAGTTGTGATCATCTCAGATACCAAGCAAGACAGTGGTTACAGCCGGAGCTAGGTGCTATTAAAGGCTAGACTACGTAGTCCACATTTGAGGCCACGAGACCTCCGTGCCCTACCAGTATATTTAAAGCCAATCAAAATCATTGCAATTCGTGTATGAAGGAAGAGTGGTGCCCTCATGATAATAGCTCAAAGCAGAACCCGAAGTTTTCACATCTACTCGTGTCCTCACTGAGAACTCTCTACCTTTTCGATGAGGTCAATTAAGTGCTCAGCGACAAATTGCGGGTTATCCCTTTGAATAAAATGTCCAGACTTCGGTGCGATAAGCGGCCCTTTCGCCCTGTCTGGGTCGGTGAGCCCGCAGAGTCCCTTATTGTACTTCTCCCACATGCTAGATCCCGTTAGCCAAGTTAACAGTTAGGGACTAAGAGTTCGCTTACGGTTGGGTATACATGTCCGCTAAGCCTAGGGGAATTTTCATGGTTTCCCATTCCTCCTTCGAGAATTGCTCAAGCTCGTGACCCGCAACGGTTATCCAAGGGCCTTTGTCCGAAGTTTTCGACCCCTTAAGCTTCGGCTTTGATGGGTCGGGCAGAATACTCCTAATATCTCGTCTGTCAAACCCCTCCTTGTTTTTTACCGCTGATCCAAAGGTCGTTGTTAGTTTGTTGTAGGCAGCTTCGTACGCTTCGAGCGAGACGCCAGCGGGAGCCATCTGCTCTAGGTTAAAGCGTGGGTCCTTCGGGTTCGGCCAAATATCAACTGCGAATTCAACGTTTACTGGGTTGGAGTCAAGGAACAGGATTCCTTCGACGATCGTAGGATATCTAGCCCACACGGAAGTTGTGAGTCACAACACTAGGCAAAGGATAGGGGCTGTATTCTCTTACCTGTCAGCGTATCTCCGTGCGACATGTGCACCTATACTGTTGTTCACAAAGACTATGCGTGAAGAGCGCTCTGGAAGTAGAGTCTGAAGCAGCTCGTGGAGATCGTCGACGACATCGTCCAGTGTGTGTGCGTAGCCATGATCTTTGCTCGGCCAGCTTTCGCGCGGGTCTCTCGGGGAGGCGCCTTGCCCATAGCGGTCATAGGTAAGTATGCATGGCTTTGGGGAAAGATTGGACTGCCGAATAAGTTTAATAGTAGGTTTCCAACAGCTTTGTGGAAGTCCAAGGCCATTCAGGCAGACAAGCAACAGACTACTCTCTGCGTCCCCCTGAAAGAGCTCGTAGACAAGAGGGGCATCTGGCTTAGAAGGGAGAGTCACGGTAGACATGTCGAGTCAGATAAACAAACGGGCGAAAATAGTGCAAATTCTGATGTACTACTATTGCTGACAGTGCTTTTATCGACGGTCAAATAATTGAAGAGCTTGGGGGGTCTATACAAGAGTAAAAAGGGGACCCTGGTTGGACATTGACGGCTTAATGTTAGACAGAGATAAGCACTGGTTGCTTGGAGACGGTCTCTGCCTAAGGGCTCGCCACGTAAATCGCTTTAGTCTTTCTGGATTGCTACCCCTGCGGTGAGCCTCACATTAAACGTAAGTAATCTTGGCATCACCCCTAAGGAGCAACCTTTACAGACAGGCATAAATCCTCTGCATAAGGCGGGAAAGGAGGGCTACACTTAACACATTGGACGCAGAATCTTATTGGAGGCCAAAAAGAAAATAGGCGGGTAGGTTCCTCTCGGTTGCTGCAAAAGCTGCATGGTACCCAACTGTCATCTGGTCGGCAACATCAAGAATATCTATAGCGTGGGGGAATGCAACGCTTCAGCACAGTGTTGAAACCAACAAGTGCTTACCCGGCAAATCTTAACGAGCCGACTAACAAGCAGCACCTGCTCATGTTTCTCGTCCATCTTGCGCGTTCTTCTTTCCAAGGTTGCATATCTAGGCGCCCACCACCTTCAGGGCGCGCAGAAGACGCCGGAGATTTTCTGCAGGCTAGCCATACATCCTACCAGTCAGACTGCTACTTAGACTGTTATAACTACAGCCCTTATAACCTCTTTTGCCCCCCCCCTCCCCCTCCTTTTTGAGCCCCCGTTGCTTCACTCCACAATTAATCAGGAATTTCTTCCTATTTCGAATGATCTCAAATAGAATCCATGTTCCACCATCTGCCTTAGTCCTGTGGCCTCCATTCATTGGATGGTCCAAAGCTCAGATTCTCCTCCAGTCGTCACCAAAGATGTTGGTGGTCTGTAATCCGGTCGCTCCATGGAGGATAGAATTCTCCTTAGCCCCCAGTTCCTGGCAAAGGAGTACAAGAATCCGTGATTTGCTCACCTTTATCCTCCCTCCCCATCCCATGTCCCCAGCTGGCAATATCTTCTAGCTCTTCTTGCTGGCTGCCAACAGGAACCGAGATATCATCTGGTGAGATGTAGACACGAGTCTTCTCTAATCGAGACGGTAACGGATCCTTACCAGTTGTGTCTTCCATCTCAATACTGTCGCTAAGACGGACATTATGAACAACACGCAAGATAGTTGAGAATTTGGTGCTATAGCCACCTCCAGCAAGTGTAACCACTATGTACCCGGCGGCAACGCCCAGTGTCGTTATTCCAATAGCGATACCGTAAGCCAACCATAGAATAGAAGGAGTGTATGTATATATGTTGTGATAGGTAAATGCCGTAACGTTGGTGGGTTTGGGTGAATAAGATGGATCTGGGAATCTGAGTCGGTGGGAGTTAAGTTTCAGTGTTTAGATGACTAACGAAGACTTGAAGGTATAAGGTATTACTCACTGCGTTAAAGCTGCTTCCGATCCCAGGCTGATCGTAGCGTTCCTGAACATCTCTTCTAAGACCTTTTTTACAGACATGTTGTATAGATTACTCTGATCGACATCAGCCACACTGTAATCCGAAAGCCAATTCTGCAGATAGTAGAGTTTCTTTGTAAATAGGAGCCCAGTCAAGGCTACTTTCGTGTCTACGTTAGTCGACCTTTGAAGTTCGTTCGCATTGACTATAATTGATCCCGTAAGATAAGTTTGAAAAGCATCCAACACACTTATGTATGCCCAACCAGTCTGATAGTCCGGATCAGGGTTTAAATCAGGATTGTCCGGGAATACAAGGGAAGGGGCGTGTACTGAAAGCCTCTGTGTGACTGGCGATCCATAGGCGGTGATATTCGAATATATAGTCTGAACTCCCTCTTGATAGGTGAAATGGGTCCTGTATGTTGCGTTCCAGAGCCCACACTGCACTATCGTAATATTCTTTGGGGTAAACTCGTCATCATAGGCACTCGCTATGATTGTGAACCCGTATGGTGGTTGAGAAATGCCGAGAGGTGAAAAGGTATAGCCCAACGTTGTGTTTATGTTCCAGGGTATGTCACCAGTGCCTGGGTAGGAGAGATACAGTATGTTTGCAGGCCCAACTTGATCGGGAAGTTCATACCTTAGCGACGCATTATGGATGCTCGCCGCTTGTTTCTTCCAAAACTCGGTGTTACTGCCCACATCATGACATTTCAATGCTGGCCCGACAAAAGAAGTCCTATAGGATGAATTCGTGAACGGCGCTGGTAAGGACACCACTTCACCACCAAGAATCGATCGTGATACTGCTCTGACGACTGGAGCTACAGGCCCAGCATAGCTGTTGATCCCATTCGTATCATCTTCATGATCTGTAATCTCAACATTCGCGAAAGAAACATTGGCAAAGTCCACGGTGGATACATTCATCATGGATGACTCTACAACAAGCGACGGCACGATGTTCAGAGTAGTTGGAGTTACGACTGCGATGATGGGAACCAGCCTGGGAAAGGGGTTAGTTTCCATCACGAAAGATGTCTTGATATCCAGCTGACCAGTACAACAACGCAAGAAGCATGGCGACCGGAAACTGCCGCCACAAACGGAGCTTTAGGATATGTGTTATTCCTGCTTTAGACAAGAAAAGACTATCGATCAACCCCAGTTCAGTGGGCTGCATCTTAATCCCTCTCCAACTGAATTGCTCCTGTGCTGTTCCGACGGCCATGCCTAAGAAAGTCTTCACCAGGGTCGCGAGGATAAGGCCAGCAGCAATATTGATCTGCTGCTTGGATATCGGCAGGATGACACCCATAGAAAGGCCTACGGAGTCGGTCGGTGGAGGTTGGCCATGTAGACTTTGATAGAAAGCATGGTGTCCAATTGCGAGCGACACAGCTGCGAGAAGAGATGCTGTAAGAATGATATACGGGCCTTGTAAGATTCCCTTCGTCTTTCTCAAGAGCTCCATGATGGTGTCGTTGGTTTATAACGGTGACTATTGGTAAACAGGTGAAACAGCTCGAGAGGGTAGATTCTAGCTCAAACTGTCTGATGGTTGCTCTTTGCCGCAAATGACTTCACATGAGTTTTGCTGTGCTTGTGGGTGTGTGTGGAAAAGATAGTAATGCAGTAAATAAAACTCGGCGTCAAGCTCTCGTAGCTTGGTATAGGAGTATGTGTCTTGGTATTGTAGCCACTAGTTACATAATATCTATATAGGACGTGGTAGTCAACATTTCTTTTGCACTTCATTGCATCGAGGAATGTAGTCCGTGGGGGCTGGGCACTACATGGAAAGGCTTATCCGAGCCTACATCAAACGCCACATCCCTTTCCGGAAGCCTCCATGACAATAGTTCGTGTTTTTGATTTTATAGCTTACTTTACGTCGTAATTACTACGTTCGATGTCTTGTCGCCCCGGTAGGATAACTGAAGTAGTTAGATTGAGGGCCATGTGCGGGCAATCTGCAATGCGGCTTCTTCAAATAATTGCATGAAACAAAGGTTATTTAAAATTGACATACGGCTTAAGCGGGGTCAGCGTTAACCAATTGACCTTTTTGAGAGAAATTTGCTAAGACCGCCACAGAGAAATACTCAGGGCAATTACTACGTGCACTACATGGGTTAAGATAACAATGCACAAGGTACTCCCAGTATCTGTGAGCTATCATAAAAATAGTAATGGAATCTGAGATAACGTCGTTATTCATTGGTTACCAGAGTAAGTATTGATCAAGTTAAGCGCTATCGCAGACGAGACATTTTGATACGCCTATTCTTGCGGTTTGCAGATTAGCTGCATATGAGACCCCCTGACAGCTTATATGGTCTCTTTGACCACCTAAGGATCAGCTAACGGGACTTACGCGATTCTAGCAGCCTAGTCTCGCCTGATGTTACCTGTGCGAAGGACAAAAATGGCAAATGTAAAATACAAGACATCTCGGAGGCCACCGAGGTCGGGCGGGAATCCCAACCATCACACCCAAATGAACTGGTAGGGCAATCATAGAAGAACGCCATTTTCAAGCGCAAATCCGCAGAAGATTCAAAGTACAATATCTTCTGCATGAGAATGGAAGCAACCTGGTTGATTTTATAGATAGCTTCTCCTGCTGTGGAGATAAACAGGTATAGGCATAATAATACAGTGGTGAGGCGCAGTATTATGTTGTGATCTAGAAAGAAGTCTAAGGGTGCATAACCATCCCAACCCCGTATCAGAACTTTGCCCATCAGTTCATCGACCCTGATTAACTTCGGCTACGTCGTCACTTAGCTTTCCAGACCCAACTCGGCAGCAATTCGGGCTATAGCTGCTTCAAGGACCGAGCGCGGCACACCGATCGTGATCCTCACCCAGCCCGCCCTCTCGTTAGGCTCATCGTCGCCGTCTCTAACGCCAGATATACTAGCCTCAGGCTCATTCGCTACGTGAAATTGGCGTCCCGGAGCCACCAACACACCAGCGTTGTCGGCCAATGTCTTGACCAGAAACTCCTCGTCCTTCCACGAGCACGTACAGTCCATTGGCTCTTCTCTCCCTTTCGCGCTCAAGTTTCTGTTTTCTTGCTTCCGTGCGACTATGCATGCTAGGCGGGCGAAAACGAATGGCGCACCCTGCGGTTCCACGTATGGCACGTTCCACTTCTCCAAGTAACCTCTCAACACCTCGTAATTCCTGTGGAGACTCATGCGGGACTGCACAAGGAGATCCGGGAGCTTCTCCGACTTAAACAGCCCTTTGGTAAGCAGGGACGTAGTCAACGTCGGGAGGTGCATATTTGTCAGATTGGAGAGGGCCGTAGTCAACTCGTTGCGTCCCAGTGGGACACTCAGTGATGCGCTCAGTGATGCGTGAGCCCCGGTGGTGGCGGCGGTCACGCGGGAGAATGCGGACTCTGGCGCCGGTCGATGAACGTATACCCCGACACGAAGCCCGCTGGAACAAAGGTCTTTTGAGGTACCCCATATGACACTTGCCTCTGGTACCCTGTCGTACTCCTCCTCCTTAAACCTGACCGCAAGTGCTGAGACAAATAGAGGATTTGTTTCGCCTTTCGGGGCCGTCAGCTCCGACAATGCGTACACTTCATCTGAGACGTAGTGAATTCCTCGCGCCCCGCACCACAGCATAGCTTCATGGATGACGCTTTCTGGATAGTAGCGCCCGTACGGATTGTGTGCGTTGGTAATCACCAGAGCTTTCACGCGGCTTGGATCAGCACTTGACTCATACGCGTCCGTGAGAGCTGATACCAAAGAACAGGTGAGGAGCTTTTCCGGAGGAGTTACCCCAATATCGGCGGACTTCTCATAGACGCGCCGCAATTTGACGCCATTTCTCGCGACTAGATGCTGGTCGAAACCGTCTGCATTGTAATGAGGGGGATTAGCTTCCTAGGTTTCCCAGTCGTCGGGTGGTGATCTAAATGCATTCAAAGGAGACTACGCAAAGGACTAGGAAAATGACTACACGAGATACGTGATAAGACTTACTCCAGTGGGGAGCTGTTATAAGCACTTCGTCTCCCTCGTTACATAAGATGTCCATTAGACTGTTTAGGGCCAAACTAGCCCCTGTAGTAATGACAACGTCGTCAGGGGAGACTGGGTCAGCTGGGTTGAAGTAGTCGTTCAAGACTGCTGCAGTGGCCTCTAGCAACTCTGGATCACCTCCGAACCCCTTTCCATATCATAAGTCCTGCTATAAGTGTGAGTGAAACGAGCGCAAATGGGCCTAGGTTAGAGCAGAACATGACCCGAATACGGATCTAGTTCGTTGCGGAGCAGCTCACAGTACAAATCGATGAGCTCTTCGCGAATCATCCAGTTCTCTGCCGTTCTAAGGTTCAAGGCGGTATTTGCTGGATTGTAGGTTGGGTCAACAATTTCTGAGGCAATTGCTCTCGCTCGCGTCGAGATCAGGTTGGCCATGGCTGATACTTGATGAGTCTGAAAAAAGTTTCTAAGAGGTATTGTTATCACAGTAATGGCGGTTCTGAGCTCTGATGAAATGCGTTGACAGGTTCTGGACGGGACATCTGATATGAATTTCTGTTCATCCTAGGCATATTAATAATTAATCTTTGGCACCTTAGCCACAGCCTGTGGGCCCCTCTCTTCTCAAGGCCATGCATGTATGGTCTCGTACTACGTTCTCCACCATCCGGAAGGAGTGCTGTCTTGGATCGTAGCCTCGTACGCTTGTTGATTCGTCGATCTTCAATATTCAGCGCCTCTGGTTCACGCCCGGGATTGTCGAGTTTTCAGCTCCCACAAAAATATTCAACCCACAATTTCTAAGAGTATAAATGCATATATTATCTGGATAATAGCGCCTCCCTTACCTAAGAGGGGCTTGTAATGTTCTTCAGAGGAGTTGCTTGCCCATCCCTACTGGGCTAGTTCTAGTTAGAACTACTACTAAGTATTCAAGTCACTTTGACGCGGAGGCCGTGGCGTCCGCACTCGTCAAAAGGTCAGCTCCCGACAGAAGCGAGATTGAGATTCAGATTATCAGATATCAGGTGAAGAGAGCAGTTCACTTTCTGCTTCCCGACGTTGCATCGGGTCAGTTGTGGCGTTTCGAGGCGGCCCGTCACGCCCCACGGGCCATAACTGCTACTCTTGACGCACATTCATTGGCCATAAGAAGTCAATTACTACTATTCAAGAGCTAGTCAACTCGGTGTGGCTATGATGTCAATTGATACTCAGAATAGGGGACTCCCACATGATTGAGGCATTATATAGAACGGGGCTGTATTTTTATAGCCAGTAATGCGCTTTCAATGTCAGTGCCCAGATCTGAATGCTCCGGTGAAGCGTTACACAGAACGCTGGTGATTCATCTTCATTACCAAATAGGTATATCAATTCTCCATCGGCGTTGCCGCTCTTCATGCAGGTTTGCACAACTTGCCATAAGCCCACACCGTAAATCGTACTGCATTAGCATCCACGAAACGTGAACCCAAGTCAGCCGCCCACATAATGATGAAGCCGACGGTAACAGCGGCTAGACCAATACCTGCACCGTAACTCCACGGTGAATGAGAGCCCGTGAGCTGCAGGAAACATTTTCCTAGCCAGAAGCCTAGGCTGTGTAGAATAAGCATATGAACCAGATAAAGAGCGAAAGATACGCGGCCGAGATATTGTGCCAGTTGAGTCGTGAAGATCGCTTGCAGGAATCGTGTGTTGTCGATGACCAGCACGAGGAATACCGCCGCTAGCGGTTGCCAGAAGTAGTCCGTAGCTCCTGTATCACGGAAGTGTGCAGGTATCAGGTGGATCAGCACATCGTAGCCCCAGCTATCGGAAGCATGTCTATCATGCTCTGGCATGCTGAGAACGAATAATGCAGCCAAGAACGCAGCAGTTGAGTACAGTGGGCGTAGAACTTGGTTTTTCAAAGCAATTAACCACAGCGATGTACGGCGCCTAACTCGGACGCCATCCCCGCCTTCATTAAGTTGTGGTTCTCTCACGATAGTCCATCGCCGAGCACGAAGATTCAGCTCGACGGCGAGCATTCCCCCTATGAAGAGGAACTCGCCCCAGTGAAGATACCAGAACGAATACACGGCGACGCACAGCGTTATCACGACGCGCGACCGTGTCTTGCACCTCGCCAGTGCGAGTAACAAAGAAAATACAACGAGTGAGCTCTTGAACTCTACCGGCAGCGTCCATAAGGAGTCGCTATAGATCCAGGGGATGGGACCGGGTCCATAAAAGTCAGAAAGGGGCATTAGGGATGCTGCGTAGTTTCCAAATTGTTCCCAGATGGAATCGAACCGAGGTGGATTGGTCGGGTTGATCGCAGTGCCAGGCATGCCTTGTCCGGTAAAACCTCCAAAATACGCAATCAATGGAGCTGGGGAGCATATCATAGCCGCTGGAATGAACAATCTGGGATGACGGCGGAAGATGGAGGATGCCAGTGCTTGGTACATTGCGAGATGCTCGCCGTTCTGAATGAGATTTAATGGCTTCCAGCTCAGTGCGTAACCCGATATCACGAAGAACAGCATGACATTCGCTTTTCCTGAGATGACTAAGCGGATAATAGGGAGCTGGATGAAGTGGTCATCCCAGTTGGCCCAACCATTATGAATGTCCCAGGAGAACCAAATCAGCGACATGTGATGCAAAACAACAAACAATGCCGCAATACCACGAAGCCCATCTTGATAGGGTTAGTTGAATCGAATAGGATACGGACGCAAATAACGGATACACTGACCTAGCCAGGCCGTGGGCCGTTGTTTTTCAGGCTTGGCTGGAGCGGTTGACGAGCGGAGAAAGCTGGGAAGAAGAACCTTGAACGTTCGAATGCATTGCAGCACCGATATTCTCTTTCTGTATATATGCTTACTGGTGTGCGGTGCTTGAAACTCGACGGAGGTGATAGAGCTTTCTCCATCTTCGTCTTTCTCGATATTCTCGGTGTCGTTTTCGAGCAGATAATAATCGGCTGAGCTATCAGCTACGCGCTGTGACCATAGCCGTCGAAATTTCTGCTGAATCTTCATTTTATATAGATCATGATAATGAGTGAGCTTCTTGAATCCTGAAATGAAGAGCTGTAGAATCGCGAACAGCTATACAAGTAGCCAGGTGCTTACATAGGAACGACGACTACGCGCCTAATGCTGAATCATGCCACTTTCTGCTAGCCCTTCAAAGTGAAAGAGATATCAGGGAGTGCAAACTAGTCTCATAATGCGTCGAGTCTCTCGCTTCACACGCGAGCTCAAGTGGTTATATCGCCCTGTGGTAGGTAATACAACTGTACGCAGTCACATCAGGGGCAAGTAGGACTTGTCTCGTCGGTTGGCTACATCCCAAAATCTGTACGAGATTGCTTATCAGGCGATTAAACCGGCGTTTCGGCGAGTCGAAGATGCAAACTTCCTTCACGTGGCGAGAGGGCATGCCAGTACAGAAGCTTCGCCAAAGTAAGTATGAATGACTCCAGCTTCCATAATACTGTCTCAATACTCCCGATTCTCTTCATGCATAGGGATCATGCGTAGTGAAAGTGGCCTTAGGTTTCCCAAGTCGATGCTAGACATTGACATTTTGATGTGGTCCCAGAGTTACGCAACGTGTATTCGTGCACTTGGATCACATGGCAGTCGCCCCTATCTGACGGCATCTTGACGACAGAAGAGTCAGACCAACGGTAACATTTTGATCCCAATGTCATCTAGCTCTACATAATGCGGTTAGGAATTAAGATTACGCTGTTGCACAGAGACAGGAACGGTTACCTCTGAAGTGATACCGAGGACTAATGTCTGAACGAAGCTGCAGTAAATGATTCCTTGCTACTTCTGAAAAGGGGGAGGAGGGGAGAGTAAGAGCAATCCTTTGCTTAAACTTAATAACGCAACAAACAATTGTCCTGTCTGTTTGTCACAGGATGAGGTCCGTCGTCAAGACTCAGGCAAGACTGGTTCCAGAGCAAAGACAGGGTCCATAGCATCTTTATAAGAAGAACAAACAAACGGGCTCATAGTTACTGGTTGGTCAGGTACTTTCCTTACGGCCGGGGCAAGCACGAGAGACAATGACGTTGCCCCTACCACACTGCAGGTACTGGGGTACCAAGGTACCTGCCCAGCGTCAACTGGTCCTACCTACCCGAAGTACATAGGCCTGCCATCTGCAGCACAATAGCAACTATCCGTCTCAATAAGGCGCTGAAGATCAACCATCATCGTCTAGTGGTTTAGGATACCAGATTTTCACTCTGGGGACCGGAGTTCGAACCTCCGTGATGGTGCCAACCCTACTCTATTTTCTTTTTTCTTTTGCCTCTTTACCTCCTATAAGCGTCCCAGGCCTCTGATGCTGTTCTATTGCTACTCATATTCAATCTGTGGATCTCGTGGAGCAGGCCATGAATCTTTTTCTGTATTGGAACTCGAGGTCGCAGCTGGCCTATAGTCTGGTATGATGGACTAATTACTGCTCGCTCAAGCTGAATAGCTAGGTATGTGACGTGATACGGCCTGTCATTGTTTTCTAACGACCGTTTGCTTCAATCTCAGGCCATCAAGCTGTATGAGCACCCTTAAGACCACTTGACTTCATTCTGTGTTCGGACCTTTTACTTGATTCCCTGTTTGTACATTCGACTCCTACAACGAACCCAATATTCTCGTTAAGGTAATTGCATGCCCAACATTAAGAGTCCTTAACATTGCTCATCATCTCACAGATTCGCCCCGGCAGCAGTCTTCACCGCGCCCTTAGCAACCGTACTAAACATCTCCCTTAGATCGCCCACAAGCGCATCGGGACGTTCCCACGCCGCGAAGTGCCCGCCTTTGTCATGATACTTGTCGAACACCACATTGCCCATAACCTGTCCCCAGTACCCAGGCAGAACAATGACGTCACGGGGGAAGTGCGACAACCCGACCTTCACATTCTGCCACGCCGTAAACTCCTCGATAGATGAGGTCTGTTCGGTGCTCTTGGCGTGTATCACCTCATAGTACAGCTGGACTGAGGCACGCGGCTTGGCTGTCGAGAACCAGTAGATGCTCATCCACGTGCACACCTCGTCCTCGGTCCAGGGGTACTCGTCGGTCCAGTCGACGAGCTTCTCGTAGATCCAGGCGAGTAGTGCGGTTGGCGAGTCTGTGAGGCCGTAGCCGATGGTCTGCGGCTTTGTGCTTTGGACTGCAATCATATAAGCAATTGGTCTCATCCGGCCACACCGAAACAGATTCGCTAAAAAGAAGAGAATGAAAGGGGGAAGCACGATATCAGATACCAGGTAACCAATTTTACGAGAGCTTGCAGTTAAAGAAGCCCCGACTGGCAAAACGCAGCCACGATTTTATGTGCAGAGATCATGGATAGGAAGAAATACATACCGCCAAAATACCCCTGTCCCTCCTGCCTAAACCACTTCGAGCGCTCAAAGCCCTTCTTATCCCTCTCCGAAAACCCCGTGACGAGCGCCGAGATGGTCGTGCGCAGGAACGCAAGCGGGCTGCGCCACAGCGTCGGCCGGGGAAAGCTATTCATGTTCAGATGCTGCACCTTGATGTGCTTGGGCGCGTACCGCCGCCCCATGGCCCGCGTGATGATGAAGCCCCAGTCGCCGCCCTGCGTGGCGTACTCGTCGTAGCCCAGGCGCAGCATCAGCTTGTGGAAGACCTCGCCGTGCTGGTCCGCGCTGAACCCGCGCTTGCGCGACGCCTGCGAGAAGCCGTACCCCGGCAGCGAGGGCGCCACGACGTGGAACGCGGGCTGCGCGCTGTCCTCGGGCTCTGTCAGAGGGCCGAGGATCTTGGTCACTTCGAGGAAGGAGCCGGGCCAGCCGTGCGAGAAGAGCAGTGGGATTGCGTCTGCGCGGCTGCTCCGCGCGTGCACGAAGTGCACTTCCAGCGGCTCGAAGCCGGTCGCTTGGAGGGTTGTGGTGAAGTGCGGGAGCTTGTTTAGCTCGGCCTCGGCCTTGCGCCAGTCGTATTTCTCCGCCCAGTACGTCGCGAGCCGCTTGACGTCTTGCAGCGGCGCGCCCATGTCCCTGCCGACGTCCTCGACTTCGTCTGGGAAGCGCGTGCGTCGGAGACGCTCGCGCAGATCCTCGAGCCCGGCATCCGGGATGGCGATGGTGAAGGGCTTGATTTCGTCTGCCATGATTCCTTCTTGTTTCCTTCTCGTACCTCGGTTGGTTTGTTCTTCACACTGACTTTCCTATTTGGGCTTTAATGGGCCCGGGGTGTGTAGAATAGCAAAGGTGGGAATTGATGTTTGTAGTTGAGAGGAAAGAGAATTGGCACATAGGAAATGCCGTGAGGGGAAGGGATATAATAGATATTATCTCCCGGGCCTTCCGACTGCTGCAATGTAGTATTTGCAGCCAACAACGGGAAGCTAACGTCAATATGTCGTCCGGGAGACTTGAGGCTCGGCAGGATGCCGGCGGAGGGTGGCCATCTGTATGTCCGATTGGGCGGCACGCCACAGTTGTACTAGGAAGGGTAGCAGCCAAGCTGTTTAGCCCATCCCACCCTTGCGATTACTTATATTTGTTTTGCAATGATAGTATGTGCTATCCCGACCGGGCGCATCTCGACGCTTCCACACCAAAAGAAGTTATCAACCGATACAGGAGATACTATTTAACGTATGTTTGATATCTATAACGAATAGAAGCTAAAGACTACTATAAAAGCTATAGAGCAGGCTAAGGGAGCTGAGTCGTAGAATAACGGCGTCGCAATCCCGCTATATCAAGTAGGCAGTTGTTGGTAACGAAAGCTCGGCATCTCGCATTGACCCTTTGCTGACGAAGGTTTCATTGGCTACAGGTAGGTAGTTACCACAAAGAACTATTCTAAGACAAGATCTACCTTTCATACCGGCGCCCACCAATTGAAGCTCCCCGCCCCAAAGCTTGGCTACGTCTTGGCCACAGCGGAGTTGAGAATCTAGGCAGGAAAAAGAGGCCAATTAGCCTCGGTTCTTGAGCAATGCATAGACATTCTGCGGTAAGCGCAGTTAACACATCAATTATCATCAGTATTCGCATTGTTTGAACGCTCTCCAACACCCAAATCGTCAGATATCTAACATGACTACTTACAGCGGAGCGTACGCCTGCACTATGGAGCTATATTACCAGTACAGAATTCTAGGATACCTATCGCGAGGAGCTCCAATAGCTTGGAGCACAATAACAACATTAGAGTCGCCGGCGGTTGACTGGTGTGTTTTTTCCGCTCTGGTCCGTGATAGTAGTTTAGTGGGAGCGACTACTGTACTACAATTTACCAAGTAGAAGCTATATTATCAATCCAAAAAATGCTGCTGTCGCAAAATAGACATCTACCATTCAATCTGCTATGATCGAAACTGCGAAATCTAGTCAACATCGAAGAAACTCAGGGCATGCCAATAGGTACCTTGGTAGGTGATACAAAATACTGTAAACCGAATAGATAGTATCATTTTGTGTTGCTCCTCAGAGTTATAATATCCACACGAGTAAGTAAAACTTGTAGCCTGCCTTCCAAGCATATTGATCCCACTGGGCTATCACCGCTTCATTCCACACGATGACTTCCTCCTCCAGTCAGTGTGTTTTTCCATTCAAGCCTATGCCTACAGTTTAAAATACTCTTTAATTTCAGGTAGCTACCGCTGAGGTCTACGTATGCATACCTATTGTTCTCCCATCTTCCCGTCTTCCCATCTTCCTCTCATATCCCCATGGTTCCATCCTCATTCCATCCTCTTCCTATTTTCCTAGATCAGGATATCTACCCAAGATCAGACGAGGACAGCCATAGTCAACTAGCACGAAGTAAGTTATAAAGCGATGATTGAAATGTCTCGACCCAAGCTTGACCTCGGAGGGTAGGCGGCCTTTGGCTGGACCTCTCATGGTCTTTATTGGAAATCCGGCCAGACTTGCTTTACACCAACCAAACTTAACCTACCCAGGCCTTATCTAGGAATTGTTGGAATTTCATCGTAAAACCTTGCTTGACGCAACTTTTATATATTAGAGCAAAATTGAGCACGTACAGTAAGCCGTCAGATTCTACGCCGCACACCCATTGCCAGGGCACAGCTTATGTTTTCGACCCTGCATCACCAGCTGGAGAGGAGAGCTACCTACGGTATCAGTGTCAACAGTTGAACGCAGGCTGCTGATTTTACTTATAGATACCTTGTATAGATAACTAACATGGAAGTCCATGCTAGAAACTCTACATGTAATTAAGCCCCTGTTGTTTCCGTTGCCTTGAGAAATTATCACTTGTGAATTGAATGCTCGGCTATGATGAATGCAGTAAAAAATATTATTCATTAGACAGACAGGCCACTAGCGGGCAAGAACGGTTGGGTGAGTAAATGCGACAGTTAATTAAATCCAGAGGCGGTCAGCACTTTCTAAAATGAAAGTGTTAAATTCTCTACGGCCATAGGTAGGCCCTCTTAACGTCTGCGTACATTCAACCGACTTACTAAGTATCATAAGTTAAGTAATAGCCAAGAGGTACGTATGAGGGGCTCAGACCGAGATCCATCTCTCAGAGTAGGCTGAGTTTGGAGCAGTGACACTTCTGCGTCTTGAAATGAAGTATATGAATCATTCTTATGTCTCCTGAATTTATGTCCATTCCAGTCTGATAAAACACTATAACAGGAAGCACACGAATCTCGATTTCAAAACAAGAAAAAGGCCCCCTTAATATCATTTTACCCCGTAAACGCCAGATCCGTACTTACTTAATGCCCGAGATAAATAGCATCAGTCAATAGCTCATAGCCAAGATCGCCTCCTGTCAAACCCTTGTTCCCTTGCTTGATTATTCCATCACCTCATCTAAACCTCGTTGCTAGGATACTCGACTTTAGTCGTCGGTGTGAATTCCTCCTTGATACTCCTCACGCTCACGAAGCGGCCGAGCAGATTCATGCTGCCGGCCTTATCATTCGTTCCGCTTGCGCGCGCGCCTCCGAACGGCTGCTGGCCAACCACGGCACCAGTGCTCTTGCAGTTGATGTAGAAATTACCCGCCGCGTTGCGCAGTGCCTCCTGTCCGGCTAGGATAGCGGCCCTGTCGTTCGCGAAAATCGAGCCTGTCAGCCCGTACTTGGTCGTGCTGTCGACGAGCTTGCATGTGTCTAGGAACGCCTGGGACGCGTCACCTGTCGTGTCATCGTAGACGTAGGTCGTTAGGATGGGTCCGAAGAGCTCGGTTTTGAGAAGCTTATGCGAGGGGTTCGTGGTTTGGTAGATGGTTGGGTGGATGAAGTAGCCCTTGGATCCGTCGTATTTGCCACCCACGAGAAGTTCTAGCTCGGAATCATTCTTGGCGCCATCGATTACACCGGATAGCTTGTTGAAGCTGGGCTCGTGGATGACGGGGCCGATGAAGTTTTGAGGTTCCCATGGAGCTCCGATCTTCAAAGCCCTAGTTTCCTTGATGAGCTTCTCCTTGATTTCTGGCCAGATGGACTTGGGAACGTAGAGACGGCTGGTGGCGCTGCACTTCTGGCCTTGGTACTCGAATGCACCGCGCACAGTTTGCACGACAGCATTGTCAATGTCTGCAGAAGGGTGGATCAAGTGGAAGTTCTTGCCACCTGTCTCGCCGACAATTCGGGGGTAGCCTTGGTATCGGCCCTCGGCGGTACCCTGACCAATCTGTCCATAGAGCATTCGGAAGACGGCCGTGCTTCCGGTGAAGTGAAGCGCCGCAAACTGCTTGTGCGCAAGAACAACCTTAGTAACCTCTTTGGGGTTGCCTGGGACGAATTGAATAACGTTCTTCGGTAGCCCGGCTTCTAGCAGAATGTTGTAGAGCAGCCAATTAGAGGCGATGGCAGAATCAGACGGCTTCCAAACCACCACATTACCCAGAAGCGCAGGGGCACCAGGAAGATTGCCAGCAATAGCAGTAAAGTTGAACGGGCTAACAGCATAGACGAAACCTTCCAAAGGTCTGTATTCAACCCGGTTCCAGACACCGGGGGCGTTGTGAGCGGATTGTTGGGCGTACATCTCCTCGGCATATTGGACATTGAAGCGTAGGAAATCGCACAGTTCGGCGGCGGCATCAATCTCGGCTTGCCATGCATTCTTGCCCTGGCCGACCATGGTAGCGGCCATGACCTCGTACCGATACTTGGTCGAAATGAGATCGGCTGCCTTCAGAAACACAGCCGCTCGCTCGGCGAAGGGCAGCGACTCCCAGGCCGGCTTTGCGGCCAGGGCGGCATCAATTGCATTGCTGACGTCGGAGGGTGAGGCGAGGGAGTAGGAAGCCACGGTGACGGCATGGTCAGAGGGATTCTTCTGGGTGGCCGTCTGTGAAGTTTTGATCTGTCTGCTTGTTAGCGTATGCTGTTCAAGAATCCCATGATACAGTGATCGTACTTGTTTACCTCCTACGACAATGGGCACTTCTACAGCGCCCCTGCTTCGGGATGCGTCGACTGCCGCAAGAAGACCCTCTCTCTGTGCCGTGTTCTTCGCATAGTGGTGCTATGTACATGATCAGTCAGCCTAGTCCGGCACGTTGACACAAACAATGTTGTCACTTTTTCTGGGAAACGCACATTGGGCTCATTGAGAACCTTGGGAATCTTGAAAGCGGCGATATTTGATAATCTGCGGTTAGTCGTGCTTAAGCATCTGGAATAGCGTGGTACACCCAGTCTCGACAATTGGCTTGCGCCACCCCTCGGCAAGGATGATAGACTGGTAGAGGGTGTCTGTAATGCTCTTGCGAGACCGAAACTCCTCTGTGTCGTCGCCATCCTGTGAAATGTGATGAATTATGTAATAAATTATATGTAGCTGGATTTGAAATAAGAATGTATTACAAGTGGCGGGACGTGATGGGATGGCGTTGAGTGTTGCTGCTCTAACCCCGCTGTGAGCAGTTCTGTATATGTCTCAAAATGCAACGCTGTCGAGTGTCAACCAAATTGTCAATGATGCCTGGACATGCAGGCTTCATAAATGGCAACCCAGCTCTCTCCAAGGCCGAACACAGGAAGCTACATCGGCTGCAATTACTCGGTTAGTAAAGCTGCTTCTGTGACGACAGTGAGGTCTCCTCGCTTTGCTGCGGCATAAGGCAACGTCCACCCCAGATCCGACCCGCTTTGCAGGCCATGGAGGGGCGCCGCATGCGGGGCTCTCTAGGTCAATTGAGAAGGGGCTCTTGGGATCCAATCAGATGCGTTCTAATGTCTGATAGTAACCCCGAGCTCGGAGGTTATCATGGTTTGCCAACTAATTGCTCGGGTCGCTTATATAATCGAACAACGTGTTTGCCGATGCTTCATCAAGAAATTCACTTGGAACGAGATATAAAGTGCTGGTTTGGAAACAGGCAATTAGATGGCCAACACGAAACTAAAGGTTAGATCTGCCTCGGTTTTCCGACTGGCATGTTGGGTAGTCCTTGTATCTGATCAGGAGATTTAGAGCATTTTCGATCTGAAATATTCATTATACCTCGCATGTATGGTAAACCAACTACTGGATATAATACATAATAGAACAATGCTCACGATGCAAAACACATGCATCGTGCCGTTTCTAAAGAAACCGACTGGGCATTATCATTGAGCCATCTGCCATAATTGTATTACAAGTCTTCTGCCTCCTTTCTCTTCGTGGTTCTTTTCGGCCGGATTCGATATTTTTGAGGGGTATAATAGTGAGCGTGATTAGATAGGACGATTAGACCTTCTCCCATTCCTCATGAGGTACACAAAGAGGCAAGCATCCAAGCCGGAGCATACCTCTAGCCATCTCCTAATGGCCAGGCTCCGGCGGTGGTGCTGATCGAGTGCTCGGGGGCGCCGTGCTGGTAGCTGAAGTCCCAGGGCGGCTGCGATGGTGTCGAAGCCCCAACCTGTGGTGCATGTTCGTTCCGAACTTTCCTGGTTCGTAGTTGAGTGCCGGAATGGTGAGCCCATAAGCCTCTGTTCGGCCTTCTTTATCGTGCTGATCGATCTCTACACATATACGGCAATCCAGCGATCCGTCGTTGTGCTTGCCATGTGTCTCTGGCTGCGCTGCCTTGTGCTGCGTCCCAGCGTTCTGTTCGCCAGCATGCAAAAATGAGTGCCCATTCTTCCCGTCATAGCCATTTGACGCCGTCTCTCCGCTAATATTTTCTTGTTGTCCGTTTGCGGAAACATCGCGGTTATTTGGAGAGTTCTCTGTTATTATGGCATAGTTCCGGCTAGGCATCGTGACATGGTTAGAATTTCTTGTCCTGCTCGAGTTACCAGGGTCTTTGTCAAAAAGATCCAGCAAAGTCTCATCTGTATCCGCATTGAGATGATGTATCTTATTGCGGCTGGCAAGCAAGTTTGCAATCGCGGGCGGCGGCGGCTTGTTTACGATAGCAGAAGAAACCACGTTGACCATGTAGCGGTGGTCCTCTTCGACAGGAATATGCAAGTTGGGGTTCGAGTAGAATCGACCAAGAGCTGCCAAATGAACGTCACCTCCTAGAATCGTAAGACGAACAGAGAACTCTGCACAGAGGCCTTGAAGTCGCTCGACAAGTACGTTTCTTTCCTTTTTGTGAGTTCTGGCGGTGTAATGGTCGTCCAAGTCATCGAGCAAGTCGACACTGCCGTCAAAATGGTTGAACACGCCGCCTCCTAGACAAAATACGTCAGATAAGCCACAATACTAGCCAGAAGACCGCGAAGCTTACCGAAACCAAACCTTCGGTTCATGAACTTGATTGGCGCGATCACAGGACTGGTGAAGATGTTCTCAAGCCAAGTCAAGCGCTAAAGAGCGTCAGCAGTGGTCATCGCCGTCGATTAAAACCAATGGTTCATCTTACAGGATAGGCAATCGGAATTCCCAATAGTAGTATCAGATGTCGGAAAGGACGGCCAGCATTGGCGGCCGCACCCAGCTCCGATTGCACACGGCTGAAGATCAAGTCATAAGTCTCGGGATAATTGACCTGGTGCCTTGTTCGTTCGGTACGCGCATCGATGCCCATGAATGCGATTCGCGCACCGAGTTTCGTAAACATATTCATTGAATGTTCCGCGACATACGGGCCGGGCCGACTACCAATAATATAGCACGGCTCGGTTATGCCCTGGGGCTTGACGTAGGCATCAATAAGTTGCGTTTTGTCTACCTGTCCGCCGAACTCCATTGTCTCTGGCGCATCGGTGGTATATGTGGAGGCTGGGGGTGCAAGGTGATGCTGGAAAAGCATGTAGTATTTGTGCGCCGTACCGCCAATGCCTCGAAATACGTCACACTTCATGAATTCATGGACATACGAGCCAAAGCCATCAATGATATCGTGATCATCCCAAATATTCAGCTGCGGTATTTGACCATTGGCCGTCGCGAATGGCTCGGTAGAATACCACCGGATGTAGTTGTTCAGGTAGTAGTTGTCGCAGGCTTTCCTCAAAGCTTCAGGGAACCGATAGTCTTTGCGCTTCTTAGGATTGCCGATTGCAGTCCATTCCCGAAGGGGCCCGGAAACTCGGATCCCATCGTTGTAGATTTGGTCGCCGCCACCAATCATGACATGGAAAGGTTTCCTGGCGTGGTTTCTGGCAACGTCGTTCCACAGCGCAGGGCCGCTCCAAGCTTCCTCGTCTGTTCCTACACTGAATCCGTTGCAAGAGTGGAACATAATGCGCATGGATTCGTCAATTGCAGGAACAAAGAAGTGATTGGTTCTAGGTTTCGTAGCACTCTTGTATCGCACTTCGGAAATCGAATAGGCCCATTTTGTCTCGGCGGCACCCATATCGCAGGTGATCGGGAAGTTCCAGAAGGTAGCTCGAGGATCAGAATACAAGCAGATACCGTCGACATCGGTTCCGTGATCGCTCCGGCTAGGGTCTGAACCATTCCGGGGTGCCCCCTCGGCAGCATCGGCAGTGCCGCCATTCGATACGAGGCCAGATTGGTCACTACCCAGCTTTACACGGCCAAGGTGGAGCGTAGGCTGGAAAGGTTGTGTCTTGCCGCCGCCTTTTATAACCACTAAAACACTCCCATACCACGTATTGCCCTCCATACGTCGGTAGTTCAGTAAGGGACCGCAGATGACCTCCTTCCCATCATGCGAACCGGCATCATCGACTTGACCGTCAGCATCCCCTATGACGATTGGTTGGTGCGAGGCTCCGTTGGTGGTGCCCTTCGTGGTCGGTCTCGTAGGCTCGATCCTCGAGGCGTTGAGGAAATCAGAAAGGTCTTGCGTATTCCCACCCGAGTGGGCATCTCGGGCCACGGCGGCGCGCGCAAAGGCCGAAGATTCTTGGTGTCGCCACCTGTTAGCTGATGCGTAGGGGTTCCGAGGATCGTCGTCCAGATCAAGCGCGTCGTCGTGCTGACTATGAGCCATTGTGGCGCGCGAATGGGCTGGCTGGCCGGCCCGAAGAATAATTGTTTAGAATTACAAGCAATAAGGCTGCGCAAGGTTCAGAGCACACGCTATAGTAATTGGTTGCGCATAGAGAAGAGCAAGACGGCCTAGATAGAGACAAAGAGATACACACGAGTCGCAAAGCTCTATCCAGCCCGTGGTTGGAGGCGCGAATGAACCCTTACTGCAAGAAGAAAAGGCCAAGGGACCCGATTTCACAGGTATGTGCCCATTGACACTAAAGACAAAGACAACGCAAAAGGATAAGAGTCCAAAAATCCAAGTCGTCTGTTCTACTATACAAGATACAGAATAACACGACACGGGGGCTGCAGTGTCGGTAGGACTGGGCTGAGCGTGCATCGGGAAGCGCTTTGGCTGCCTCTTTTCTGCTTCCCTGCTGCTCTGCAGCTACAGCTGCGTGTTAGTACGATGCGAGACTAGGTAACTTCTTTTCTGGAGCTCCTTGTCTTGGCGGCACTGAACGTGGAGCTCCAGTTGGAACTACAGAGCACCACTACAGGGAATAGACGTGTGCCAAGACCGAAAACCCACGCCAGCAGGCCAGCATCTGGTGCTACCTGGTCGAGGTTGCCCTCTAGCGAGAGAATGGTGAGACCCGTTTATATTTAGACCGAAATTAGCTCGATCCTTATTGGTCGTGGCCGGAGTACGGCAATGGGCCACCACACCACACGGCCACTTACCTAGCGAGGCGATCTGAAAAAAACTTGATAGACTTCGTGGTTGTAGTAGTGGTCTAAAGTCTATCAAGTTTTTTTCAGACCGCCTCGCCTAGGTAGGTCATACACTTATCAACTGATAATGGATAGGTACTGCTACAAAATAAAGTCAAAAGCTGTCTAGTATTGCTATTAGATATACCAGGACACTCTCTGGATATGTTGTATATTCAGCTAGCTATCTAGCAATCATTCTTTTTTTTTTTTTTAAATGCCTAGAAGTAACCATAGATATTCATCCCCTATGGTGAAAAGAGAATTCTCGATTTTTATTTTGATATGACGAGCATCTGCAGATCGCACTACTGTACACTACTGTACAGCCGGCCTTGGGAGATCTACCACAGCCAGCGGACTAGTTCGAGTCGATCACGAAATAGTCGACACTTAGTATATATCTTGAAGAGTACAGAAAGTACATGCACGCCAGCGCAAAGGTCCTACTGCATGCAATAGTTTCTCCCAGGATCGAATTCGAGAAATGAATCCGAATAATATCGGATCATGCTGAAACAGCATTGCATGGGGTAAGAACAGCTCAACGAGGCCCCTGCAAAAGTACGCGGGAGGTTCGTACTGCAGTGCAGAGACCTCTCTAAGACACGTTCGACGACCAATATTGAAATCCTAAGCTAAGCAGAGAAGACTATTGTTCCATTTCACTTTGTCAAAGTTTTAGCTGTATAACTATACCCTCTGCGAATTAAAAACTACTGAGTCCTTAACATCGCGCTCGTTACATCTATAGTAAGGTAACGGTAATGTGCTTACCAAGCTCGGTCGAAAGCGTCAGCAGGTCCAGTGCAGTATGGATACACACAACACACTGAACACGGCATTTCCATGCCGGATAGACCTTGGCAATGGTACGTACGTTTCTTTGCAGGCGATGGTCGCACAGGCCGCAGGATCACGACATTGTATGTAAGGAGCAGACATCATTGCCAAGGAAAGCGACGGGAACCTGCTGTAGTGAATCTGCGATGTACCTTTACATCGCCACCGTGTACAGCATAACTATCAGGACACTCAAGCTGCTGCTGCAGTTCCTCAGGAACCACATGGCCAGCATACAGGGCTCTATATACCAGTAGCTTAATAGATCAGGTCTAATATGTCGTGATAGTCGAGCTTTTTAAAGACCCTTTTCCCAGGCATGCAACAGGATTGCAGAGGTCTATGAATAGTATAGGACATAATATATACAAGGCGTTGTGAGTAGCGTTACATAAATATATAGGTATATATCTACATAAATGTACAGGTATTTGGTTCTTTATGCAGTACCCAGATACACAGATATACCTAGTCAATACGCATGAAGATGGGCACAGAATACTATCATCCGCTAGAGGGCGACGATGAGGCCGACGCATCCACAGGTACCGGCGAGATCTTCTTCTTCTCAACGACTACGCTCGGTGCACCCGTATTACTCAGCCTCGCAGCGCGTGCCCGCGCCTTATGCTCCATATACTGCCTCGCAATATCAATGCCCAAAGCACCGGCCAACATGCCGCCGAAATGAGACGCCATGTCGATGTTATTCACGCGCTTCAAGATCAACGGAATGAAGTGGATGCCCAGGATCAAGCCGATGAACCCCAGACCCTGCGGTCCGGAAATCGGATCCGGCGGGTAGCCGAAGACCTTGAACTCGTCGAACTTGTGCTCCCAGAAGAACGCGGTGATCAAACCGTACACGGCGCCGGAGGCGCCCAGGGTAGTACACTCGAGACCGCGCCATAGAACGAGATGGGCGAGACTGACGGCGAACCCGACGGCCCCGGAGGACAGGTAGAGGGCCAGGAAGTTGCCTCGTCCGATCTCGTCATGCATGCGCGTGCCAAAGAACCATAAGAAGGTCATGTTGGCGAGCAAATGACCCAGCGAATGGTGAGAGAACATGGCTCCGACAATTTGCAGTGGCCTCGGTGTCGCCGCCACCACCAACATGTATCTATTCATGAATGGCCATGCTGGTGGGAACTTCCAAAGCGCCCAGACAGCGATGTTCACGGCTATCAGGGTTAAACAAGTCGCTGCCGCGGGTGGGATATCGGGCCAGAGTCTGCGAGATGCAGGAGGTGCCTCGTACAGGGCAGCAAACGCCATAGAACCCAAGATTACCAACACGGCCATTCCCATGGCGGGTGTTAACCGTTGCCATGCCGTCATCTCGGGCGGCGCTTCAAGGTTGGAAGTGGCACGCTCCATGTACTTCTTCCTGAATTCACTGATTTCTCTCGGCTTCTCTTGCTGTGTCTGCAGAGTCCCAGTGTTTCCTTTGGCCAATTCTTCCTCCCATAATCTTCGCTCCTCTGCAATTCTTGCTTCCTCTGCCTCACGCTTTGCGATATTCGCAGCACGGATTCGGTCGAAGTTGCTCTCTCCATATGGTGAGTCGCTACCTGGCTTTCTTGGTAATCGCCCGGTCGGGACCTCGACGGCTTTATCTTGGGTGGTCGATGGGTCGTGCTGGGGGTTTGTCTCTTCGGATAGTTCCTTGGCCACTTCAGTGCGAATTTGTTGCTCTTCTATAGCTCTTAGCTCATCTTCGGCTCGCAACCCAGCCATGAGAATCTCATCAACGGGTATATGCTCGCGCAAGTATTCCAAAGCTCTCTTCTGGTCGCTGATTCTGAACTGTCTCGTGTTGCGAGCGAGAATCGGATCGTCGAGCGTTCCTGCTACTCGTCGGCCGTGCAAGATCTTAAGCAAAAGATTTGCTGAGGGCGCCGGCAGATTTGATGGAAATATCTTGTTAACTTCCCTCTGGGTGAGGTCTTCCCTCCTGAACGGAAGGCCTTCGGCATCTTTATACCAGTCGGGCAGATCGATGTAATGTGTGATGGCGCGGAAAGTGAATATCGTCCGTAGGTGAACGTGTGATATTGAATTTCTTGATGTCGGTCTGAATAAGGCTTGGGACGGGCGAGCGACGCCCCATGTGCTATATGGAAAGCATGGCTCTCTAATAAAAGCTGGACCTGTCGAAAAGGCACGAGCTGCGGGAACAGCGATTGCGCAGCTCTGCGAGGCGCGGAGGACTGCTCGTAGACCAAGTTTGAAGCTGGACGACGGATTAGGAAGAAGAAGAGCCGGCATGGTAGCCCGACTATACCATCATGCCTCGACGGTGCGCGCGTATGTCTCACAAAAAGGAAACAGCAGTTCGTCGCATGACAGATTACAAAGTGAAATTCTTCGGCCAAACGGGGTATTTGCGACAGCGGGCCGGTGTGGGTCCCTCTAGACTTTCATAGTCTACCTAGGTTGGCCATGAAAAGAGCCTATTGTGGCCAGCATGTATTCCATGTACCAAGGTTATAGGACACCTTTATTCTCAACCTTCCATGCCTCTAAGGCTGTCAAATTATTATACCTTAAAGACTACAACAACCATAAAGCATTAACGCTTTTCTAAAATAAAATACCTATAGGTATACTAATATTAAAGTATTATTTATATAGAATATATAAATAGTTACTTAAATCTAGGCGTGGCGTTCTTGTACTATACCGAATAAGTTGCAGCCCTGCCTAACTTGGGTTAGACCTGGCCACAATAGGCTCTTTTCTTGGCCAACCTAGGTGGGCTAGACTTTCAAGGTTCGCTCTATCCAAGTACACCCCACCTTAGATAGGGCAGGGTCTATGTACTTATTCACAGGTAGGACGGAGCTCCTATTTACATCATTTAAATATACAATTAGATTGGAAACGCTCAATAGCTGCCAGTAACAATATCTAATGTTCTCATCTATTCTCATTCTGAATTGAGACTGAGCAGAACTGTCCATCAAAGCTCACCGACTTCAGCAGTCTCTTCAATCGAGGCAGCTTTCGACGCGTCAAAGTTCCTGATCAAATCATAGTAGAAACTGACAATCTCCAGATGATTCTCCATATCAACTCTCTCATCGACGGTATGGGCGTTTAGAGACCGACCCTTGCGCACAGGTACCCAGCGATAAATATTAGGGGTTAGATCTGCGTCGGGAAAATCAGCATATCTGCTATTATGTTGAAGCCAAGTATGGTTTCTGAGAGCACATACTTAGGTAATGCCGCGTGTCAGTATTGCCGGTCATCAACTCTCCCACAGGCACGACTTTGCCTCCGTCGAAGGCAAAGCTATGTCGGATGGTACCCGAGAACACATCCCAGACTGGTCCGGTCGTGGGTGATATCGGCGTGACCTGTGTTAGCTGGGACGATGTGAGCACAAGCGTGCCATTGTAGTCGACATCGTACATCGGTTCGACAATCTCATTGTCGAGAGCTTCGCTGAACTCGAAGTCGGGATTTTGCTCCTCGCCCTCAAAGGCTTTCACCGTTAAGCTGAATTTCTTGACGATTGGCTGGATTTGCTTCAAAATGTTCTTCTTTACTGCTGGAATCGAATCTTGCGGTGCGATACGATGATTGACGCCGATCTTGATGTATTCAGGCATAGCGTTGATCTTGACGCCGCCGAGGAAGTAGTCGACGGCCTGCGAGGTTTGAAGTCGATAATGTGTCGAACGGTCAATTGTAGCGAGTTCCTTGGCCAAGCTGTCCAGGTCGCCCTTTTTGATCAACTTGGTTATCTTTGGCGCGGATTTCGGCGAGTACTTCGACTGGCAGATGAAGTGGTTGTGAATCGGCGAACCCTCGATGAGTTTGGGCTTCCATGGGTGAGCTTCGAGCTGCGTCACGATCTCGGATACAATTCCAATGCCGGTGTGGGGAAATGGCGCGGATGAGTGTCCTCCGTTGACGTGGAGCTCTATCCAAACATCTACGTGCCCCTTTTCCATAACGGCTGGTAGGGCGTCTGTACTCTGGTCAGAATATCAAAGCCCGCATTTTCACGCTCGAGGTACCTACATAAAGTGTCGTTCCCAAGAAGCTCCAGTCCCATGCCGCCTTCGTCAAGTATCAGTGCCATTGAGTTAGGGCCATACAGACTCTCTAAGTATGGTCCTATCGTGCCGGCACCTCGGCGTCCAGAGCATTCTTCGTCAAATCCGAGAGCGAGGATAATGGTTCTTTTTGGTATCCAATCCGGATTCGCTAGCAGTGTTTCCAGGGCGGACATCAGTGCAGTCAAACTGTTCTTGTCGTCGGATGCTCCCCGACCCCAAAGCCACTGGCCGTCAAAGTAGCCAGAAAAGGGAGGATGTGTCCATGTCGAAGCGTCGGCGACCGGGACAACATCTTGATGGGCTGCAAGCATAAGTGGTTTGAGAGATGAGTCAGTCCCTTTGATTGTATACACCAGTCCAAATGTATTCACTGTCTGACGGTCCATTCGTCGGTGACTACAGTTCGTAAGTGAGCCACCAATACAAGCTTATAGCTGCGATTATCTCTACACCCACGACTTACACATTCGGATATAGAGATTCAAGCGTGTCATGCAGAATATAAAACACTTCCCATCGTGGGTCCGCCAGGGGTTCGCCATTATCATCGTATGAGATTGAGGGCACACTGACGATGGTAGAGTGTCTCTTGACTTGAAGTTTCAAGGCCTCGTCTCCAAAGAAAATGTCTCGCGCCTCTGGCAGACCATCACTGGAAGGGTCGATTGACGGCGGAAGTTCGCACTGGAACCGGGTAGCTCTGGTTTCTTCAATATGGTTCTGGGCATTACCATTACGTCCGGTCAGCGCGATAGCATAAGACGGCAGGATGCTTGCCGCTAAAGCAAGCGCGTACATCATCGTCTACGCAGGGGAAGAACGAAAGTGATGAAGACAATGACGGAAGATCTAAAGGGAGCTACAAATATGGTGCAACCAGAAGTCATGAGATAGCAGGGCTGGCCTCAAGCAATGTCACCACTCACAAAACATTCTTCTCGCGCTTATAGAATGCGGGGACGACAGACTGAAAGGCAATGACAGCCGTCAGTACTGGAGCAGACAAGCACAACTTACAGGATCATGATAGCTAAATGCCGATATACAGGGTTTACATCACACCATTGACCTTCCGTATAGAGCTTGTAGGGTACACATACGGCAACTATCGACAAATGATCTGGTCGAGTCGAGCCGACTATCGGTCTAGCACTTACTTGCCCCCTATCTAATGTTAGTTGGAGCGAAGGGGGAGACGACCCCATAAAGTGTACATACAACATACAGCACGATCCATACAATCCTGCCCCTCCAAAACAGGGGGGTGTAATTGATAAGAACCCCCAAGCTTTGCTACCCCACCAAAAAGCAGCTGCATAGCTTTACGTAAGCATCTTCTGTAGGCAGCTTCGTCTTGCGACACCATCCGTCAAACAAAAGTCAATCCTCAACATCGGATCCAACAGCTCCTTGATCACTGAGCGAATTCTCATGCTCAGTTCTCTTATTAACAGATACATAAACACTTCCACGATCCATCTTCAGCCATGTCATCCGAGACGCAGCCGATATCACCGGCGCGCTTCGCCGAAGCACTGAAAGACCTCCCCGCGAGCTCGCTCGCCCTGAAGGTGCTCGAGCTGCGCAACTCGATCGCGCACCTCGACTACTCGAACGCCGAGCTGAAGCCCTTCGCCGACGGCACCATGCCAACCCTCGACCAGCACGGCGGTAGCGCGGGCGAGCCGGACCAGGACTGCAGGGACGCCATCGCCGAGAACGAAGCCGTCATCGCACGCATGCAGGAGCGCATTGCGCTGATTCGCGCCGAGGTCGAGGGACGGGGGCTGAATTGGCAGGAATTCCAGGGCACTGCCAGCACTGCCAGCACTGCGGATAATGAAGACACGCCGCAGAATACAGAGAATGGAACCTCGGCGCAAAGCGAGACGGATTCTGCTGCTCCGGCGACGAGTGGCGCTGTTAATGGAGATGGCCACAGCCAGAGCCAGAGCGCAACAGAGTCCCGGCACGAAGCGTGGAGAGATGGGACGTTTCAGACGGGCACGATACGCGGCGACGATGAACTCCTTAGAGAGCTTTTGAACCGCGTCCCTCCTGAGAATGACGACCAGAATGGAGATGCGGATGGCGGCATGCATTTGTAGTGGACATGCAAGAGGTGTGCTTGTGTGACTTTGGGAGTTGAGGGATACGAAGGAAAGGTCTTCTCGTGTTATACTTAGCGGTGGAAAAGGTCACAGGACGCATGGTTTCTTGAGGTTTGGTGGGTATTGCATTGCTAGGCGTTTGTGTAAGAAAAGGCTGATCGGTTACTACGTACGAGAGGGTTCAATATTGACAGCATGCTGCTCGTTTTTGGGGAGAGTAAGAAAGATGCCTCGGCGATCATTTTGCGTCGAAACATGTTCAGGCACAGAGGCAGGAACTCCAAATGTAGGTTCTATCCGTCCCAGCTGACAGAGCACTCTCATATAGAACTAATATTAATGTTCTTTAAGGTAGCGCTCGAGCAACTCCTATATCCTATGCCTAAACTTGGATTTTTTTCGGTATCGCCCCTTCTTCCTTCAACATTGTCATCCACGTCTCCTTCTTACCTATTCTTCTAAAGAAGAGCACTTTCCTCCCTCACAGTTTCACAGGATGCAGGCCACGTCTGGAGGCAGCTTCGTCAGCGTATCCTCCGTTCTTCATTGTTTACCATCCACATCCAGACATAGTTCAATTACACTATATCGCTGTACCACAAGCTTCTCGGCACAGCATGCTACGGAGAAGAGCATGATAGTCATTACACATTGTAGTCTTTTATTGAGCTATCCTTTTCTTCATTCGTTGTTTGAGTAAAGGTTGAGGGGTCTGTTGGTCGATCTTGATTCAAATATTTGGTTTTTCCTCGATACCACTCGCACTGCCTCAAACATGTCGCTGCTGAACTCCTTTCCTTTGTTTGTACGGCTTCCCCCAGAACTACGCCTCATGACCTGGGAAACCTTTACGGAGCCCCGGACCATCCATATCCTCCATGCTCCGGAGCCATCTGACATCCGGAGACGGCTTCGCCTTGACGGGCTTCTTTACATCCATGTGCCCATGTTATTCTTCATCAACTTTGAAAGCCGCCAGGTTGCGGAAAGACTGTATACCCGAGCGGTACTTGTGGTGAAAATAGAGCCTCTGGACCACGCACCGCAGTTCGAACTCCGCTTCCACGTCCAAGCCGGCGATGAGCTCAAGATCCATGATGTAGAGCCCTCTTTTCGCGCAGTCCGCACTCAGATCTCCGGCACATTCCTTGCGACGATGATCCCATGTCCATTCATAGATACTGAGAAAATATACCGCTGGGTTGAGTTGATACCGGATGAATGTATCAAGGGTCCTAGGGAAAGTGTGACCGGAGATTTCCTCTCGATCTATGGGCCAATTCGGTTTTGGGTTATCAATAGGCAGCTTACCATACCTCCTCCACATCCAGTTTCTATTCAACAGCCAAATCCTGCTCAACAGCAAGATCCTGCTCAACAGCCAAATCCTGTACCACGCTTTTTCGATTTCGAGGCGACGGATTCCTTAGCACTCTGGATAGCCTATAGGTATCCGGGCGACGAACCACTAAAAAATCATTATTGGCTTCTCGCCAGTTGACCCATTACGGCCTTCGCAGTTATCAGTCCTTTTTACGAGTCTATATTTGGGACTAACCGTTGTCAATGAGTGTCATTGGAGCATGCGCGGCGAGATGTTGGATGAAAATTGGCAACCACTGTTGGAGGGACATAAGAATGTACTGCTCGGGATTCCCTGAGATTATGGATACTGAGGTAGAGTGAGCTAAAGACAACGACAATGATAAAAGATATCATCCCATCTACTTTTGTAAGTCTTGTGTGAATTAGCTGCTTGGGAAGGCATACGCACGAATACTAATGAAGCCCAAGACCAAGAGCATTGATAATAGCCATGGTTCTTACGCGTTGGTAGTATTCGTACATATTGCTCGTTTGAGTTCAATTCACCGAAGACACAAGACCAAGCTACTCCTAATGGATATCCCGTGACGAATCATTAACACACCGAGTTGCCCGTACGGGAAGACCGACTCCCTGCTAGATGCAAAGATAGACACTTGCGTTTCCTTTTCAATTTCCCAAAACACTTATGTGATCATCTATCTACTCTATTATAACTTCATATGGGCAGCATGAGTGCGCGCCCGACGCTCATCATCTCCAAAGCCGAAAAATATCTCATCCTTTGGCGGTGCCCCTTTCCGAAGCTCTTCTTCGGGTGCATCGCACAATTTGCGCGCTTCGTCTGGGATCTGTACGCCGCGCAAGTCGTCCACCCTCGACACGAACTGCATTCCCATTCCGGCCTCCGAGTGCCAGATTACGTGGCAATGGAAGAGCCAGACGCCGGGATTATCGGCTACGAATCTAAGCAAGGCCCACCCGAAGCCTTCGACTGTGACTGTGTCTCTCTTGAGTGGGTTTCTTATAATAGTCTTGTTCGCTGGGTTGAGAAGACCTTTGCCTTCTGGCAGGAAGCCCATCGCCTCGTATCCGGGAAAGTAGCCGTGACCTGCCCCTAACACCCACATCTTCGCCCCATGAAGATGGAAAGGGTGACTATTTTCATCCATGTTTTGTAAAATGACGTCGACCGTTTCTAGCTTACTGTTCGAAATCACTAACTCAGATTCGGCGTCGAAAGCCACTTTGTTTACGCCTTCGATGGCGAAGGACTCGTTATTCTGCGCAAGTCCGTCGAGAACCCGGTGTAGAGTGGGGTTCTTGAGATTCGGTCGGAACGAGGATGAGTTGAAAACGCCTCGCTGAAGGCGCCAATCGCCAATGGCAAGGTTCACTCGGAAATACCAGGAGTGATCTGCAGCCTCTGGCGCGGATTCTTGAGGCGAGGGCTGAAAAGACGTGGTTGAGGTTAAGTCTCGGCAAACTGTAAGAAATGGCAGTTCGGAGGTTGTCTGGGGCAAGGCTAAATCTTCTTCGTTCTCATTGTCATCATGAGTATCTTCTTCGTCCTCGTCCTCGTCCTCGTGATCCCCATGTCGCCTATGTAGGCTATTCGTGTAACGAATAATGGTTCTTGCCTCGTCGAGACCATTCTCAGGAAGAGTTTGTTCTGCGAAGCAAGATGTGACCATTCTGGCGCGGAGCCAGAACGATCCTTTCTGCTGATCTGCCCTCAGGACCGCACTGTAACGTTGTCCAGGTGAAATAAGCAAAGGTGAACCGAGAGTTCTATATGTCCAAGGTCAGCGATGAATTATCAAAGCCTCCGGGGCCAAAGTCTCGATGCAGTAAGTGAGATATCTTCATGGAGATCGACCAAGCACATGAGAACAACTTCGACGGTTACTTACGGCTCGACAATTGTTCCATCTACTTCAACAACTTGCAGATCGTCATGGTTGTCAACAGCAACCTGAAACCATGCAGAGCCACCCACATTGACGAAACGAAGCCTATGTCTCTCACCGGGCGCTACGTTCAAATGCGGTAAAGATGCGATTTTCACTTCAGTGCATTCCCGTTGAGGGTGGTCAGAGCAGACAGCCTGGTTGACCCCATTCATCAATGCCGTGTTGGGTATTGGCGCATCCTCAACTCCCGGAGATAGAACCTCTCTCATGAGACCACTTGCCGGGTCGTACCACCAGTCCTGGAGTAGAATAATGCGATCCGTCGAATATGGTTTCGCCGCCTCTCGGCGATTGTGTATCACCATTGGCCCTACAAGACCATCGAGGGCTTGCACCCCTTGGTGACCATGGTAAAAGTCTTGTGCCAGTCTGTTAGTTCTATTAAACCAGTACTTTGCCGCCAGCGTGGCATCACTAGTACCAGGTAATCTCCCAAGGGGGGCGATGCATAGGGACTTGACTTACAAGTACCCGACTGGCCCGTTACATTGAACTTGTATTCGTAAGACTGGCCAGGAGGAATAGGACATTGGGTCACACCGGCAGCTCCGTCCATCCAGTTTGTGCCATTTTGAAAGATACCATGCCAGTGCAGGGCAGTCGCGTTGGACGCCTTGTTCATCACTTTGACTTTGACCACATCTCCTTCATTCACCTGAATCAGGGGACCCGGGAACTGGTCATTTATCAGCATCATCGGCCTATGCACGCCATCTGGGCTGCCTTCTCCATCAGTGATGGTCCATTCGTATTCCCTCACTTGTGCCGGAGCGAGGAAGTCCCAGTCTGGGTCCAGGATATATCTGTCGTCTGGCCGGGTAGACTGTGGGGTCGCAGAATGGTCATCCGTTTCCGCCACACCATCCGGCTTAGTGTCCGGGTTTGTGGGGTCGAGCGATAATAGTAGGCCGGCGAGGGCAAGAATAAGAATTAAGAAAACTGCGAAGAACCCAACAAATGACCACCCTGTCTGGTGGGTTTGCGATTTCGGTCGTTCAAACTCCTGACTTTCATCGAGATGGTCACCAGAAAGAAGCCGCCTTGCCTCCGTCTCAATGCGGTCGGGTGAGTCTTCTCGATGTACACCATAGCCTGATAAAGAATTTCGAGTCTGAAGATGATCCCCATTGCCCGATGACGAACTGTTGTCGTCCTCGTACTTCGCCATGTTGATGAGACAGCCGTGAAAATGAGGTCCTCGAAGAACTGGTTGGTCGCGCCCCAGTCAACGAGCGCCCCGGTCTGGCATCGAAACCTTGGAGAAAGAGAACGCGATGTTACAGTATTATCCAAGAAAAAGTTTTTGTCATGGAGGAAGTGGATATCTAGTGATGTAGCTGTTTCATGGGGGGTTTATTGATGGGGTTCCAAGTGATTAAGCTTATAGGAAGGGACAATTAACACATCAATCACTGTGAACGTTAACGACGCTCCGCAAGAAGAAAAATATTATCACCTTTCCGAGCACAAGAAACCAAGGGTCCACGGATCAGAAAGTCTGCCCTTTGGTGACTGGTTATGTCAACATCCCAGGTAGTCGAATATGTAGATTGAATGTCGGCTGAGAAAGGCTGCTTCCGTCGAAAATGGGGGGTTAGTCTAGCCCCTGACAATTGCCGAATTAGGATGCTATTTAACGCCGCCTAACCCCGATTCATCTCCACTCAGCACACTCCCAGCCCTTAAAGGTATTCCTGTAGCCTGCCATGCAATGTAGCTTATATAAATACTCAACCTCTGCGCCAACATGTGCTTGTGAAGCACGTGGGTGTGGCATATGTAGGAGACCTGCCGAGCTTGGAGAAATACCGCGTCTTTTGTTGTTCCTTGTTTGGCTTACCTAGGGTTCGTTCACTGTTCTAGAACTCAACAGCAGAGGTAGACTTGTGGCAGACCAAGTGCTAGAACAGCCAATGCCACATGTATTAATTGAGTGAGTGCCTTCACATCACGCACAATTGTCCTTGAGCTTGAACTTATCTTTTTTCAAAGGCGACCAACTTCAGGAATCTCTTCAAAGTTCATGATCCTGTCCAGTGTACATGATACATCCCGTAGCTCGCACGAAACAACTTCGTTAGGCATGCCATCCCTGACGCGGATCCCAATTGAAGAAATCGGAGATGACAGCTTAAGTCCGTGGCCGAGCTGATAGACTGCGTCAATGCCAGTGTACAGGGTATATCATGTAAGCCAGGCTCCAGCTATCAATCGATTGAGCTGGTTTGACTCATCGATCGCGGCCAATTGCCGTCTGCTGCCGTATGTACTCTTCGCTCGAGGGGTCATCTTTCGAGTGGCTGAACGTTACGGCTTGCAGGATGCACCTTGAATTTCCAATAAACAATTGTAGAGGGTAACCTGCAGAGGGGAATTTGGAGATGCAAACCACCTACGCTGCATTAGACAGTGAGTCATGCGTTAGTGGATCAAAGGTCTCTGGTTATTGGCTTAGGCATTGGGGATTGGGCATCTTACTACCTACTTAGGTAATGTCTAGGTAGCGTGCCTTCCTGACAGCGCCGGGTCACGTAATCGGTTGGCAGCCTACACTACGTTAAGTAGGTGGTTGCGCTAAAAGTCGACAACCTGCATCGGTAACGCCTGGTCTGCGCGCCTGGCGTTACGTCTAGGTAGCTTAATACCACCTAATTTTGCGCTAAACGTTCTCCTTCCTTCAACTGCCCAGGGGTTCATACTTACATATCTGCTCTCGCATGGGCTGGGGCAAATCATCCGATCTGAGAACATACCCAAGTCCTTGACGTTGGGGAATGATCTCCATGCATCATCACGTCTAATGTCATATGTCGTTGTTGGTTTCGAACCATGACAATGACCCAAGCAAGTACGTCAGCATAGGCTGCCTGAATCTCGTTGGCAAGGAAGTACAAGTCGATCAAAAGTCAAAGTGCCTATTTACGCATACCGTTGAAGGCATACCCATATGAGTAGCATAAATGCTGTCGTCAACCTCGAACTCGCAGCACCAATGAGATAGATACCAACCATACCATATCCATAATTTGGTAAGGCACCTGTTTGGATGTGATCGCTCAGTACTTGGGGAGAACCTCTGGACAGGGCATGCTGAATCGTAATTTACTAGGACACCGCAAGGTACACGGCAAGTAGACATCCTACCCATTTAGCTCCATGATATGCGGGCTGCTTGGCGTCCGGGCTGTGACGAAACAATGTCAGCAGCGCCAACTTGGAGAACACTACTGCGGTACTGCCCAGGAACCCCCACCATGCCCATGGATCTCTCTGAGCGTTGCATCGCCCTAAGCAGTGTCTCATCCAGTAGTGGACGGTGATGGTGCCGGTAGGTCAGAAGTCTACATCCGGACCCAACCTCACGCGATTCTTGCCCTTCTCCTCACCCTCACTCTCACCCTCACCCTCGTGTCCGCTGTGTATAGTAGTGGAGGTGTCGAAGAGCTGTGAGTCCGCCCGACAGTGCCAAGTCGATATATAATAGTACCGTCTCTTTCTCGGTCTGCTTCTTCCCTTTTGTCGCCCCTCTTACCCACGCCCGCCCGAGATCCAATTCAATCCCGTTCTCCCATTCCGTTCCGTTTCGAGCTGGACCTCTTTACCGAACCGTCTACTCCCGCTCGATAGCCTTGCTTCAACGCAGGGCTTTGAATCTAGTTTCTGAGTTGGTACTGTAGATCCGGCGGTTGAAGGGGGGAAACCAGTGATATTGCTGTGTGGAATTGTGTGCTGGAACT
This sequence comes from Xylaria sp. FL0043, assembly GCA_022578865.1. NCBI lineage: Eukaryota > Fungi > Ascomycota > Sordariomycetes > Xylariales > Xylariaceae > Xylaria > Xylaria sp. FL0043. The sequence continues at coordinate 263,149 of MU397263.1, forward strand.
GAACAATTGGTTGCGACGACAAATATCGCGAAGCCATCGTATTCGCCTCTTACAAATCCGACTACGCCTTGCTATTGCCCTTCTCCGCCCGCATTACTGCCGTGCTGCCCACACCCCAGCACTCGTTCTTATCGCACTCGATATTCCATTAGCCGTCGATACCCAGCTTGCTGCGACCGTGCGACCTCCACCGCCCGGTGGCCCTCGATGATACCCCTCCCTTTTGCGCTGGAAATATCTTAAGCGCTCCGGGCTTCTCATGTATCTCAACTCCTTTGGCCTTGTACTGTGAAGGACATACAAAGCGCAGGAATACTGGAAATTTTTGTTTTTAACCCGACATACTCTCTCCAGTGCGCCCCTATAGTTCGAATAGGCCATCTAGTACAGCTCCGTCTCGTGCTTTTGAAAATCGCCGTTTTCGAAAAAGGCCCGTACACCGCTTTAGCTTTTTCGGCTACGAAAAACCCGGAGTTCTGCCTCCCCAGAACCCCGCGGTTTTCGCTATAGGATAGTCACCCATATTGAGCGTCATACCACCGGGCTATCGGCTTTCGCATATCGCCTCCCGTTACACAGAATATCGTGGAGACAAAATTGTTGCTGTTAGCGCGGGCGCTGTGAGATTTTATAGTATCCGCTTAGCCACCATCCAGTGTGCAGTGTGGCTCCAGTGACGCGAAACCAGCACACTAAAACATATTAGCAGCTGTCTCTGAAGTAGCTCGCTCCTTTGCTTCCAAAATGACGCCCACACCTCCTTCGGCCGGAACCTCGTCGTCCGGCCACTCGCCCGAGGAACAATTCCGAGTAGTGCGGCGGAGAAATCGAGTGCCTCTCAGCTGCTACCCATGTCGGACGAGAAAGTAAGCAAGTCCCGTATACTTGGGTTGCACCTACACATGCTCCGTCCCTCTTGCCTGCTACCAAACAAAAAGGACTAACAAAGCATAGGCTGAAATGTAATCGGGGAGCACCGAGTTGCGAGAATTGCGTAAAGCGGGGTGACACGGCATCATGTGTTTATGCAACGCCATCCAGCCGGCGGAAGAATCAAAGCGGTGCCGGAGCTAATCCAAGTCCCGATGACATGCAAAACCGTATTGATCGACTGGAAGGTTTAGTATTGAGTTTGATGCACGGCGGTGCCAATATCGACCCGTCCACTGCTTCAGCTGCAGCTATAGCCGCAGCGTCAACGACGCGAAATGCTGCTGCTGGGACTCTCTCAAATGCCGGTAGTGGATCTTCAATACGCCTCGACCGAGACGACAATGGGGAAATGAAGGACGACGCCGATGAGGACGGTAGCGATGTGGACGACAATCTCGCCGAATCGTTGGGGGTACTCAAAGTCGACGCCGATCAAGGCAAATCGATGTACGTGGGACAGGAGCATTGGCACACTCTGCTAGCTGATGTTACCGAAGTGAAAAACTTCTATGCCTCGCACAAGAAGGACCTAGAAAACAGCTATCGTCGCGTCATGTCCTCAAAACCGCCCACGGCGCAGAATTCACCCATATTTCTGCTCTCTGCACCACCATCATCCGAAGTGGAATTGAGAGCCGAATTACCTGCAAAAACTGCTATCACGACACTCGTATCGCGATATTTTAACTCATTAGATACTGCAGCTAGTATAATACACGGGCCGACTTTCCAGCAGCAGCTGCGAGCCCACTGGCAAGACCCGTCGAAATCGTCGATCATGTGGATAGGAATGCTATATTCCATGCTATGCCTTGCCATGCTTAGTTATCACAAAGTCGGAGACGAGCCCCCTGAGTGGCAAGGAAGATCACTAGACTTAGCAGCGGAATATCGATTACGAACCGTTCAATGCCTCGTCGAAGCCGACTACACGAAGCCAGTAGAATATACTGTAGAGACCATGTTACTGTATCTTTTCGGGGAATACTCTTCTCGCTGGGATGCCGATCTGGGTCTCTGGCTTATTACCGCCATAATTACGAGGATAGCCTTCCGCATGGGTTATCACCGAGATGCGGAATGGTTTCCTTCCATCTCACCTTTTAAGGGGGTACGTATCATATCGTCTGGGCATGTATACCAAGCGTACGAATCATGACTGACTTAGCATTCACTATAGGAAATGAGGCGGAGAACGTGGGCTTTATTGCGAATGGCAGACATCATGTTCTCTTATCAGGTAATATTCTGAAATGGCACATTTGTCCCTGATTCAAGCGGACTGACAATCTATTAGGTTTCATTACCCACCATGATTTACGAACATGATACCGATACAAAGCTCCCACATAATATTTTTGACGAAGAGTTCGGATATAATACAAAGGTATTACCGCCTTCAAGACCAGTAACAGAACCCACGCCAATAGCCTATATGATCGGAAAATCGAAACTCTCTCTCCAGTTTGGTAATATTCTTCAAGCCGTTACTCGTGTAGGAAAGCTTGTGCCATATGACGAAATTCTACAACATGATCGAAAACTCCGCGAGATTATGGATGAATTCCCACCCCATTTAAAGATCCAGCCTCTGGATGGGTCGCACGACCCCGTTACGCTTATAATTGCACGATATAACCTCGATCTCCTATACCAAAAGATCATGTGCATGTTGCACAGAAAACACATGACTAGGGCTAGACAGAACCCCAGATATGCACATTCACGTCGCAGCGCTATCGAGGCGTCGTTGGGGACGCTAAATCACCTGAAATCCATCTACCGCGAATGCCAGCCGGATGGTAGACTTCGGACAATGAAGTGGTATGTTTCTTCCACATCAAGGGATACCTTGCTCCCCACGACGCTCGTAATCATGGAACTTCACCATGACCACGTTGCGAACTCTGCTGGCAAACGGCAAGACTCGCACGCCGCGTATTTCTGGACGCCTGAGCAACGCCAAGAGATGATATCCACGCTTGAGGACGTACGGGATATTTGGTCAAAATTGTCGCAAGAATCTGTAGAGGCATATAAAGCATGGAATATCCTCAACATCATGTTGGAAAAGATAAAGAATCCGGATCCGGCACCCGCCAGCACGGGAGAAACACCAAACCAAGCCGAGAACCTGTTTGGTAATTTCAACCCAGGCGACATGCAACCCGAACACTCAGCGGCCATGACATTAGGCATGCTTTCAGGAGGGATGACGCCGAATAGTACCTTTCAATCCCCGGGCGGGACAACCTACCCTAATCTCGATCTCGGTCCCAATATGGGTCTCTCCTCGCTTCCAGATTTCCAACCGGATATTGGGGCCATCAACAACGCAGCATCGCCGTTTTCCATGTTCACGAACCTGGGCAACGCTAACAGCATGGCCATCGACCAGAACTTCGACTGGGTAAGAACGTCAGCAAACCTTATGATTGATATCTCCTGCTAACTGGTGTACAGGACGTGCTGGATAACTATGCGCAGACAGCGAATTGGACGGACCAAGCCTTTGGCTTCTTTGCGGGAAATCCCGAACAACAACAGTCGCAACAAGGGTCGTCGGCCGACGGATCGTTCTCCTTCACGAACCCGGGCACATCTGGTCCTTGAGGTGACAAGTTTGTTTGCCTAGGAGAAACTCCTCAAGTATTACTTCGTCTCGCTTAGCATGATGACGAATATAGGCGCGGTGGGGAGGAACCACGGCCGTTGATGCCTTGAAAGTTGCCCACTTGGTTGGATTTGGACAGAGATCGGCTTTACTGCGGGCATATTGAGGGATAATAAGGCAAAGACGGAAAACGTGGACGTGGTGCTGTATAAATTAGATACTATTACTGCCGTGAGGCATACGGACATAAAAAACCACCCTCTGCTCTTGCAGTTCTGCCTTATGCTAGACACTAATTATTGACGTAGCCGAATTCTGTGATACTCGTATTTTATGTTTTGTAGCCAGCTTTATAGAGCTCATGGGAAAAGACGTTAGGCGGAGAGCTTAATCGGGTCAACGAGAAGACTAGGCCGTATTTTTGATCGATCACGAGGGTTTGGGGTGCGTCTCGAACCCCAGATCTTCACCCCGCATCAAAGAGTGCTACTTGTACCTAACCCTGCCTAGCCAGTGCATCGTCTGCCGGGCTTGGGCTGAGATATTCGGCCCTATGCCCGCGGACTACCCGCTGCATTCTCGGATACCTTTCCCACAATGATCGTACGTTCCTGCCGAGAACCGGGAAATGTACTCGGTGGGATGACCATCCGAGTACCTACACGTAGGTATACCAGAAACTAGTAGTGGCGAATGTGTTGGCGGTGAGATTGAGCGCAGCATACGTGCCTCATGTTCTTTTCAGTATGGACTTAGATATCCATGTATCCTTATAGGTAGGTTACGCAGTGAGAGCTAGTATCAAATTATAACTACTGTCTCTGTGAGAGAGGGAAATGCAAAGCGTGTTGCTGACGTACTAGCGGCGGCTTTTGGTGACCGGCGTTCTCTAAGCGAGCGCTTGGCTAGCTCACGATTACTGGTCAATGAACTCTAGCTCTCCAGCCACGTTTAACTTAACCCATCTGATCTACACCAGATAGAGAATTGTAAGAGTGTTATTAGAAAGACTCCGTCCAGAGAGCCGTTTCACTTTGTAGTGACGTCCGACATATATATAAGCAGTGATATAGCTCAGTATATAGCACGGTAGTAATCCGGGGCTTCTCAGTGAGAAACGCCGATATTGCAACCCTTCTCATTTCCACCCTAACGCGATCCCGTTGGGCGTCCCGCCCCTTGCCGCCTAGTTTTCCCATTTGAAATCATCGTGGGGAATGCGATACGGAGAGCATTTTAACGCGTGGATACAGTGAAAACTGGGTATCCAATCAAAATTCGAAACGAACACTGATATCATGGCAGTTATTATCTAAGCAATTAATGGCACGTGTCGCTTCCCCGATCTGTGGAGGCTACCCGTGGAGATTCCCGGGGGCCAGGTCTAGAAGGCCGGAGGCATCTGATTCGGAACCGAAGATCAATTGCGGCAGGTGCCAAAGGAAATATAGTGTAGTGTAGGAGTAAGTGGTGAAAGCGCAGGTAGCTTCATGTCTCCTGAACTACACTAGCAGGTCGAGCAAGCTATGCGCACGAAAGAGAGCACAGCCTGACGGCACCTAATCCTCTCTTACTACATTATACCTACTACACTAACTAAGTCACGATGGGGACCAATGTCGGCAATGCTCCGTCACTAGATTACCCTGTTTCATAAAGCACATGTAGCGTATAAAGAGGAAGCGCCTGCCCAGGCCCTTTCATCTCATGCCGATCTCCCGTCTCTCTCTCTGCTGATCCGTCTCCGTCTCCGTCTCCTTGAGCGAGCATCTTCACGATGAGAGCATCGGTCTTGCTGGCGGCCCTCGGGGCTACCGTCCAGGCGCTATCCACCGCCGACTGGACCAAGCAGACTATTTACCAGGTCTTGACCGACCGCTTTGCTCGCCCTGATGGATCGACATCTGCTTGTTCTGACCTTCGCTCGTACTGTGGTGGGACATGGCAAGGCATTATCCAGAAGTTGGACTGTAAGTTGACTGTCTTTTAGATGGCCCTGGCCAACTTTTCAAGACGACCATATTCGTGTGAAGAATCGAGAGCTAGGTCCTATTTTGGGCGATACCGAGAGTTAATTATGTTAACCCGGATACCACAGACATCCAGAACATGGGCTTCACTGCCATATGGATCAGCCCTATTGTCAAGAACATCGAAGCTTATACGGCCTACGGGTAAGCTATTGCTCATATACCGAGCCTGCTGAAAACCCAAAGATCTAACGCGGGTGTTTCCGCAACAGCTATCCTTATCATGGTTATTGGGCCCAAGACATCTACTCGCTCAACTCGCACTTCGGCACGGCGGCCGATCTAAAGCAGCTTTCAACAGAACTCCATAACCGCGGCATGTACCTGATGGTCGACGTGGTGGTAAACCACTTTGCCGCAAACTCGGCGCCGCAGAATATCGACTACAGCCAGTTCAACCCGTTCAACACGGCGGATAAGTTCCACTCGTACTGCCCTGTGGACTACAACAACGGCACCTCAGTCGTCAAATGCTGGCTCGGCGACACGACGGTGCCGCTGCCAGATGTCAAGACCGAGGACTCTGGCGTGCGCGACACGTACAATGGATGGATCGCGGACTTGGTCTCTACGTACGGCATCGACGGCCTGCGGATGGATACTACGCAGCACGTGGAGAAGGACTTCTGGCCTAACTTCGGAAATGCTGCCGGCTGCTATCTTGTCGGCGAGGTAAGCGAAAGCAGCGCGCAAATCTTATGCACGGTTTGCTATAACAAGCGGCAAAATAAACTGATATTTCATATTCACTAGATTTACAACGGAGACCCGTCGGTATTCCCCGACTGGCTTAACTACATCAGTGGCACGCTGAACTATCCTGCGTATGTGTCTTCATTGTTCCTTGCTTTATCTACGATATGTATATATATATGTCCGCTCACACCTCAACATAGCTACTTCTGGGTAGTCCAAGCCTTCCAGTCCACCTCAGGCTCCATGTCCAACCTCGTCAACGGCCTCAACACAATGAAGGGATCCATGCAGACCAAAACTCTGGGTTCCTTCGTCGAGAACCACGACAACCCGCGCTTCCCCTCCTACACCTCGGACATAGCCCTGGACGAGAACGCCATCGCCTTCGCCATGCTCAGCGACGGCATCCCCATCATCTACCAGGGGCAAGAACAGCACTTCAACGGGGCCAGCGACCCGAACAACCGCGAGACCCTCTGGACCTCGGGCTACGCGACGACCAACAACGCGCTGTACACCTGGATCGCGAAGCTCAACCAGATCCGGCACCAGGCCATCGACGTCGACGGGAGTACCTATATAGACTTCCAGGCGTGGCCCATGTCGCCCGACGCCAAGACCGTGGTGCTGCGCAAGGCGTCCGTCGTCAGCGTGCACACGAATATCGGGGCTAGTGGTGCTAGTTATGGGGTTAGTTTGAGCAGTAGCTATACTGGGTTCACGGCCAATCAGGCGCTTACTGAGGTCATGTCTTGCACGACGGTTACTACGGATGGTTCCGGCACGCTGGCGTTCACGATGGGGCCTGAGACGAAGGTTTTCTATCCTAGTGCTAAGTTGGCTGGGAGTAGTGTTTGCAGTGGTGAGTGAATGTTTTTTTGTGTTGGGAGCGGTGGGGTTATCTGTGCAAGCAATATCGGAAGCGCAGTTTTAAGAGTTTATCTCACTTGTGATGTGTCACGGGGGTTCACGTATAAGAGCCGCAACGGGGAGTACAGGATACGCAGGGATCCGATGAACAAGTAGTATCACCAAGTCACTGGATCCTCTTGCCGTCCCCTTTCTTGCCCCATCCAAGTTACGTCTGGCTCATACACGGATCATTCACTGACCACTTGAATAGGCGGTAGCGGTGGTGGCGGCGGCACTACTTGCACAGCGGTCCCAGTAACGTTCAACGAGATCGTGACAACGACAGTCGGACAAACAATCAAGATGTAACACGGCCCCCTTTCCCTGTGCTTCTCGTCCCGTCCCGTCCCATCCCGTCCTATCTCACCCTGCCCCTGTCCCCCTCTCTCTCCCTTCCTTCTATCACTCGCCATCCTAGCCTGTCCTTCCTTTCTATCAACTGCCTCTAGTCCATCCAACCAACTCAACATCCCCCCATAAACCCCCATGAAAACCCACCAACCTAAAAACAAACAAACAGCCAAACCCACTAACACTAACATCCTCCACCCCTTACAGCGTAGGCAACATCACCGCCCTCGGCTCCTGGGACACGAGCAAAGCGATCGCGCTCTCCGCCGCGCAATACACGAGCTCGAACCCCCTGTGGACCGCCACGATCTCTCTCCCGCCGGGCTCCGCCGTCGAGTACAAGTACATCAACGTCGCGAGCAGCGGCGCCGTCACCTGGGAGTCGGACCCCAACCGGTCGTTCACGGTCTCGAGTACTTCTTGCGAGGCGGTTACGAGGGGGGATAGTTGGCGGTGATTAACCAATGTGTTAGGCGCCTATTTGTTTGATACTAGGTTTAGTAAATTACCTCTAGGCTTAGTAGGTTACCACTGGGTTAATCCTGGGTTATTGCTGTGTCACTAGGGCATTGCCAGGTTAGGCTTTGCGGCTCTTGCCTTGTGTGGGGTGTAAGGAAGGGATGTAAGGGATGTGTGTATGGTTCGTGCGACAGGGGATGAGGAGCAGATAGATTGAGGGGCGTATATGTGATAGATCCTGTGAAGGGAGCACAGACCTAACGACCTATGTGATATCTGACGGACGATCTACTTGGGGCTACTCGTTTGAGGGCATATGGCAAACTTGATCTAGCCCAGCACATGAAGACAAGTTGGCAAGCGAGCGCACTACGGAGACCGAGGGAGGATGCCGAACGCTGTCCCCTTTCTCGTTTTTACATCGAGCGCATATGTGCTCGTTCATTAGGTTACTGGACCGGCTTACATATCACTAACATGCACGTATATATGCAAAATAAGTTTATGGAAAAAGATTGTCATACAAACTATGACCAGTTTATGCATAAAAAGACTATCATAGGTATACATGCACTATCTAAAGCCGTTCGCCGTGGAATAATGCGCCCTTTTTTCTCAAACGCCATGGAACCAGCCGTAACGTTCTAAAATGCGAAAACGCCGAGAAAATACATGCAAGAAATAAAAGAAGTTAGATGATGATGACGGGGTCCGCTTACAGACCGAAAGCGGTCTTGGCCCGAGTCCAGTATGCCTGGCGATCAGCAGAAACCTCGACGCCGACGCACTGCATGTACGCGGCAAAGCCCTCGTCCGTACCGGCAGCGAGCTGCGGGACGACATCCTTGCACTGCGTGGTGAGGAACCAGGGGCCGGAACCGAAGTTGTAGGCGTCGTCGGTGACGAGGGCGAGCAGCTGGTTCTTCTTGGCGTCGCTGTCGAGGGTGCCGAGGGCGGCGACCTTGTCCTTGAGCGCGGGGATCGAGTTGGCGTACTTGACATTGTAGTCGATCATCTGCATGTTGCTGGTGCCCTGGCCGGGTCGACCGGGGGAGATGTTGTGCTTGTAGCGGTAGTCGCCCGACTCGAAGGCCGTGAGCGCCAGCACGGCGGCGATCTGGCCCGCCGACATCAGCCCGTAGTCCTGGAAGGCCTTGATGAAGGGGCCCGCGGCGTCCTCGTTGGTGCGGCAGTCTGCGTCGCCTTGGGGACAGGCGGCCATGGAGTTGGGGGAGACTTCGCCGATGAGCTGGGCTGCTGACTTGCCGTCTCGGGCTGCGAGGTCCATGGGGGCAGCAGAGACGAAGCCGGCGAGGGCAACACCGGTGGAGATGGCAGTAGAGAACTTCATTTTGGTGTTTTGGTTTGGGTGAACGAAGGTAGATTTTTGGGTAATGAGACTAGCTCTGTGGTGGAATAGTAAGAGGTGAAAAGAATGTAAGGTAGGTGGTAGTTGCAGCGATCGTGTCAAACGAAGAAGAGTGGTTAAAGAAGAGACGAAGAAAAGTTTCTGATGATCGGCGGTTGCGATTATCAGGGGCTTTTCATAGAGCTGCTCAGCGCGTAGATCAAAGGCTGGGTTTGTTCCTCGTGTAAGTCGGTCAAAGGAGGCGATTGACAAGGATGAGGGACGACACAAGGATGATTGATGGTTATGGACAATGAAGCAGAGGCAACGGTTAATATGGGATGGATGATGCAAGAACCAAAGGTGGGTAATCACAATATATATATACATAAAGCTGCCCAGCAGAATAAAGAACGTGTTAGTTGACACTTAGCATGTTTGCTAGGTCAAACCGTTTGTTCAGTTTTCTGTCATTTTGACTCAATAGGTTCGGACGGGACCTCACTTACTCGTATCACTCACCCAACCTATGGTACTGCGGAGTGCGCAGTAGCGGCACAAAATAATGGACGGCCTGTCCTACTAGTTGTTGGACCTGCATGTGCTCGTCCAACCAGGGCCCATCGCTTGTTCACCATGGGCTCGAGGGGCGGCGACTGCTCACCCAATCGATTGGGAGATTTGTACTTGAAACGAGTTTCAAAGGCAGGAGGAGTATGTACTTGCCCGCGTTCGCCACTACCCAACTAGCTTTTTGACAGACATGATTGGCTCGTCGTTTCAGCGATCCCCTGGGCGGCCCTGGCAGAAGCCTTGGATGACAGCAGGTCAGCTCGCACTAACACAAGGTAAGTTAAGGCAGGCAGCCTACCCGCCCGAGACACGACCCATTTCTGACTAGTAGGCATTCCCCGTTGGCTTCTAAGCTTCAACCGTTATCATGAGGACTGTCATGAGTCCAGAGCTGCAGTTCTCTGCTCATAGGTAAAAATCCAGGTCATACAATATGATAGCCAAAGTATAATCGGCATCACTATTACAATATCAATACAATATCAGTTATGGTGCGGCTGGTAACTCTCTCTTTCGAGCTGGTTACGTTGGAACAACGTTGAAGTCCGCTGCGGTAACAAACATCAATGTGCTGCACGGCCCCTATTGCAGCATAACCTCTCTCCCTTTGAACGGCATTTCCGCTCCATGGGCTTTAATAGGTGGAGTAACGGGCCGCACCTAAAAAGGGATAATGGCCTTAACCCCTCCACGCCTTATAGTTACCTGCGTAGGTACTTCAAATTTGACCTTGCTTTGTCCGTATCTAAAACAGGTAGTGGCGCAATATAGCGACTTTTAAAATAACCAGGAGTGCTATATATGTTATACGAGAAAAATGCCTAACATAAATCGCAATGTTGTTGCGGGTTCGAGAATTCCGGCTCATGTTTGCCTGGCTTTATTCTATTCCGGTTGGCTTAGCTGGTGTTGTTGGCAGGTGAGGTTGGTGTGGGGTAGGTTAGGTGGGTACAACCGCTGTGGCGTCTTTGAGCTCCGCGTCCCTAGGTATTTGCCAGCCAGCTGGCTCACAGCTTCTGTCGGCTTCTCGCCAGCTGAGAATTACTGTCAAATGATTCGTCGCCGGCATATCTAAGGCTAAAACAAGATCCCTAGATGTACACACGTACCTTGCTGTACCACATGTAAACAGAGATTCAAGCTAGAAGGAACATTGAAGCTCAAGCCTCACTCGCTCGATAGCACACGCGTATATCAGCTACCCAATATCACACCTCGAGCTCCGTCCTATCGCATGACCCGCCGTCACCCCCTCAACTATTCTCGAAATTTGGCCGTATTTTGATCATATCAGTTTCAGCACCACGATCTTTCCCAGTGCACGCCATCTAGTTCCACCAATATGTCCAACCTTCACAGCTATGTTAATAGTGCGTATATCTTTGTATTGTGTGTTTGCATATGGTGGCCGTACATCTGGCCACTCCTGCAGGTGGGGGCTTTTTCTGAAACAAGGCTGACAACCGGGTAGAAAAGGTCCTTATCGTCACGGCTGATTCGCGAACGTTGGTTGGAAATCTGTTGAGCTGCGATCAACAGACCAATCTGGTACGTATCCTTTCAGTAACCCCTGGAATGGCTCTTGACTATGCTAACGACGTTTTTTCCCATCGCAGGTACTTGGGCAGACCGTCGAACGCGTTATACGGACTCCCGACGACGACGAAGCATCTACAGTAGTGCCCCTGGGCCTTTATATTGTAAGAGGAGACAACGTCTGTGTGGTGGGGCTAGTCGACGAAGCGCTCGACGACAGCATCAACTGGGAACTAGTAAAGGGCTCGGCAATTGGTGGCATCAAGCACATATAATCATGAATGATAAGAGATGAGATCTATTGGAAGGGTCCTAGAGACCGCATTGCCGGCGTTGGGGAGACTATCTTGATTTTCTGAGGGGAGGACTTTTATAGGGTATGCTCTTTGCTAAATGATACCACCGCATCTTACATTTTGCTGACACCTTTATGGTCTACTTCCGCCTCCAAGCATGGACACCTGCTGAAGAGTATGCCGAGTGTGATCTCTACACGAACAGACGCCCCATCAGGTACGGCGCGAATGCGTCGTAACCAGGGCTACTAACATATCTGTTAATCCTATTTCCCCTCCTCGAGCTCAACCAGCCGTCTTCGTCTCCCACTATTTCTTCTCTGGCTTTGCCGTCGGCGCGTACCCTTCCCCGGCGGTCCGATACGTGCATACCGTGGGTCCACTGCCCGGCAGTCTCGACCCGAATATCTTCCGGCGCACCTTTGGCCAGCTTCCACTCCGGGCTTGAACCTGTGAGCATGTACCAAATGGTCAATGGATCATGCAATGAGAGGCCGGGTTCCTCTGCATCTCCTACCATGGAGATGATCTGTTTGAAGACTCCACTCATGAACGTGTTCACCCACGTTCCAAGTGGGCTTCCCGCATCCAAATGTGGTTTGATATTTTCCTCGAAAAAGCCCATATTCAGAAGATGGGGTGTCGTAATGTCGAGAGGGAATAAGCTCAAACTGAGCTGCCTTGACAGTTTCTCCGGGTAAGGTGGTAGTGTAGACTTGCCGGTAGGTACAGGGGGCATGGTAGAGGCAGGGGTGGGAGAGGTCAAGGCAAACACCCGTGCGGTAGCTACCGCATCCGCAAATGTGTTGAATTCGGCAACCGGCGTAACATTTCCTGGGACTTCAACCGCTCCACCCATGACGGCAATCTCTTTCACTCTCAGAAAGGTTTCCGGATCCTCAGATGCGGCTAGTGCCAAGTTGGTTAACGGTCCCAACGCACATATCGAGACTGTATCGATTGGCTCCTCTTTCAAGATTCTCAGAATCTCTTGATGTGCTGGCGTCTTGGATGGCGTGAAATACTTGTAGTAAGATGGCGACTCGTTGAGTGTCTCCTGATCGTGTTTGAATATAGCTCTCCATGTTTCCTCGGGTGACAGATGAGGATGCTACCCAAGATCATCAGTTATCTGACCTGATTAGACTTCAGGGGGTACGAAATAGCCAACATACAGCTTCGTGGACACCATGCAGCCCATCAACGCCATCTAGAATAGCCCAATTAGTTACAATCGGGCAGCATATCGCTAATATAATCTTCACAAAACTCACGAAAGTTATCCGCCATTAGCATTTCGTCCTCGAGCGCATGTTCAGGTCCCAGGGCAACAATGGGCTTGTAGGTCCGAAGCGCCTCAAAGCCCAAGGGTCTACCTTGCGCCTTGCGCCATTCCAGTTCGTGGTCAAGCACCTTGAAGAGACCCATGACGTTCCGCGCACAGTTCTCTAGTGCTACGTTGCCATATGTTACTGAGATCAACATGACCTCAAGGTCCTCGGGCGAGGACGCCAGCGCGAGCAACATTGCCAATGTATCATCGCCACCTTTAGAATACGCATGTTAGCAAAGTTCATTGTTCCTCCTATGTCTCTGTATCTTCGTATCACAGTAGACAGCTCTCATGCCCCTCACTCACGATGATTGTGGGTGAAGACTTGCCTGGATCTGTGTCGATAATGATTCTTCTTTTCGGAGCCATGATTGCGGGGTATCAACACGAATTATGAAGAAAATGAAAGAATTGGTTATATTCGAGTTTCTGGTGCTTATAACTAATTTTCGTCTGTTACACAAGATAGGTAGAATCCCGAGATTTGATCATGGGAATAACAAGAATGCAGCTGGCTCTTGGTACTGAGGGGCGCGCCCTTCTTTCTTTTGGTAGATTATACCCGTCGGTCACCAGCGGAGAGCTGGCGGCGAGTAAGACATCAGAGCTCTACGGCTTTGCTGCAGCTGGCAGGTGCCAAGTCCATAGTGCCGTTCGCGATTGTCAGCTAGAAGTAGTCGATCTGTCAATCTTCGTTTCTAAGCTGGTTTAAAAGTTAACTTTACATAAAGAACACAATATAAAGACAGGTTAATACAATGCTTGATAAGCTGGTCTTTAACTGATATTATCTTTATTATATCATTATACTCACTACTTACCTGCACACTTATATTGACCATGTATTTATACTTTGCCCCCTCTAGGTTTTAGTTGCCAATCACCCTTTAATGGATCCTTAGAGAACTTTATATTGTAACCCACCGAGCGCTTGGGTATGTTTAAAGACAGAGCAGTCAGATTGACAGATGAATTCCAGTAAAGCCTGCATTAAGTATGTACCAGGATAGTATGTAGAACTGGCACAACCTTGCAACCTACCTAATCTGCACAACAATCTCTACATACCGACCTATCTACCCACCTACCTACATTGGTAGGTAGTTAAAGCTCAAGTTACCATTTAATTGTGTATTATTCACAGATTTCTACTACATTCAGGTATTCCCGTGTTATGATCCAGTGGTTGTTGCAAGATACTGTAGGAAGGCATGCTGTACCTAGCCTAATTCAGTAGCAAGCTTAACGACCGTAAAGTGTCTGCACCTGCTAGTTACAGGTGTACCTGGCAGCCCTGGATGGTATGCACAAGTCCCCAATCGGCGCTTGTCTCTACCGACCTCAGCCCACTCCCGATCAAGCTCTCTCACCACAATAGGTAGCTGCTCTTTCCACCGGCACTATTATCCTAGTTAGCACACCCACCCTAACCTTTTTGTTCCACTCATTCACCCATGTTCACTCTCCACCCATTTAGGCTCACCACAACCACCCCTGATCCTGAGTTGACGACAGATCACCTTGTTCCCATCTCGTCCCAATCTTGTCTCGAGGCAGATCCATTCCTATAATCTCCTGCATACAACAAGTGATCTACCTATCTATCTACCTCACGACGTGAACGCCGTTGTTGTCCTGCAACTGCTGTCTTAGCACAATCCAAATTGAAGCAAATTGCATCACTTCAGCGGTCATTATCAGCATCCCCGTCCACCTCTCGAGCGCATACGCACCAAGCCGCTGCTTGTTTGCTGTGCTCACTCCATCGTGTGCTTGGCAGTCAAGGGGCCTAGAGCTCTTCTCGGCTGTATCAGGGCCAGCAACAGCTTCACCTCCGCCCTGCTGATCTGGCCTGATTGAACATTTTCAAGTTCTGCCACAAGTCCGATCTGCTCATCATTCATCTCAACTTGTTGTTCACCGAAGCACCGAGCTGAGGCTGCCCCTTTTCCCCTTTTGTCATCCATCACTGAACTGGTGAATGCCCTTCAGTGGGCAAGACTGTTTCACCCATTCCATTGCACAAGCCTGTCAACCCTTTCCGTAACTGCCCCAACACAGAATCGCCTTGATTTCTGCAGGCTTCTTTTGTCCCTTTGTCATTGCTGTGGCTGTTACTCTGGTCACTCTTCCTCTCAACACTTGACGCTCTTGGCTGCGCCATCATAATATACCACAAAGATTCTCAACCATGGACTCCCAGAAAGACCACTCGACACTGACCACCATTGGCGGTTATGCTTTCATTGCTGCCGCTATCGGTCTATGGGTGTATAGCTCACGGGTGAAAGAACAAAACCGCCGTGCCCATGTGATCAAGCAGCCTACTAGGCATGCCGACCGAGATGCCACAGCAGATGCCAAAAAGAAGACCGAAAAGGCCGTAAAACCGAAGCCTAAACCTGCCCCCTCCGCCCCCGAGCGAAGCGAACCGACAGCGACAGCCTCCGGCTATGATAAGGAGGAGGCCGAGATAGCCGAAAAGAAGGCCGACCGAGACTTTGCACGCCAGCTCTCTAACACTCATGCTGGAACCAAGTTCAACAACAAAAAGTCGGAGGAAAAGCGACAGAAGTCTGTCAAGCAGTCCAAGGCCCAAGAAGTTGTGCCAGACAAGATATCGGCTCCCTCTTCCACTACCGGCGATGCCGACGACGACCTGTCACCCCAGGTATCTCCTGTCGTTACTGCTGCCGACAGTCACGGAGTGTCTGATATGCTTGAACCTGAGGCCTCAGGTCCGTCTGTGCTCCGTCTGACCGGTACCGATTCGGTTAAAAAACCTAAGGAGCGCAAGGCTAAGGCCTCTGAGCCCGTTGAGACCAAGAAGCAACGCCAGAATCGCAAGAAGGCAGAGGCTGCTAAGGCTGCTCGGGAGGAAGAGGAGAAAGAACGCAAGATCAAGATGGAGCAACAACGACGAACTGCTCGCATCGCTGAGGGTCGGGCTGCTAAGGACGGGTCTACTTTCACGGCCGCGCAGAACGCCTGGACTGCTCAACCTGCCGATGGCAATAAGCCCGTCCAATTACTGGACACATTCGAGCAGCAACCAAAGCCCGAACCCGCCAAAGCTCCCGCTTCCACCTCTGCTGCCCCCGCAACAAAGGCTGCGTCGGACCCCTGGTCGGGTCTTCCATCGGAAGAGGAGCAGCTCGAGATGCTCCGACAAGAGGACTCATGGAATGAAGTCAAGACAAAAAAGAAGGGCAAGAAGAAGGATGCCGCGCCCGATACTCCCGTAGCATCGGGTCAGCCTTCCAGTGGCAACACCATCACCACTGCTACAGCAAACTCCAAACCAGCCACTGGAACGAAGAAGCCAGTCCTCACGAGCAGCAGCTCTTCTTTTGCCGCCTTAACACCTGAAGAGACGGGAGATGACGAAGAGCCTGAGGAGGAGTGGGATGTATGAAGCGCTCAAGCAGATCAGACCGCTTGAGTCTGAAGACTCCTCTCAGGACCTTGCTCCTAAACAATATCCTCTGGCTGCGCTTGTAGCTAGACAGATCTGACTGTTTCTCGTGTTTAGACTAATGATTGCCTTGTACACTATTCTGCACCACCATGCCCTCATTGCACACCATGGCCATCAGATGCCTCACTACATTGCCGACGGGATTGGATTGGTGAATCCAGGCGTACGGTTTGAAAAGAAGGCAGCACTAGCCACTCTTGCATTGTATCATTGTTTGATTGTTGTACACTCCGTTTGCTCAAAGCAGCCGCATGAACGGGTATAAAATTCGCCCAACGTCCAACGTTGTTTCGTCCCTCGCCCACTATGTCACGATCCCATCACGGGCGGCCCGTTGATGAATGCACATCACTTTCTCAGTTTCCCCCGCTCTTCAACGTCATGCAAGAGCAGTTTTGTCGTTTTTAACGTTGTTCTAATACAGCAATGCTGTACAGGACTGTCGATCTTAAACCAATAATACCTGAATGCTTGCACGTTCTACAGGTAGCTCAATGTCCGGATTTGTCCTGGGACTACTCTTATAGCCGAAAGAGATGATATCTACAAAATATGATCCACTTGTTTCAGTGATATAAAAGAGAAGCATATGTCTGCTATCACTTGACTGTCAACGTGAAGACTTACGTACAATTCAGGAAACTCAATTCCCTTTCCATAGCCGGCATCCCTGGTCTCCTTGGTCGACCTCCTTTAGCTGTCATTGTTTAAGCTTTTGCGCAGCTTAAGTACCTAGGTAGGTACATATTAGGCGCTAGTCCAGATCTCAAAATTGTACGTAGATGGTAGAATTGGTTGCCAAAAAGATGTTGTATTAGGTTAAGTCTAGGCTACCTAGTGGGGGTGGAAGGATATACACCACTGTAACTATGGTAGTGTGCAGTAATGATGGCCTTGGCATGCATGTGATGTGACGATTTGAGTTCCATGTAAAGAAAGACTGACAAACTCGCATGGCTTGTCGTTGAATTTCGCATACATATGTGCAGGTTCCGGGGCTGAGGTGTTCTAAGGTTTTGTTCCTGCATCACCATATACATGTTGCATGCTAGTAAATCAAGTCGATATCATCTAGACCTCACATTAAAGAAGAGAGAGGAAGATGCGTGCGTATAGCTATAGAGAGCTTACGTACCCTCTGGTTGTTAATGTGGACATAGTTGCTTTGTTTAAAAATTCATATTAAAGATTGAGAAATGAACATTGTTAACGTTGACTAGACAAACCAACACCATCAACGCTATCCAGAAAGGTTTTGGCTAACAAATGGAGCTTTGGGAAAATAAAATTCAGGACAAGCAGCTTCAGCTGGACGCTGTCGCTGCAGACTCTCTCGCATCCATCAAAGAACTCCAGACGAAAGTCTCTGATCTGGAAGCCCTCTGAGCAGCATCTCATTCTCAAGTCCGTTTGCGGCACTATCGTCAGGCCAATCGCTAATGTCCCAACCTCTCTCATCAAACCAACCGTCTATATTTCATCGACCTCTATCGACAAACCAACAATCAGCAACCTAGCCGTCGACACCTCAAGCACCTTTGTCGGACTACCAATCGTCGACTCATCATGCACCTTCAGCAGCCTACCATTCGTTGACTCATTATGCACCTTGAGAAATGAGCATTGTTCATGTTTTTGTGATGTTGAGTTCTGAGGAGGTGCTCCCTTGTTATGAGTTGTGATAGAGCTAGGGGTTACTTGAACCAGAGCTTCAGAATGATTCAGTGCCTAGAATAGCCTTTCTCCATGTGAAGGTTGGGCGATTGGGCCACAAAAGTAGCAGCTGCCCGTGTAGACTAGAGGTATTCTACGTTTGACCCTCTTCAGGACATAACACCAGATCAGTTGCTGGGATACGCGGGTTGTTGTATAGAAGCCTACGCGCTGACGGGAGGTTGCCGATGCCAGGCCCCGCGAACGGCATTGGTCTTTCGTATTCATATTCATTATATCATAGGCATGAAGCCGAATTGCAGGATCTCTCGGAATGTAAATAAACGAAGTTATTCAAGCTTTGAGACACGCGGCTAAACTTTCCCATGAGGAGGTATAAGGCTGTAGGAGACCTGTATATAGAGACTAGTTGACCTTCCAAGGGACTGAGAGTCTTTTGAATAGTCGAAGGGTCATTGCGCTCATAGAATATTATTCTCATATGGAGTTATTCTCTAAGCCCTGTTTTCAGCCCTTGTGATATGGCTACCTTCCCTGTGAATGTTGAGGCGAAGCCAGTATGTATTGAACTCCTGGGAAGTCCGTGGGATGAGATCACTACGAAGCTTGGGGAGGTTATTGCGCAGGATGTTATGCGGTTGTTATGCTTGCCGTACGGCATCTGGGGCAAGTTGGTTATCTCTTTGGTAATAGGGTAGGTTGGGAAGCGGTTGGTGAGATTCTGGAGACGATTATGGTGAAGGAAGCCGAGAGGACCTCACTTTCATCTCCAAGGGCCTCAGGAGACTCGTGAGAGTGTTCATCCGGTCAGAGTCGAACGCGCGGAGCTATGTGACGCCCTTGGGAATGAAAGTGAGATATTCCCTGCGAACGCTAGGAGTTTTGAGGGCATAGAGACTACGAAATTTGAACATATAATGCGCGTATTATAGGAATCGTGACCTGTCAAGTGTATGATCGAGAGGCTTTTTTTTTTTTGAGCATTCATGGAGATAGTGATTGATGATGTTATGTGCCACTATGGTACGGCTGTAGATGCGGCACTCGAGAGCGTCATCCACTTCGAGAGCACAGCAAGTATGTCGATATGTCATGACCGCTTCTTGTCTTGTAAACATCATCCCGTCTCTACACCCACTGATCTACCATAGTTGCTTACATCGTAGGTTGGAGTTGGGACTGGCAGATACTCATATGCCATTACCACCAGCTAGAAGGTATCAAGTACAACAACATTTCAGCTGCTAGTAACATTGGAGGCACGTAGACCAGGACCAGGATTAGTATATGCGTTATTTCGCGCGTCTCTTAAGCAGGAGCATGCGGGGAAATCTATTCGGGTTACCCTGTCCACGATATTGATATGCAAGCATCGGCATCAACTGTCGCTTCATCCAAGTTTGGGACCGAGAGGAAATAGCGCGTGTACTACAAGTTCTCTCATGCAATCATATCCGTTACCATCATAATGATACTAGGCGAAGGAAAGATCTGAACATAAGTATGTATTGAGTAGCTCTAGATAATGTCGTGCTTTGACTGTAGCTGAGTCGCAGGCGTCGACAATTATATAATCAATTCGAGATCACTGCTTATTTAAGCTGAGCGGAGATTGTTTTGCCACTGCTTTAGCGTTGTTTGAGATAAGTCAGTACCTAGTACGGAGTACAGCCCACTCCATGGATAAGGCGGCTAGCAGCTGGACCTCGAATTACCTATTGTGGTTAAACACGCTGTCGCCATCCGTCGGACAATCCTATCAACAACTGTACGCTAGTCTCGATGCTTGAAATTCATAATGGGATGTCCATGAAAACTTTTGGATTTTTGCGTTACTACCAGGTAGGTAGTATCGAGGTACTTAAAGTACCTCGATCCAGCAGTGTGGTAATGCTCCTCATTTGTGCATATACAAGTCCGGAGTACTTAGGCTAGGTACCATCCCGCCGCCCAGATAGCACCCATTAGGCTGCTAGATTAATTACCCCGTATATAGTAACAGGGGTCTGGACCCCTCTAGTTAGGTACAGCCCCAGCGCCCCAACCAAGTCCACTTTTCCCCTCCACTGCAGGTCGTCCAACTTCCTAATCCATCATCTCCTGCCAACTACCAGAAACCTCTCTCGTTTGTTTCAACCATGCATATTCCCGCATTGCGGGCGGCTTCACTCATTCTATCCTTTTGTTAGCCATATTTTCCTCCTCATCCGGCCTGTACTCGGTGCCGGCTTCCAGCAGTACAGCCGATTGAGCGGTCAATTCGAATTCTTCTCACCGGCGCCTAACTCTAAGCGCAGACAAAGCTCAATTTGCCCCTATTCGATCGGTACCCGCCCGTATTAGAGCCAACTCAAATGTACACTTTGGTGCTTCAAATCGCGCTTGGGTGAAGGCTTACGGCTCCTAAGCTTCCACCATCGTGTTTCTCACAAACAGCTACAAACATCACAAGGGGTGCCGCCATCATTGATTCTGCACGGCCGACACGGATTGAACTGTTTAGAGGCCCGGCTGGGTACTCGTAGGTATCATACCTCCCAGTCTCGGCCTCTCTTCTCTTGCCTTCTGTTCTCTGTCCACCTGCATTGTTCAGACACCCAACTACTTCAATATTACATTTCGCATAACTCGCGTAACCGACGTCATTTCCATACTCTTTGATCACCACGTGCTTCATTATCAGACCCTTTTTCATTTCTTTCACATCTTAGTGCCACCACTTCACGTGGAGTTTTCGAGCTACACATTGCGTGTCAGCATCGCGTCATAAGCTTTCTCTTTCATCACTCTTATTGTCACCCGTTAACCGTTGGCTCGACGAACCGACTTGATCGATCAACTTAGTAAGTGAAAAGTTATTCATACGCGGCGGCAATTGCCATGCTTACCATTCCTAGCCACCATGTCGTTTTCAGTCGCACTCCAATCTCTTGTATTCTATGTTGTCGCTTGCTCGCCATGTCATCAGGCTATACACCAGCGCCACCTCAAGCAAGAGGCCAAGAAGCAGCGGGAGGCACAGCAAACAGAGCGCGCCCATGGAGGCTATCAACAGCCAGAGCCGTTTACCACCAACCCCTACTGGTCGGAAGAGATCAGTAGTAAGTCTTATCTCTCTCTTCTCTATTGTCCTTCACCGTCTCTCCTTTCCGCTTTCCTTGCATTGTCTGTTCATGTCCATTTGCATTTGTTGATTGATATGTAATTCACTCACCTGAATCACTGCAGTGGGTCCCCATATCGAGCGTAAGAAGTACAAGAGTGCAAGTCAGCGAGGTCTGACCAGCGCTGGCGGGGACACAGTCAGCGTTCTCACAAAGGAGAACGAAAAGCCCACTTCGAGTATTGGCCAGGGTAGCATTATCAGCATCACCAAGGTTGATACTCCATCATCCATAGATGAGAGTGGGTATCAGTCGTCCCGTGATATGACGACTGATCTCCCACACAATTGGAACCACAAGCGCTATCAGGTGCGTATTTCTAGTCTTCTTATTTCCCTCCTTGATATGTCATGTGAGCAAACGTTGCCGCGTCATGATATTTGCTTTTGTCAAGCCCTCAAGATATGACCTATAACCTATTATATACATGGCGACTGCTGACTCTTATGTTCTGAAACAGAGAGAAGACGAGGAGCTATGGGGTTCGGAATTGTCTCGAACCGGTCACAAGCTGATGGATGCGATTAAGCACGCGGGGTCATCAGCCGGCCGCTTCATTGAATCGAGTTTAAACAAGGATGCCAACAAAATTGACGACGATGACGACGATTATGAAGGGAGCCGTTATTTCCTCCCAGTCAATCCGCCGGTCAATGATTACCACCCTCCTATTGTGCGACGCACCCCTTTCAAGGGCGCTGTTCAGTGGATGGTTCAACCGCCTCCTCCAGCCAAACTCATGGAGGGTAAAGTCCCGGTCAGCCGTGGCAGCTCGATAGCAAGCCGGCGCGCTCCAACGATTGACAGATTCATGGATGGAAGCATTCCCGTCAGTCGCGGCAGCTCAACAAGCAATCTAAGCCGGCGCCCCACACAGATGGACAAAATCGTGGATGGTGGGATTCCCGGCAGCTCAGTGAGCAATTTGACTTCACGCGCAATACCAAATGGTAATAGTCAAACTGGAGATTCGGTGACTGAGGCGGAGTTTTCAGAGGCCCTCAGCCATGATTGAAGAGTCAACTGTCTCCGAAAGATTAGTCCCCGGTGGATGTGGCAATCTGTCGTTGTCGGCGCGAAGCCGAACCTCGTATCTTCGTTACCGAGAGTGACAGCAGAATCCACCAACCCTTCCATTCACACTGAAAATTCACGTCCCACCTCGGAAATACGGGGTCTGAGTGCGCGCAGAGGATGGCATATATAACCAAGCCCTACCCTCGCCGCCACTGGTACGTATTTCGGGGACATCTGTCTCCCAGCTTTGCGCAGACTTTTCTCCTACGTGTCACGTATCCCCACTAGCTATCACAAACCGCTTTGCGAGTGCGCTTCGGAATCTCTAACTCTGGCATCCTTGGCAGTGTGGACGACCCAGCCAAATAGGATGATACTCTTTGCACCAAGAGGTAAAAGGGATTCTACCTTGGTGAATCACCATTCTGAACACATAGCCGAAATGGCCTGGATTCCCGAATCATGGCATGATCCTCATCCGACAGACGCTTCATGGGCGATTGATTGGCGCTTCAACCAGGTTTCGCCAGCTAGCCTCACCATTACTCCATGAGCACTCCTACAATCACCGGACGAGCTAGGCATTCGGCGATGCGACTCTGATCCGCTACAGGGATGGTCTGTACAATTGGTGAGAAACCAGCAGTTTTGTTGACACACGAGAACGTGGGAAATTCAACAAATCGCAAGTCACCTATCAGCCTTCTTTTGTCGAGATGGATGTCCTTCCATCGTATATACCACGACCATGGTTGATAGGCCAGGGTTATTCTTAGGACAACAATTTCTTTTTCCATCCCCGTTTGGCATTTTAAGGCAGCAAGCAGGAAATGGAAAACCATAGAGGGTTGGCTAAAATAGCATGTTGGTGTTTGGTGTTCCGGCGTTCTGGTTGGGCATGAGCTGAAGCAGGCGTCATTTAGCATTACAATCAGAGCAAGCCTCAATACAACCATCTGTCTCCTTCTCACTTATCCTATTGTATCTGGTGCTTCATGTAGAACTAGACATAAATTGTCTAGTCGAGCAATCCGCAAAGATGATCCCATGCCAGTGTAGAGTATCCGCATACCGATGCACAAAGTAGTAAGCTGACGGGTAGCGGCATTACAAAAACTCGGAACAGATTCTAGAGATGGCGTGAGAAGTAAGCTGGATCCTACTTGTGACGGCCAGAAGTATACTCGAATTTATTGGCATGTGGGATCAACAGGTAAGGTATATAAATTCATATGACAATGATTGTGCAGCGTTTATAACCACCCCTCGCGTCTGAATGAATCAGGATAGGAGGCGACTGATGTCTGCTGCGATGTGGCTATGATACGAACTACGAGATAAGTTGGCGGCGGCCTGCGGTGGCTTCCCGAACCTGCAGCTCCGCTTCGCTCCGATCGGTGGGTGTGGACTCCCATCCCTCGGAGTTCGTATTGACGATTTCTTGGTCTCCGAGATGATGCGGCTATATAAACCCCTCCTTAGTTTTCTTTCTCACGATCTTAGACGACAACCTTCTATGGTACGACTGTCTCGGTCACCAACCGAACGAATTTCCTTCAGATTGTTTCGAATTCAGAAGAAATAACCAACCCCATCTTCATCTACACGAGACACTAGGTACTGTAGGTCTCTGGGCGGAACTACACACTTACTCCGCACGCCGCCATGGCCCAGCAATACGCAACCTACCCCAGCCTGCGGGGTAAAACAGTCCTCATCACGGGCGGCGCGGAGGGCATAGGCGCGGCCTGCGTCGAGAACTTCTGGACGCAAGGCTCCAACGTCGTGTTCCTGGATATATCCACCTCATCGGCAGAAAAGCTGCTCAACGGGCTGCGCACGTCGTATCCAGACGTCACGAGCCCGTTGCCGAAATTCCTGCAATGCGATGTCACGGACCTGGACCGTCTGCGCGCGTGCGCCGACGAAGTCATAGCGGCCCATGGCGCCGTGGATATTCTATTAAACAACGCGGCGTCGGCAGGCGCGCGCACGCGCGTGGGCACGGAGCAAGTGACGCCTGAATCATGGGATGCCGACGTCGCTGTGAATCTGCGGCATCAATTCTTCCTGACGCAAGCGGTGGTGCCGGGTATGCGGGCGAAGGGGAAAGGGAGTATCGTCAATATGGGGAGTATAACCTGGCGTATTCCCGCAACGGGGTTACCCGTGTACACGCTCTGCAAAGCCGCAATAATGGGGATGACGCGGACGCACAGCAGGGAGTTTGGGAAGTGGGGGATCAGGGTCAATTCGGTCATGCCGGGGGCGATTGCTACGCAGAGGCAGATCGATGAGGTGCTTACGCCTGAGTATCGTGCTGAGGTCATGGCTGCGCAGACGATTCAGAGGGATCTTAGCCCGCAGGAGGTTGCGCGGTTGATTCTTTTTTTGGCGGCGGATGATTCGAGCGCTATTACGGGGAGTAGCTATGTTGTTGATGGGGGGTGGGTTAGTGATCCGTGAAGGTCTGGTTGTGAGACGATGTGGTTCTTATTTCGTGTATGTAGAT
The DNA here is from genome assembly GCA_022578865.1 of Xylaria sp. FL0043. NCBI lineage: Eukaryota > Fungi > Ascomycota > Sordariomycetes > Xylariales > Xylariaceae > Xylaria > Xylaria sp. FL0043. Next base: position 288,075 of record MU397263.1, read on the forward strand.
ATGTTTGATATTGAGCTGTGTAGTGTGCTGTTCCATATCCTCTCGATGGAATGAACTTCAAGCAACCTCTGGCAAGAGCACTGGCTGATTCTATGTCCAGCCTGGGACTTGAGCACAGAATGGATTGTCGTTTATTAAGCCTGCCTGAGTGCAGTAGCGGTATATTGAAAGCTGTTGAGATTAACACTTATTTCTGGATCTAGAACAGGGGCAGTGCGGCAGTATAAGTTTATCATTTTCCTGTTTTCATCATTTTTATCATTGAGCATTCAGTATGGGAAGTCCTACTATATACATCTGACCAACCCACTCAACCGCTCGCGCCACTCGAACAAGCAACACCCAGACTACCAGGGGTATTAGCACACAGCACCTTGGCCGATCCGCTCGGCGGCGTGACGGTGATAGAGCTCATAGTAACACCACAAGTGCCATCAGCCGGGCAATTGAGATTCATGATCGTGGGACTATACTTGGAGCTCGTCTTCCCGGAGAATCCCTTGACGACGATCCCCGACAGCTGCGCCGTGCTCGGCGTGCTGTCACAATAGTCCTCGTCCTCGCCGTAGCAGGACTGGATCTGGAACGCGTAGTCCGAGTTGTCGACGACGACGTTCTCCCACGTGACGTTCTTCACGACGGCCGTCCCGTGCGACGAGCCCGCCGGGTACAGCTTGATGCCGGCGGCTTTGGTGGAATCCGTCATCGTCGCGCCGTTGACATAGATGTTCTGCACCGTGTCCGTGCTCCCGGCGCCCGAGCCCAGACTGCCGACGCTCAAGCCGTGGCTGCCCACGCACGTGATGTCCGTGACAGAGACATAGTTCGCGCCGGGCTTGAACGCGACGCAGTCATCGTCGTTAACTACCGTGACGCCGGATATGGTGACGTAGCTCGCGGGGCCGATGTCCCAGCCGTCCGTGTTCTTGGGGAGGTTGTCGCTCGTGCTCTTGGCCGACAGGTCGACGTCGATGTACTGGATGTTGGAGCTGTCGTCGCGCGCCGAGTGGAACACGTTGGGCGCGTCCTTGAACTGCAGGTTCTGCACGACGATGTTCTTCGACTTGTTGATCCAGAACAGCGTCGGTCTGTCGTAGCTGCTGTCCGCGGCGAAGCGGTCCCAGGCCGCTTGGCCGTTGCCGTCGATCACGCCGGACCCGGTCGACGAGTAGATCTTGGCGCCGGTGATGCTTGATACTGTTCGCGTTTTCAGTACGTCAGTGTATACATATTCTTGTCCAATATGATTTTTTTCTTCCTTCCTTTTTTTTTCTTTTGCGATTCCTCTTTGTGAAGTGCGATTGGCATATCATGTCCCTTACCTTCGAAAATAGCGTCTTTGCCCTCCCAATAATCCGTGTCGTCGGAGACCTTCAGCAATCCGTCAAATTGCAATGTGCAGCCCGAACAGCCGGCGAAGCTGAAGACGGAATTGACGTAATATGTCGACGAGGCGGGTATCACGATCGTTCCCGACGGACACGCTGCGATCGCGGACTGGATCGCGGGAACATCGTCGACGGAGCTGCTGCCGCCGGCCTTGGGCGTGCATGTTGTTGCTCGCTCGACTACTCTTGTCGGCGGCAGCGTTGCCGCCGCGACTATGCTCGTGGCAAATAGAATGGTGTTGATGAAGTGCATCTTGCCGTCCTTATTGTATATGAACTCAAATAAGGCGATCGGGGTGTCCCGAACATCATCCAGACTTCATATCGAGATGAACTGTATTTATATTCAATAACCTCTTACACAATTTTAGTTTGTTTAACTTATCTACATGTAGCCGCCTCTCCCATTCGCGCCGATTGTAATTGATGGATTTCAAGTTCTGCCGCTGGGATCGGCGAGGGCCGCTTATATAGGAAATGCGGAGGAAAGCCCTGCATCGGAGGACCTTGAAACGCCGCTATATTTTGACCTCTCCGGGGATCTCGCTCGCGATGAATTGAAACGGGCAATAGCGAACATTATATAGCATTGTATTGTTACACGACGGGATTTCTCGCCAGGTTACCATGTTATGGTGACCAGGCACTTGATAAAGCACGTATCTCTTGCCAGAGCCCTGTTTGCCGAGCCTGGTAATTAGATACTACAGTAGATGGAAAGCCTCCAGATCGGACAACAAGCCCTATTGAAATGGTGTCATCCGTCTTAGTCCAGATTCATGTAAAAAAAAAAAAAGTCACAATGTATCGGGGTCGATGTCGAAAGGATAGGGGAGACACATTGGACAAGACTGTGTGTAAGTACTAAACGTAACACAATACTGCCCAGCAGATACAGGGGACGGGCCATCCCGCTCTTTTAGACGCTACCTCAAGAGACCCGGCATTTTCATCCGGCCAATCGGTCTGACTCACACAAGCCGCCGATGATCCGGGTCTGTTAGGTTTGCGGGCTCGGCGAGCCTCTTTGGACGTCAATCCTTCAGATTTATTGCAGATGTCAATTCACTCTTAACTTTCAATGTCTAATGACTTCGTATCCATGATTTGGCGTCAAGACGACTGATTTAGATGACCGCGACCAGATGAAGTAGCGATGGAATCGGAAGACGAGACGATAGCGCTTGGGGACGAGAACGGTGATGCCCAAGAATACGTTCGGCCGGGACTCACCCGGGCCCAAGCCTTTAACTTATACCTCAGTCATGCACTCTCTACGTGGAATGCTCGCGGGTATGAGTTTGCTGCTGTAGGTATATTCATAGACCTCATGATCATCATCATTGATAGCAGGAATTTACTGATGTGCATATTCGTAGATTCTTTTCACGGCTGCTGCATACCCAGATACACTCGTAGCAGCGGCTCTGCGGTAAGCTACTACTTATTTATCTTGTAGCGCTGCATCGCATCGCATCTTATTTTCTCATACGATGCTCTTCGTGATGCATCGCGAGTTTCATGGAGGCAGTAAATTCGATGATTTTTATGAAGCTCGAGTCTGACGAACAGGCCATAGAATGATCATCATATACACGGCAATGATCCTACTTTCCAGCTCCGTGGGCCACTGGGTAGAGCGATCCCCAGACCGGCTACGAACCCTCATCTCCACCATCTGCTGCAACCGGGCATCCGTGATCCTAGGCTCCTTCGTCTGGCTATTGATCCTAAGCCAGGAGAATCTGCTCACGCACGACGCAGATGCAGCCGCTCCGCCTCGCTTCGCTCTGCCGCGCAATGATACCCTCAAGGGCATCACTTTCGCCGTCGCCATCGCCTTTGGCATCGTCGAGCGACTTAGTGCATCTGGGAATCTCATCTCAATGGAACGAGATTGGGTTGTTACCGTTGCTGGTCCGGTGGGACATCCGTATGATTTAACGAATCTGAATGCTGTCATGCGACGCATTGATCTCGTTTGCAAGCTGATATCGCCTATCTTAATCTCTATCATCATTACGGCGACGGACTCCGTGCGTGTTGGCGTCTTGTATACTGGCCTCGCGAGCCTTGTGAGCATCCCCATCGAGCTCCTCTCTGCGAAGTGCGTTTGGAATAGTAGTGCTGTCTTACGGGCTCCGAAGCCAGTGCCTGTTTCTCAACCAGTACAGGAATCTGCCGCTGGGGGGGCAGCAGGATGGAGGGGAATTGCGTCTTGGTCGAGTAAACTCCGTCGGTATTCCCAGGGGCTGGAAATGTATTTCAGTACTTCGGTTTGGATGCCATCGTTCGCTCTTGCGATGCTGCACTTTAACATGCTGACCTGGCGGGCCACCTTCATCACGTACTTGATCAATGTTGGGTACTCGCTCAATGTGATTACCATCGCTCGAGCTATCGGCTCGGTCTTTGAGATCAGCAGCACAGTTAGTAAGTAAATTGGATCTCATATCTTGTCTCGGGCGGCTTGAAGGCGTAAACGCTCTGCTCGTCTGCAACATTTTTCGGGAAAACAATACATGAAGTTTATACCGGCAACGGCTGATTTCAAATATTCTAGTTACGCCTCGCGGTATTGTCTACCTGGGTAAGAATGTCCGACACGGCGCCACATCGAGCGATGAAGCAAACGTCAGCTTGATGCATGACGAATCCCAGGAAGAATCTTCCACCGACGCGCAGACCGTCGTCGGTCTACAGCGCCTCGGGTTATGGGGCATAAGCGGCCAACTCATCAACCTGGTTAGTCCGTTCCTTACTCACTAATAACTGCCACATCACTTCCCAGATCTTCGCCTTAGCGTAACCAACCAACTAACCAACCCACCAAGATCCCCGTCGTCCTAGCCCTCTGGGTGATATCCGTCCAACGCGATCAAGCATCGGCCGAGGGACCCTCTACATTATCACTATTGACTTCCCGCGCAGCAGCAGGCGATAAACCCCTCAGCATACCCTGGAGCCTCATTCTCTTCTCCTTCCTCGCCTTCTCGCGCCTCGGCGTCTGGATCTTCGACCTCACCACGCAGCAGCTGACGCAGACCCTCGTGCAGCGCACCCAGCGCTCCAGCTTCGCGGGCGTCGAGAACTCCGTCGTCAACGTCTTCGAGGTCCTCGGCGCCGCGGCCTCCATCGCGTTCCCGCGCGTCGAGCAGTACCGCTGGCTCGCGCTTGCGAGTCTGGCCTCGGTGGTGCTGAGTTGGTGTTTGTATGCGGCGTGGGTGCGCGCGAGGCGGGGACATCTCGTGCATTGGGAGAAGATTGGGGGTTAGGGGATGTGATTTATAGCTGGCGTTAGGTCTTGGCAGGCTAGCCGTCCGCGGATTCTTTTTCTTCTCACTTGTCAGACCGGTCGTGAGATGTCAATAACAACTGCCTATGGAGATTTGCTATACCTACTTAGTAACGTGTTCCTTTCCATGTCTTCCCTGGGAGGGCGCGCTACGGTGTTCAAGAATTATGCGGTATTAAGGAAGAGCAAAAGTTTTCATTGGGAACTTTCACACTGCGTTTAATTAGAGAAGTCAGCACTGTCATATCATACTCACGGCAGTTTCTCTCACCTGCCATGAATGTATGAACCACGATTCAATGCCAGATGCGCTTCGCTTCAGGGAGACCCAATCATTGCACTGGGCGCATAATCCCTCGAAGCCGTGTGTAATCGTCCATCTAGTTTTTCTAGGCTCAGGAAACGATCTGCCTGTTACCATAGAAATCCCGTGTAATACTGAACGGTCATGGTGATGCTCGACAGAACCAACGCGCAACCAACGCCCCGACGGGCAAAGCCCGCACCAGCCCTCTTCGAAGCCCTCACTGGTCTCGCGATACCATTGTGGCATATACATGTTTCCCTCGAAGCGCGCAGGCTTCTCATATGGCCGTCGTTTTACGTCGCGGGCATTGAAGTCTGTTAATGGTGGCCTCTCTGTCTCCGTGGAGAATTCCTGATTATAGTCAATTTCATAACGGGGCCGCCACTGATCCATAGTTACCCCTTTACGAAAGTGTTTAGCGATATGTGTGTACCGGCCAGCCCAGCTCTGGTTTGAGGTCCCACAGAAATGGCAATCCAAGTCATAATCACCTGAGTCAACTGTCTGAGACCAATGCTCAAGGTCGATTCGTTGAACAAGTACACTATGCCCCATGTTTCTTGCGTGGAACCTGGTAAGGTGCTGGTGAAGGGCATCTTTCCTGAAGAATGTGCGATCCTTCTCGGGTCTCGACCAGCATTCATCAAACTCATGTAGGCATATGCCTAGTCCTTCTAGGTGATTGGGGCTACCAGCTCCTATCTGTTCACATATTGGGCACGGTGGGTTTGTGGTGGCACCGTGAGGGCCACATATCCACTTCCGTTGAGGTGCATGAACTGACTCCTCGTGACGCCTCCAAAGATATGCACTTCCGAATTGACATTTACAGGAAGTGCAGTGGTATCTTTTGCCCTGTGCCGGCAGGTATCTTAGGTGGGTAAAGCTTGATTGGGGGTGAGTTGATCGTAGCTTTTTGGGTGCGTTCTGGATCTCGTCTGCCTCGGTTCCCAGGTCACGTTTATGGATGAAACCGCTTTCACTACTACTATTTGTATGCATAAAGAGGCGTCGACCCTTGCGCGAGCCCATAGATCGATAGCTGCTGGCTGATGACGCGCTTCGCTTAGCAGACCAAGCGATCGATGCTGAGTCATGTCCAAATTCAATGTCGTTGTCCTCGTAGTCTTGTTCTGGATTGTCCTTTGAACTATTATTGGATAGCCATGACTTTGTGAGATTTTCTTTTTGTTGGGTATCAAGGCTTTGAGGCTGAATGCCATCTCGTAGCACTAGTCCCATTCCATTGGCATAGTTGGGAAGTCCTCGCAGCCAATCGTTTACATATGATTGCCTCGAATAACCCCAAGTATGTAGAGACTCTATTGTCCTTGAGTTAGGCGCCCCAGAGCTCCTAGCAGCATCTTTCTGGCTTTTTGAAGAGTCTTTTTCGGTGTGTGATGAAAGAATGACGTCTAGAGATGCCCTCTGAGGCCAGTCGGACACCGGGTTGCCCGTTCCTTCTTGAAGATGGTCTAGTGTGAAAAATGGTGGGAGAGATCGGGGTCGCTGAATTGTCCTACTGAATTGGGCTGATCTTTTAGGCGTGATTGGAAGACTCAATCCGCTTAGTCGAGAACCAAGTTGATTAGGAATGGACCACTGCAATTCAACGTTTGCCGTGGGAGAGCGTGCTGCCACACGTGGAAAAGGTCCTGGATCAGCCTTTCGAGACAGTTTCTGTCGAACCCTACTGAACCACGAGCTGATTTGACTGACCTTCAGGCCTGTGCGCTCCGATAGATCGAGTTTCTCCTTCTTTGTCGGATACGGGACGGAACAATCAGCAATCCATTCGTTCAGTGTGTCTATCTGGGCCTGATTCAGCCTTGGCCGCCCCTCTTTTTGAACATGAGTGAGAACAACATCACTATCTAAATGACTCTTGCTGGCAAAAGACAAGTCAAGACTTTGGGGTTCATTTTGATGATCGGCTTGACAAAGAGTCGCTGTTAAATCCAGATCAGAATTAAGGTTTGAATCGATATTCAGTACACAATCCGACAAGGGCATTACATCCTTCATTGGCGAGGGAAGGTAGTTTGATGCAGAATCCTCGCCGGAGAAATGATCGAAGATATGAAATTCAGTCTCGAAAGGGTCGTTGAGGTCTTCAGGAGGCTCCGGTGGGAATTGGGCGTTGGGCAGATCCAGATCCATCCAGAAGGGTTCAGTTGCCAGAAATTCATTCATGACAGTATCGGCATTGCTCCTATCTTCCTCAATCTCAGACATATCCATGGTGTCGGGCTCGGTCATAGCTGCTAGCTGTGTAATAAAGACGTAGTAACGACGTGCGTAAAAGCGTAGTGGTAGAAAATAGTAGCAAAACACGCGCAACCCAAATAAAGGGAAAAAGAGAAAAGGGATAAGAAAAAACCGAAATGGTGGTTTTGATGACAGGGAATTCTTAAGCGCGGACTTCCTGTAGAGTCGCCACCTTAGCATGCGTACGGAATGAGACTTCTCAACAGCTCAAGGAATCATGGTGCTGGCACTTCTATCCAATCACACGTCAGCACTCGCTGCAGGCAGCTCTTAGGGGACAAGACAATCATGGTGCGGGCTCTCTGCTCAGCCACCCAAATCCGAGCACCATGAACACCTAATCCGCGCATGAATTCGGTCAGCTCGTCGCCCCTGAGTACTAATGCTTTACTTGATAGGTCATGTAAGCCGCTGTGCCGCCCACTTAAGCGCATGCTGCTGCGCTTAGCTCGCAAAGCGTGCGAGCGTCGCATTCTCCATGCGACTCTGCGGATACGTACTGTCTCTGGGAGCCTGACAACTCTGAAGCGTTCGGATCTCCTATCTCGAGCTTTACGAACAATTATGTGATTAAGGTAACTCGTAGGGTTGTTTGGCGACAATGGTTGCTCTGAATGTGACGAACGGAGGCAATGTGGCTGTAGCCTGCAGGAACCGTACCAAAAAAATAAGTGAGAAATGTGGCTGAATCAGGTTGCTTCAATGCATATGACAGCAAGGAGCACAATATAAGTTATGGCAAGTGTCGCAGGGCATTATGTATCTTGAATTATCTCTGCCTCTGGCGAATATATAACTTGAAGAAAACATAATGTTACGCCTATGTCCTAGTTTAGATTTTTAAATTATATTTTCATATAAGCATAAAAGATAAGCGCCTTTACCCCTTATACCACCATTATTTACATAAATATCGTGAGAGACTTCGGGGAGCATTTAAGCTGAGATTTAGATCTTTATATGGTGAAGGTCCCCTTCAACCCTGACCTATATTAAGGAGAACAGAGATGTTCACTCCTTGGCAACCATCGCGGATGCTCGCCATATATTACGGTCCCCTTTTGATCGCCAGGGTGTGATCGTACCTATCGGCGGTACAATACGATCGAGATGATCGACGAGACTTCCTGCATAGGACAAGACTGCGGTTGGTGGTTATCTCGTACACGGCCTACTAGCGTGGACAAGTGAGCGTAGCAACTTATCGGAGCAGCAGAAAACAATAATCTCTGAATATAATTGCGTGTGTAGCCTTTGGTGCACGTAGAGCTGTCATGACAGCTGTACCAGAGGCATGAGCCACCCAGTGGCAGTAGGCCCGTGAGGGCATCAGTGAGGTCAGTCAGCCGTAACACTCTTGAATATAAACTTACTTCAGAGCAGTAAAGTGTATATGTTAACCGTTTCAAGAACCTAATTTAATATACCTTCCCACATTCCAGGATTAAGAAGCGCACTATTCCCCCGGCGTCTTGCATCAGGAGATGAATCAAGAGTTTCATCGTACATCTTTACTGCATAGGGTCCTCCTGGAATCCAGAGCTTCATTGTCTCTCCATTTTCAAAGTGCTCTCGAATATGCTGGGAGCGTTTACTCCAGCGGGTCGCGAGAAAGCCACAAAAGTGACAGACTAGATCAGTTATAGGAACATCCCCTCTAGAAGGTTCCTTGCACTTCGCAAGATCGATGTAACGGGTTATCTGCTCCACACTCTTCGAACCTTTGAAATGTACGGAACGAAGATGCTGTATGAATGTGTCGCGCCGATAGAACACCCGTTCGCTTTTTTGTTTCTCCCAACATTCCTGAAATCGATGTTGGCATGGCATTTGAGGAGAGCCATCTAGAACCGAAGATGAAGATGTGCACACTGGGCACCCAGAACCAGTTGATTCGACCCGAAACATATCCGGTCGACATGTCCATATATATTCGGCAATGTGTGCAGATTCCTCGTGTCTTCTCCATGTAAAATAAGTCCTGAAGGCTCGACGGCAGAAGGTACATTCATAGATTCGCTTTTCACCATCAGGTTTGAGGGCGGGCGAAGGGGGGGAATACTTTGAGTGGTCAGGTGACGGTTTCTGAAAAGCTACACGTCTACCTTTACGAGGACCAAAACTCATGTAGCTTGCGGCTGAGCCAACACTGCCTGCACTGGAACCAGCGTTCGACATTGAGTCTAATCTGTTTTCATGCTGCGAGTACCGGCGGGCCACAGGATCCTGTTCCAAAGCGATGGCTTTTGCTGCTAAAGGCATATTGTTCCATGGTGATGGGCTTGGTTCCCAAACAGTAATAGGTTCATTCTCTATGTGTGATGACTCTCCTTGGGCCGGGTACCCCGCGCATATGAATCCTCCACGAACACAGTTGGTACCTAGTTAGAGTAAGTAAAGCTTGCTTCTCAAATTTGCTCGTTTCAAGTGACTTACACTGGGGCCTCGATTCGTCACACTTCATTTTACGTTTTCGGCACGTCAAGCAATCTTCACAGAGAGATCAGCCAAAAATAGAACGTATGCATAAACTATGACATGAAATGATTACCTTTAGCCCTCCGTCTGGGGCCACGTTTTCTTTTACCGAGGTTCTGCTGTTGTGGAGATGCCGAAGTGATGGTAAAGTTCGGACTATAGAGCTCATCATCTGTCATCTTGCGACTGAGTATGGCTGCAGTTGCCAGCGTTGAAAGGGAGCAGTCCTCGTTCAGCCTGACGCAATTTTCACACCTTCTATCGAGTATATCAATAGAACCGCCGCAACGGATCTAATGCTATGTTAGCACTGCTCTATGCTGTTCCAGGGGCTTCTTCTCACCATCTTCTTTTGGCATGAATGGCAGTCATTTTCCATGACCACGTCAGGTTGACACTCAGGGTGACAGACACGGATGTGTCTCGTCAGTGCATCTGGCCGACTGAATAGCTTCTCTTCGGTACAAAATCTGCACCTTACCCTTCTTCGGAGTAGATTATGTATCATATCCTCGTGTCTCGTCAGATCATAGAACCTAGAGAACACCATATTGCAAGGTTTTCCTGTGCTCGGGTTGATCCTCACACATCTGGGGTGGCTGAAAATCACACTGTTTGCCACTTGCCCAGTCAAACCTGGATCCTGAAGATGATTCAAGGTGTTGCCTTGGCGATGTCCCTCCCGTTTGTGCTTTTGAAGAAGCACCGGTGTTTCGAATCGTAGCGTGCAGCCACGGTAAGTGCAAGTATAAATGCCACCATCTGAAGCTGTCGAGTCCGGCCTCTGTAAAGGAACGTTGCTCGCTGTCTTCTCGGCAATGGCCGAATCTTGGAAATGGTTCAGTTCGAAACCCTCTTGATGCGCCTGATTATTGTTTTGAGAATGCGCTACAATCCCATTATTTTCCTCGGTTTGCGAGCTGCCATTCGTAACCTCCAAGGGTTCGGCAGGCGAGAAGGCATTATGGTTAGCGACGTCTTCAATCCATGCTTCGACAAAGCTCGGCTTCGAAATGGGCTTGAGGGGATAGATAGAATCTTGCACTCTTCGGCGCGTTAAAGCATGGGTTGTATCATCCAGTTTGCGACCTGGAAAGACGTCACTTTCATGGGTTGGAGCCGCCACATCTAAGGATAACCGTGCTTGAGATACTGAGCTCAAGGCAGATGCACAGTAATTGATGACCTCTAGAGTGAATATTTGTGGGAGAGACCGCGATCGTCTAGGCGAGCTGGTGGTCAACAGTTCATTCGATAGAGGTGGCAAACTTGTGCATCTTGGTTGGTGGAAGCCAAATAGGGGGTATGTATTTCTTGCGGACGAAGTCAGGAGTTCAGAGCCGAGTATGTCTTCCGAGGTTTCTGGTACTTGACCCACAGGGTGTTGTGCGTTTGTAACCAATGAGTTCGGAATCCCACTTCTAGTGAGTGCCGGGGCGTTGGATTGTATTCGTTGAAGTTGTCTTTGTCGCGTTCTAGTGAACCAACCGCTAATTTGATCTATAGAAAGTCCTGTAGCAGCTGCCAAATCAACCTTGTCTTCTTTCGACGGATATGGTTCTGGATTTCTCGCGACCCAGTTGGCCAGAATTCCTCGTTGATGCTGGTTAATAGTAACCCGGCGAATCTTCGTAGTCAGATTCTCCGGGCTATTCTGGGCCGCAGACGGTAGCAATGACTCCTCATTGCTAATCAGAGGATGGGACTCCAGCGCTATATCGTTAGGACAAGGCGATGCCTCGAAGTCCACCCAATTGAGCGCAAAGTCGATTTCAGCGTCTGAAAAGTTCAATGGAGCTTCATAGCAGGAGCTGGGCATACCCCAAGCCGGGAACGGGGCGGGCGGGGAAGGACCTAAAGCACATAAGCCAGTCCCAGCTGGCAGACCCTCGTCGCTTGGCATGCCGGAAATGGGGTCATCTAGTAGCACTGGCGCTGAAGACCACCAAGCGTCTGACATGACAAAACCTTCATCGTGAATATCTGGGTAGCTCTCCTGGTAATCCATGAGGGATGTATTCTTCCATTCATATATGTTGTGGATGCGGTCTTGATGTTGGATCCTTGTTCAGCCTAGTTCCGTTATGACAGTGAAGAAGACTCCGACAAGGGCCTTTCGTCGCGATTGTTTAGGTGGGCTTGCCCAAACTTGAGAACAGCATCACGTATTCATCTATATAAGCATGAGGTGAATGTTCGTTCTTGGCATCTGGAGAGGCTCAGTTAGTGAATATAGGTGTGGAAGCCTGTTGTCAGCCAATCAATGACAATTAAGTTATGGTCAAATGCTGAACACCATGAATGCCATGTGCTGCACCATAATACTCAGCCATGTCCGATTGGGAGAACAAATGCGCTAAAGCTACCGAGCAAGTGCAACAGCCACACATTGTGGTTAGGCACCATAATCTCCTCCCCCTTTTCCTGGTCGCGACCGGCGCAGCTTGGTAGCACCATGGATGTCATGTTGAGTCGTGAGGGTTGCCATCTTATGGATGTAATGTAGTGATAATCGAAGTTGGTTTTCAGTCTATGGCTGTTTAATGTACCTATTTGGGGTAAGAATATAGACTATTTACCCATTAAGCTGTAAATTGCATACCACTGTCAGTCATATTCCGATGTAGAGTCTATCCTTATTACCAGAGGACGATTGCCTACATAGGTAGATCCACATATGTACTTGCCTAGGTAGATGTGCTCGCAGTTTTCCCTACTCGACTTTTTGAATAAATCCAACAAATACTTGAGCTTATTTACTTGCAGTAGTGATGACGAGTAAGCTGCCTCTCTATTTTTACTTTCCAGGTACAAAGAGCAAAGCTTTGCTCGCTAATGGCAAGAAATACAAAGTGACTTAGAGTAGATACATCCGCCTGCACTCCGTGTTCTCCCATGTAATAATAAGTCTGGTTGCTGTTCTGGAAGAAGCAACCAGCTGAGGCGGTCTGATAAAAACTCCGGACTCTATACCATTGAAATATCCACCAAAAAGGTCCGGAGTTTTTATCAGACTGCCTCGCCAGCATGCGATCTTGTTCCGAACCCCCTGGGAAACACACAGTTGGAACAGGCACGCCGCCCACCAAAGCTGTAAAGCTTGGGGCCAAGCCAACCAGGCTCGCCAGGAACCCTCGTCATCACCCACCAGCGGCGACCCGACGATCCATCGAGGCGCATGTGGGGAACGAGCACTGTGGGCTTGGTGCTGCTCTTGGCAACTTATCGATATACTGATGGTGTCGCGCTCGGTCAGGAGTGCTTAGTAGAGTCGTCATTTGGGATGCATACGGGAAAGCGACTACTCGACAGTAGTGCACATTTGAGGATTGATAGTGCTGGCACTTATAAATCCAATCACACGCCAGCTTTCGCTGCAGATGCAGCTCTTGGGAAAAGACAATCATGGTGTCGGCACTCTTCTCGGCCACACGAAGCCGAGCACCATGAATACCATATTCCGCACCCTGACCTCGGTCAGCTAATTACTTTCCCTCAAGTGCTGCCCTCCAGAGGTTCCATCCTACGTCATGCGATTTAGTTTTTATCTATTGAGCTTTGTCACTAGCGCTTCGTGCCAGATAATCGTGTAAACCGTTGTGCAGCCCACCGTAGAGCGCATACTGCTGCTTAGACGGTGGCTTTCTCGAAGCGACTCTACGTAAACGGAATGCCTACTCTCTCTAGGAGCCTTACCCCGACTCTCAAGCGTTCGGATCCCGTATCTCGAGCTTCCAAAAATCGTGTGATCGAAGTAGTAGCTCCTGGGAATGTCGGCAGGGTTTAACGAACTGCGGCTGCACGCGTGCTGGAGTCGCTGGTTGGTCCAGAGTGCTCGCAACAACAACGACCCGCGGGCAACCAGCTCTATCTGGGCGGGTCGCTTTTTGGTTACGAGCACTCTGGTTGGTCTAAACCGGATGCACGGTAGGAACGTGGCTTAGAGTGTACAATGGGGCTTCAGCACCATATATCTCATGGTGAGTGTCGTAGGCCACCATATATGTTACCATGCATTGTCGGCTTCTCTGGTGGATATATAACCAAGAAGAAAACCTCTGGTCATGCTCATTTCCCAATTCGAATTTCTGAATTGTCTCTTCACACAAGAGTAGCAAAAAGGCGCCCTTATTAGTTACACCACTGCCAGTGCCACGAATACTTACTTCCCGCTGAGCATACGCCCCAAATAAAGAATGTCGCCTTCAACAGAGACAATTGTTAATGTCGTTTTTGGCATAGTAGCATGTCTTATCGCTATCGGGGGGATCATTGCCACGTTGCGTGCTGGGAGGAACCAACGCTATCACCAATCCCACTCGGGAGGTGCGTACAATATTACTCTCGCACTGATTTCGATAATCCTCGGTCGATATCTACGGAACTATTCACTGATGTAATCAGCATTCAGGTACTCTATCATCTAGCACAGCTATGCAACAGGGCCAGACTTTTCGCCTTGTCCGTCTCACAGCCCTTGAATATTCCAATAGCGACAACGATAGAAGGTTGTCATTGCCTAGGTACCAATAGCTGTCGGAGACATACTGGTGCAGCACCAGGCCTAGTTAAACAAACACGAAAAGAAAGATGCCGGCGAAAGAAATCTGAATGAGCTAGGGGCTTTATCAGGAACCATTACCACTCGAAGTATCACGCTGGAGTGCATTTGGGCCAGATCAGTATCAAATACAACGAGGATGGATTGGACCTCAAATGTGTATTATCAGCGATGACACTCATGAGAGTTCGACAATAGTTTCGAACACAGTAAGCCTGCCTCAATGGGAAATTATTGGAAGTTAATTATACGCCCAACAAAGTACTATATCTCAATTGTTCATAACACCTCTCTACTCACCCATGTGTACTCAATCGGGGAAATAGCATTCTAACCGAAGCGGGATTGAGATCACAGCTGGCTACTTTATGTTAACCATTCAACTAAACTTAGTCTTTACTTCATTACAGAGCTATTGGCTAAGCAGCGACGATTACTGACGGACGTGTAGTGTAGACCACTGCTGTTGGCATATGTCATGCATTAATATTCAGATGCATAAGGGTAAATTAGCGTGGCACATAACGTCGACGAGCATATCCCCTTACCTACGTAACTCTGCTTTCATCTATGCTTGTGTTGTGCCGCGGCGCGAAGCTGCCAACAGTCTGCAAGAGGTTGACGCATGAGCACCAACAAGAACCAACTGGGTGTGGAACCCAATCCTGTGCGGAGTACCGGCCCCTGAGATTGCACACGAGGCAAGAGTCAACCCTGTATGAGAATCGGCACAGGGCCGTAAAAGACAATTCGGATCACAGAGAAAGTCTCGATTGAACGTCATGAGCTCTTCAATTAGGATAGCTATCATTGGCGGTGGCCTGGCGGGAGCCTCCCTGATCCATGCTCTTGTCAAGTTCCCTCACCTAGATATACACATCTTCGAATCCGCCGCCGCGTTCAAAGAAGCTGGCATGGCGATTGGAATCGGCCGAAACGCTCAAGCTGCTCTCGAGCTCATCGGTTCTTCCGCTGCGCAATGTCTGAAGCGAGCCGGAGCTGTGCCGATGAGAGGTGTGCGATTTATGCTGGCTCACGGCGAAACGGCAGGGAGCGTGGCTGATGAGGTCGATGATGTGGTGCAAGGAAAGCGTCTCACAAGCATTGTTCATCGCGCCGATTTTCTGCAAGAGCTGCTTGCTGATATTCCGCGAGATCGAATGCATGCATCTAAGAAGCTACTGAGAATCGACGGGAAAGGTCCTCTCGTCCTTCATTTTACCGACGGGACAACGCACGAGTGCGACATCCTCGTTGGTGCTGATGGCATCCACAGCGTTGTGCGAAAGCTCGTCTTAGGTGAAAACGATCCCGCGGCTTTGCCCCGGAACAGCGGCGCATGGTTTCTCATGACCCTCCAGCCATTTGATAAAGCTCAGTCGAGCCTCGGTAAAGAGCTCGTAAACATTGAGGACGCCCGTGAATATGGATGGGCCGGCAAGAACGCCTTTCTAATGCATAACCTTTTAAGCGGTGGCCAACTAGTGCAATTTGCTATTGCTTCGAATGACGAAGAAGCGGCAGCTGGATCAGATCAATGGCACCGTGTCGTAGGCATTGACGAGATTAAGAAGCTGTACCAAGATTGGCCACCCCAGTTAAATAAGGCTGTCACTGAGGTAACTGCTCTTTTTCATGACAGGCAAATAGTATAATGAAATTAACAAGGTATACAGCTTCTTTGCGGTCAAACTGAGCATAAAGCCTTATATCTTTGGGATCACCCCAACGCATCTACCTATGTGTCTGGCCCTGTCTGCATCACCGGCGACGCCGCCCACTCAACAACGCCATGGCAGGGATCCGGTGGTGGCATGTCTATTGAAGACAGTCTTATTCTCTCCTCCTTACTGGGACGCGCAAATACACCGTCGGAAGCAGTTACGGCGCTACAGGTGTATGACCAAGTTCGTCGTCCCCGCACACAGTGCATCGTCGAGTCAAGCCGGGTCACGGGGACCATGTTGACTGGAAGCGACAAGCTAGACCCGGAGACATTGAGGACATTCATGTCTAGGTGGGACTTCATTGTCGATATTGATATGGAGAAGCACCGCGACGAAGCCATTCGGATGATGGAGGCCAAGTTGAAAGAAGAAGCGGCGAAGAAATGACAGACATAATCCCTCTTTTGCATATACCATAACGGCATTTTAATACGCCGGTGTCCGTATTCAGACTGGACTACTGTCCCTTTGAGAAAGCGATGGCTTGATCATTTGTTATCCCTAGAGTGGTGGACGGCAGTCACTTGAATAGTAATTATCTAGCCTCTGAGGCGCAAAAGACGTTACTTTGGAACTAACAAGTAATCGATATATGACCCGTACGCTATAATGGAATTTTTAGTTGCTTCATTGCGAATATAGTAAGTTGGAGAAGGCAACAGGCAAGAATATATAATAGACGAAACTATCTTTAGAATACATATGCTGTTTCCAGTGCTCTAATACCTGGGGAGCAAATGCTCCTCCGATTTCTGCCGTGCTAAACTAGCGTGTGCCAAACACGGTTTTGTACATGATTTAGTGAGTCTTCACAGGATGTGCCCAAGGGCGCGGATCGGGTCGGTGGATCAGGTCGGCGATCAAAGGTTGGGTGAAATCGCGAGGAAGTTGGACACCAGAGGTGATAGGCTCACCGAGTACGCGACGCTGGGTGCATACTCTCCCAGACGTGTTTCAATCTCTCACGCCAATTGCGACCGTATTCGCCTTCCCAGATGCTGCCGATCTCTCTTGCTACTTCATCACTTATGTCTGTCCACTCCTCCTCGCTGGTCTCAGCTTCGTCTTGATAGCGTAGTAATATCAAAGCAGTGCCCTGCCCATTTTCCCTACAGATGCCTTGTGCACCACTAAGGCTAACACTCCCAGACGTTGACCAGAAAATGCGTGACATGACAACCTGACCGAACCCCAACATGCTCATATGGGGGCCCCTGATACACTTGGGTGACACGGCAATAGCGTTAGGATAGACTATCTCTTTCGTGGTCAAGTTTCGGAGGATCCACTGTTGGTCTGTGGGAAAGTAGGTGTCTTTATCCAGGTTGAGGTGTGGTGAGATATAGCGAAACGCAGAGTCCTCAGAAATGCCACGCTCCTTACAACCCCGTAGCAAATTGAGTGATAAAGCAGTAGCTTCCAATCTCCCTGAATTCTTTATCGTAGATATCGTGGGAAGGATGAAATGGTGGAGAGTGAACGGCGCTTCCGGAACAATGACCTTGCTGTTGTTGGGATCAAGCAAGTCCTCTGGTATATCGGATGTCTTGTGGTGCAGAGCCTCGAGCTCTTCGGTTGAAATCAGCCGGGGGGGAGTCACCTGGTTTGACTTCATGACCTACGCAGACGATATTCTTCCTGGCCCAATTGCCCCAAAACGACATGTAGTACCTTTCTACGAATTCGCAGGCTATGGGCAGAAAGTACTGGCTCGTGATGCCAAAAGAAACCAGGTCCAAAGGGTCCTCAATGAAAGAGAATATGAGTAGGTGTAGTTCTGTGGGAAGACTAGAAAGGCGTTTTGCTACTCCGTTCCCGTCGCAGAGGGGTTTAATCGCGGAAACAGGAGACTGTTTTGGTGAGAAATGTGGTAGCCGCCGGGGGGCGGGAACAGCTAGCTTATATACAAGCTCGCCTGGAGTGTAGCCAAACAGGGTATCTTCTAGATTTTCCCATAATGGGTAGGCAAGCTTCTCTCGAGGGGCCATGAGCCGGAACGTCTGTGCCATTTTGAATCCTTAGCTTTCTCTCTTTCTTAGACCAGTAGACGAGCGGCGCAAAGCAAGAGCGAGGGTCTGTATGAGTCAGGATGTTTGGTCTCCAGAGCAAAGTGGGCAACTGGTAGGTCAACAGTAGCTGGGAATACAGGGTAAGAGGACAACGATGCCAATTCTCGGGGCTCCTCTTACTAGATCTAGGGGAGGAATCTAACTATTATATAGACAACACCAAGCTTTGACCAACCTACCAGGTCGCCTGTACCTCACTGTAACCCTAGTCCCTGCCAGCATGACGCATTGGTGATAGAACTCAGAAAGGGAGAGTGAAGGGAAAGAAAGAAAGAGGGGATGACAGATAATAAAGTAAGTTTGTACTCTGCACTGTATTTATCCTGGGCAGTCACCGGGGGAATAGCCAATATCGCTGCCTGGCCTCCCAAGGGATATTAGTTCGTGTAACTCAGAGGCGGTTCTTGTAGGACAAACCCCTCCGTTAAATCCTTCTTGTACTTTATTTTCCTATGTTGTTTTACATGGTACCGTCGACACATTAAAATTACTTACACGTGCGGGCCCGTTTTGAGACATGACAAACCTAAAATCTTAGCTAGGTCACTCTGCTAGATTTCTTAATATCCTATTATAAGCTTTATATTATTGATTTAAATGTTAAACATATAAATCAAAGTTTTCATATAGTTTTCTTCTATAAAATATGACTTATTAGGTTAATAATAAGCTATATTGAGAGAAGGCAGAGACCCTCATATAAGTCATACCCCGCGGAAGACGATTGATAAGGGTCATTTTCGTACCGTCACGACTTAAATATGGTGATAGAAGTGCGGATCTGAGTTATATATATATCAACAGGCCAATAGGGCAGTCTGCCGTGTAAAAGCGGCTCGTCTGCTACGGCGCGTCACACCGTTCTCTTTTTCCAAGTGCGGTACTAATTGCCTCCCCTGGCGTCAAGTGCTGAGGCTAATACTAATCAATGTGAAAGACAGGCGACGTTGACGCGTCCGCAGCGGTCTCATAGTCGTTCCACGTGACTTGGAATGTATAATTGAATCCTTCACCAACCCAGCCGTCAGCAATAGGCTCGATGGGCCAAGTGAGTTTTCCACCCTTCAACGAAGCAACTCCTGGTGATCGGTTAGCGAGTCGGTCATAAATGACTAGCTATGTGGCCTACTCACCTAGCTCGACAGCCCTTTCGTCGTTGTAGTAGAATCCAGGCGTGCCGAAAATCTCATTGGGAGGTTCATAGGCCAAAGTGTCGTTGTAGACTACCATGCTGACGACGAGCTGGTCATTACGCTGGACAACTGGCTCCCATTCCACGAGTAGGTTGGAGCCAATTTTGAAGTCGGCGCTGAAGTCTGTCAGCCATGTGAATGTGAGTGCATCGGCGGTCGCAGCCAAGCCGGCAATGAGAGTCGGGATCGCAAGTAGCTGCATTGTCGCTGCTGGTGAGTTGTTATTGCCGATGAACTGGGTAGAAGACGTTAGGGTTTGATAGGTGGAAAGAAAGATATCAATACGGGAGAAGATATGCTCTTATATTTCTTTTTTCAGCCGATAATTGCTTTCAATTGTCCAACATTGGTTTGAATGATTCCAGTAGCTTTATAAGCCGTTATGCCATTGCTTACTACAAGCCTGTAAATGTGTACGGCGCAGCAACTATTTTCGTCACCTCTAGGCTATAATAGCTACCAAATAGTTCCAGCTTAGTTAGACTCTCTCGCTAGTCAATCTCTAAAGAGACGACTCCACCATTTTCCCAATACGTCGTATAGATACAGTTCTAGTATCGACCTGTAATAGTACTATTTTTCCTCTTGGTTGGATATTATATAAGCTAGTATCTTAGACTTAATTCTTTTTCGGCCGGGCATAACTCCCCGAACCCCTAATTTTCTAATTAATTAAAGACCATAGATTTCTTGAAGTCCTTCGTCTCTCAAGGCTTTTTGCTCCCGCGTCAACAGTATGAGACGGCGGGCCTGGGCAGGATGGGACAAGGTCATAGGGCAACAAACAATAGGAATTGAGGGTATGCGGTTCGTAGATACCATAAATGCCACATATTCATCAAGAATTCATCGATCAATAACGCCCTTTGCTATTGTCATATACGAGGGCCTTGTCAAACCCCTATCAAGGAACATAAGGTCGAGAGCTTCCCCAAAAATAGAAGTTCCCATTTCGGCTGTTCTATCATGTAGAACTATAGCGATATAGAATTTCCTGAATACACGTCGTTACCGTATAAAGCGCTTTTGCGCGCATTGGATCTCTTCCTGTGATCACGTGACGCCTCACCAGGCTTCCAGTGACCATTATTTACTTCGCCCGGACTACCTAGGCATAGATTATATCTTGAGAAAACTGGCTAAGCTGCTATTTTGTTCCCTTATGACTGTTGTTATTCTGTTTCATGTCGGTACGGGGCGTTATCGTCACTCGTGAACCTCCCTAGGGGTATGGAACGTGGCAAGCTCTACTCTACAAATGGCAATACAGTGGGATCTAAAAAGTACCTATCAGGGGCCTCCATATTAGATCTCCCGTCTTTCCAGTATGATGCCAAAGTATGTCTCGTCGACTCATCGTTAAAGTGCTCGTGGTCACTACGACCTGATCCTTCCAGCCGAAGGCAGTGCCCTCCTCCTTTTGCTGGGGTTTTCAGGCTTCGTCGATCTGTTCGGGCTTCTTCCGTCTCCTTTTAGTTCTTAAGTGCCTGCCGGGGCAGGATGGTATGCGTTACCGCTATTACGCGGCTGCTTTAGGCGTTTTGTAGCCGTCTTTTGTTCTCTTCTATTTCTGGATCGTCAAATACACGCTGCCTATAGAAATAATTACATCCGCTGGCATATGGGGGATAGAGTCTGTGGCCAGGCCTGCCGGGACGATCTCTGCAAACGCCGTCTTTCACCAGAATGTCCCGCATTGAAGATAGTCCGTGGAGATAAGTGACTTCCATGGCCAGCAGGCCCACCAAGCCCTTGGAAATTTTGGCGCCGCGCTTTCTCAGGAGCTGGTACATGTCAATATTCTCCTTATAGACGGCCAGAACGAGTGGGGCTGGGTGGCCCTCGTTGGGATTTGCGCCGCGGTCCAGTAGGATCTTGACTGTAGGAACTCGATCCTGCCATACGGCTGCCATCAGAACATTGGTGGCTCGATCTTCTTTGGTATGATTAGGATTTGCCTTATAGTCTAAGAGCATTGAAAGTATCCCGTCGTGACCACTCCAAACAGCGTCCATAATCGGTTCTCGTAGAGCACCGTTGGGGTTTGGTGAAACACCCCTTTTGAGAAGATGGCGCACCATCTCAATTCTTCCCTGTCTCACATTCATGCCGAGAATTCTTTGCAGCGTCTCTGGTCCGGAATCTACTAGAGGAAAAACTCGCTCGAAACTTTTCGGCTCTAGGGCGCTGTAGAGCGCTGAACGAAGTGTTTTCTCTCTTTCTGATTTCGGGATCTCATGGGCTGAGCTGGATTGTATCTTTTCGAACACGAAATCATAGATGGCTTGACGGTCATCAATATCTCCTTGGTGTGCTTCCGCACTGTTGATGCGGAGGATGCGAGGTAGGGATGCCCAATATGGGCTGCCGCAAGACTTGGGACATTGTGAAATGAGTAGCTTGATCATCTCGAGGTTTCCCTGAAGCGTGACCGCATCAAGGGCATTACCGAAAATTTCAAACGGCTCGCTTCTCGCGCAGCATGGGATGTCTTTGGGGTCTTCTATGGAGGACATAAATTCAATGCATTTCTTCTTCCGGCCGAGATAGGCATTTGCAACGAAAATATCCCTCTCTATCATTGGCTTGAATGGGTTGTGAAAAGGGCGGCGGTCGTACTTAAACGGAGGGAATTGAAGCCGCACTTTAGAACAGAGGCAAAGAAGGGAGCTGAGACACGTCAAGTCGTCTTCCCCTCCGCAAAGAGTTCGCGCAACATGGCGGATACGGCCAAGGGGCTCTAATATATGGTCGAGCTCCTCCTCTAATACGTGGTGCTTTAATACGTGGCGCATCAGATGGGAGTTAAGGTATGAAAGTGACGCGCGCTGGTGTGGGGACATCACCTCCGGAAAGAAGCAAGAACGGCCCGTCTCACATATGTCGTGAAGGCCGATACGAAAGAGAGTCTCGTCAATGAAGTGTTTGAATTGACCTAAGAGAAGCGTGAGTATGAGACTCGGAAGGGGGTATTATGACAGGCCTGTTATGGCTTCGCAGACTTGGGATTAACCTACTATTGACGCGCCGTAGTCGTATCGCCCGAACGAGGCCGCGCGAGAAGAAGATGTAGTCAAATATGAGCTCAGTTAGCTCGGGCGGAAGATCGAATAGCCGAATGGGGTAGATTGGGTATTGAGATTTATTCGAGGAACCCAAGCGGCTGCGAATCGATTCCACCCTCGGCAGCGCGGCCCCCAGTGACCTCAAGGACAATGACGATCGTCGAGGCATTTCTATGAGATTGTTGCGATAAATTCTTATGTCGAAATAAGATACCTCTTGTGGTGCGGAGCTTGCTAAGCTGAGAATGCCAGAAGAGCTGCCAAGGCAAGTTTTGCTGAACGTCAACTGGGGTTGAATCGAGTTTTCTGGGCTATCGTCGAACACGCCGTACGATATATATATATATATATATATATATATATATATATTGCTTTAAGACCATTACGAGGTTAGCCTTGTCAAAAATACGAGTCCATTGCTACCAATCTCTTCAGGACAATCACGTATCCTCTCTGGTTATGACATGCTTGTGTTACATTTTAGCACAAACTTTCAAGGCATTCACTCATACTTATGTGCATGTATTAGGGATTACATTACACGGCTAACGTCGAGCCAATCATATATCTCTATTTACATCCCTTCGCAATAAATAACGCGTCAAATCCCCGTGCAGCTTAGGGAAGTGAGATTCCCACCTGGGTAAACGTTGCCTTCCTCTCCAATAGAAAACTAGCACTGTTCCCATTATTAATATTCTTCAAACGGGGCCCATTCTATTATTATATGTCGGTAGTAACAAGCCAAAAGGCCACAAGCGCCGGTTGCGCTGTAATAGGACCAGCTTCCTTTGTTTGTTAACGTTTTGGTTGATTGGCTGGCACTCTTCCTCTACAGATAGAATATGGCCGCAAGTATAGCGATGAAAGCAGCCCCGAGAGCTCCGGATTGCAGACCTGCAGCCTGAGCCTGCTCGGGCGAAGTAGGCGAAGTGGAGGAGGGCGTAGGAGACGTAGATGTCACGCCGGAGCTGGCGCTAGAATCCGAGCCGGAGCTAGAGCCCGAACTAGATCCAGAACCTGTTCCTGAAGACCCTGCGTTCGAAGAACCCGTCCCAGAAGATGCCGTACTTGAAGACTCTGTGCCCGTAGCGGCGCCTGTACTGGTTGAAATGAGAGTAGTGGTGGCGATTATGGTAGTTGACTCTTCACCGGAGGAGGCAGAACTTGAAGCACTGTGCTCTCCCGAGACAGCTGTAGACTTGGATTCGGTTTCACTTGTTGTAGTTGTTACATCTCCGCTTGTTGCAGTGGGCTTGGTAGTGGTTGATTCGGTCACAGGCGTGCTGGTAGATTTGCTCGCAGCAGATGAGGAGGAGGTGGGTTCAGTCTCAACATCATCGCAGCTGAGATCAAACAGGGGGGTCGTAGTGAGCTCGCTGCCAATGATACCGAAACTCGGATTAGGGGTGTCGGGGGCGGCATCTTGAAGCGTGTACCACCACACATTGGTGTTTCCAAACATAGGACAGCCCACAGTCTTCCAGTAGTTCTCAGCGTTCTGAACAGACGCAACCGACTCTCCGCTCTGCTTGCCACTGACAGGGTGGCCCGTTTCCGTAACCCAAACCGCCTTTCCGCCAGCAGCTGCCTGCGTTCTACCCAAAGCAGTCTGGAACAGCGACTTGCTCTGACCGATGGCATTGGGCATCGTATCTTGAAAATAGGGATACGCGTCCATGCCGATCCAATCGAGAGCGTCTACGACGACACTGTTGGATGAGTTATCCCACGCCGTCCAGGTGTCCACGTGCCCGAGGAGAGCACCATCCAGGGCGGTGCCGGCGATGGTATCTTTGACTTGCTGGATGTATTTCAAGAGGACATCCGGGTCGACCCCCGGGTTGGATCCAGCGGCGATCCCCTGGGGCGAGTTGCGGTATAGGTCCTCGCTACCTATGGAGATGCCATCAACGAGGCTGCTGAGATCGTCCCCGTACGTCTCGATGGCGGCCTTCAGAGCGGTTATCTCGTTGGCGAATGTGGCGTCCCCGCCAGATGCCCACAGGCCCAATAGAAGCGAAGTCTTGGTCTTGATGGCGGCAGGGATGGCAGAGATGGGATCACTGGCCGTACCACCTTGCTATACACGAATATACCGATTAGGTTCAAGGAGATGATGATGATGAAAGAACGAAAGGAAAGGAATAGCTTACCACCATGGTGTAGAGCCGCGCACTTGTCCAGCCCGAGGTCCCTTTCAGGTTGGCGGCAGTGGTGAACTCGGCCTCGAAGTCAGACTGCATCTTGGCAGCTCCGGTGGTGAAGGTCGAGCCATAGTTGAAACCAAGTTTGGTGGCCGATGTCGCCGAAGCGAGGGCTGCGAGCAGTGCTATCGTGTACATGTTTTACGATCCAAGAAGTTGTCTACTTGGTACCTTTATAAGGTAGGAAAGGGGGAATGTTGTGATGTCAGGCTCAATGCTAGCAATTAAGACAGGAGCACTGTTAGGCCTAAAGCGACGAAAATCTTTTGAAACGATTGATACCGGTGAACAAGCGAGTGGTGTTGGTATGTGCTGTTGGTGGTATTACTGGATCCGTCACAATCCTGATGAAGCGAGAGAGGGATTAGGAACGAGAGATAAGTAGAGAGTAGATTCGATGAATTTCCAATGCCTTTGATGATTAAAGCGAAAGCGTGTGACAATTATTGAACGAGTGTATGTCACTATAGGGAGGATGATGAAAAGTGAGGAGGAAGATCAGCAAAACGATGAAGTTTTAGCGTTGTGCATGTTCAAAGTTAAAAGGGAGAGAAAGAAGAACAGAGAATCGAACGGGGTCTTACGATAAGCGCGTGTGTATCTACCTATGTATCGTTTACCACACTACACTACTACTGTACGTACCTTACAGCACAGGTAGCGTGGCATCTCGTTGCTGTCGCCACCGAGGGTTGACGTTGGCATGTGGTATTCTGGGGTTGCATTCCTGCTTTGATCCCTGGCTCCCGTGTCTTCCCATTGGCGCTATTGATTATCCGCCCGTGTTAATGGCCCGATGTAGACAACTTACGTATGCCCTTACCTCCCTAACCTAGACTGATAATAATACTGGGCATCAGATTAATGTGAATGACCGCATAGATTTTGCCAAATGTCAGTAAACGAGAACCTCTTTTTCTCTTACAAGTAGTTAAAGGTTTACACACTCGAGATTCATGGGTCTTAGATCTATGTAACACTTGCGATCCGTTAACACTTAAGCTATAAAAGTGCGCTGGGACTACGGTATAAGGCTTGACCCACAAGCTATTTTTAGCTCATCTGGTGACGACAAGTAATACGAAATAGGCAAGGCACACTAAATCTCTTCTTGCTACTTGGTAAACGTCTAGACGTGGCTATCGCAAGGCTCTTTAATCCCAGATACCCTTGCAATTAGTACACGTATAACTGTCTTATTGCATTGTTGTTTATTGTCTTTCACGTACTACGTCTCAAGACTGTACCCCTGAATATGGTATAATATGCCAGGGCTCGCAATCATAGAATCGAATTGAATTTTATGTACACATGGATATCGCCGTGATTTCGCGTATCGTAGACAAATTGAGCGTTCATCATTCCGCTCACATTATACTAACACCGTTCTCTCTTGACCTGGGAGAAAACGAGCAGAGCTAATGCTCCATATCCTGACGAGTCATGTCTAACTCTTTTGACATTCAAAATCAAATCCCCAACGCCAAACTTGGAGGCCTGAAAAGTGAGTCCGACATCCATGCAAACGCGCCCTATCATCCTCCCGTCTTCTACGGGATTGCCAACACAACGAATATCCAGAAGTTCTCGCCGGAACTATTCAATTATCACTCATTATCTCGGACCCTCGTGTTGTTCGTACTGGTGACCCCATAATGCGTTGCCAACTTTAGCTTGGGTCGAGTTCCTAGGCCTTTGCGGCGCTGCTGTCGGCCTAGTCCCCGAGGCAGCCTCAGCTTCAGGGTTGCCGATATAGGGGTCGCCTGCATCGTAAGCATAGTACCTCGATCCAGAAGCCCCTATGTCGCCTCTATCGTCGTACGGAGTATAAGTGGTACTGTGAGTTGACTGGCCTTGTTCTATATTATCGTCGTATGTTTGTGGATGAGCATCTTCGTACGGGCTTGCATGTCTTCCATAACCATTTCCTGGGTTGGGCTGAGCATTCGCTATAAGCCCAGCGCTTTCCTCGGGCATCCGGTCTCCAGGGGCATTCGGCAAGCCAAACGTGCTCCGGCGAAACTGATTTGCAATAGGTAGATGGTCTGTGCTCTTACCGTCAGCATTCTGCGCTCCTGGGTAGCTCGTATCGGCCTTGAGTTGATAACTCGGGTCTTCATGGCGGTGCTTAGCCCCCACAAACAACCAGCGGACCCCTCGTCCGAAGGCTTTCACGATGTCCCACACGTTGATAGCGTCCGCAAACGCCTTGAGACCGGCAAACCCTCCCATCTTAGGCCCATGTTCATTCTCTCGAGGGGGTATTCCGATCGAGGGATTGGGGCTAGGGTAGAAAGTAGTCTTGGCATTTTCCTTATACTGAGCATAAGGGAAAGACCATAAGTGCAGTATAGCAAATAGAGCCATCTCAATGCAGAGAAGTAGACTAGGAATGCCGACTTTCAAGTCGGGATAAGCTAGCTTCGCGTTCGGGCTCAAAATGTGCACAGTCGATGAAGTGGCCAATGAAATAGCTATCGTTTGCCAAAAGGATAAAAAGACGACAAGCTTGATGGCCAACACTTTCAGGCCCAGTTTGTGTTCCGCCAGGGCCTGCCTGAACTGTGTATAAAACTGGAACAAGCAGTAGATAGCAATCGTAACGGCAATAGCCTCAATTACGATGACCTAATGCAAGCGATACTGAATTAGCAAACAAGGCATACACTGGTTACCGCTCTCCCATTACGAAACTTACCCAGACATGAGCAAACACAGGACTATTAGAGCTCTCACAATACCGGCCAAAATATTGCGTTACAACGGAGGTGATGGCCATAGCGACGCGTATGAAGCAGTATTGGTAGACACCGACCCATATGATGTTAAACCACGTCAGCCCCGACTTCGGTGTTCTCCAGCATCCACGGTCACCACCACAGCACTTGGCGAACCAGTTCACGGGTATAAGCCAAGGCTTAATCGGGTGCATCTGGCGAAAATACTGCTTCTGTTCATGCAGGTCTGGCGCCACCAGGTGGCACATCAAAGCGAAGAAAGATGAAATGGCGAAAGCTTCGTAGGTCTCGCTGATGACTTGAAAGTACACAGCGTGCCAGTAGAACCAGAGAGAGAGAAAAGACGAGGTTGCATATATCGGTACCATGAAGAGGATTCGAATAATACTGCAGGTCATTAGCTTTCTGAGCACCGCGCGGCTCGTAGGACAAAAAGGCGACGTACTGTTTCTGCTCGCGAGGCTTTGTATAGTTGAGGGCATGTTGCCACATGAGATAGAAGCTCACTATGTAGGCGACTATGGTAGAACCTCCGGCAATGATCAAAGCTAGCTGGTGAAAGGTGAAGTTCCCTGCCAGCTTCTCCTCAGACCCAACTGTGTTGTAGGCGAAGTAATCAGCATGTTGAACCAGCTAGACAGACAGACAGACTCAAGCAGCTTGGCGCCACGCCTCTCGGCGCGCGGCCAAGACCAAGGCAACGAAGCTTGTTTTTGGGCGAGAGAACATACTGCGCAAATCCTCCAGAGTGGAGTTGCATGTTGTATTGAAAAACCCCGAGCCCATGTTAGCGGGCGGCGGCGCAATGTTACGCGAAGTACACAGAAAGTATCAAGTGTCCAGAAGCCGGGTCCAGTGTCGAATATCCGAGGATTCAAAGGGTTTTGGGCCGCCACTGTAACGCGCGATCGACGAGTTCGATGCCCGCGAGAATTCCAATGCAGCGGCGGCAGTTTATTAAGGCGGTATGTAAATGCGCTCGTGGGCCTTGCGCCTGCGCGCGTGACAGGAGCTTGAGATCGGGACAGTCGTTGAAAGATGAAGTCGGCACTTGGTTGTTCTTGAAGCCGAGACAGATAGATGCACTGAAGCAGCCGGGACGAATCGAAAGAATGGGCTAGCTACCCGCCGTAGGTATTCGTAGGTCGCTCGAGAGACTGTTCATACGCTGGCCGATAGGAGTCTCGTGGTATGGTCGTCGCTACAAGTCGAGGCAGCAAAAATAAGGTTCGTGATGTACAAGAATGATGGGAGTTTCAGGATGGAAAAGACGGCTTGTAGGGAAATGAACGGACAGGGTAAATGGATTCAAGGGTCAAGTTAAGAGGATCGCTTGCCGAACAGCGTTAGGTGTGTCTGCCAGCGTACTCCGTACACTAATACGATTGGGGTTAGTGGTTAGTGGCAGGGCTTTAAGGCTTAAGGAGAGGCACTGCCTCAGTTTACAGTAAGTTGCAGGTAACTATGTACTTCTACTTACCCAAAGAAGTAAGTACCCTTTCACAAAGTAAGATTATGACTGGCTGTGCATAACCAAAGTCGCGCGCTAATTGCGGGGCAGCCTGCAGCTCTGCGCTTATCATTGGGCTGAGCAATTCACTGCCCAGCTTTTGCCCAGCTTTCAGAAACACTTGTACCCGCGAAAGGTTTCGTTCCAATCAGCCATGGTGTGGTGGCTGAGACTGCATGCCGACGCGGCATGCTACGCTACTGCATGTCATTCGACGTTGAGCCAAAAGCCCGCCGGCGATGACGCAACGCAACATATGTCAAAAGCAAGCAAGTGAGGGTATGCTTGTATTTAAATGACAACGACATTTGTTTAACTAGATTGGTTTACATCCTACTGTTCATCATGCATAAAACTGGCAGAGTATATGAAATCTATGTACTGTTCATATGCTCTTTCAAACAGAAGTATTCTACGAAGTGGGGTTTATATACGAGCCTTATTCCAGCCTCAGAGAGCTATTAGTAGTTAGGCGATATTGTTAGTCATCTAAGTCACGAAACTCTGATTATAAAGCTGAATTCTGTCTCCGAATTGCGCCTTCAAGACGCCCTTTATATGACCAAAAGACACAACTTTCCTAAAGCCCATACTTGAAAGAATAGGTGTACGTATGTGTGTGACTAACAAGATAGTAAATAATAGCCGATAACGCACGTAAGAGAAATTCATCGCGACACTATAAATTATGCTCTCAATAGCATTTCAAGAACGTAGAGTACATGTAAAAAAGCAAGAGTAATATCTTCACTAAGGCCGCTGCTTCTCAATTACTAGCCTCGTTTTCACTCTCTAGACATTGCTATTATTCCATCATATACTACAAACTTATCTCATCATGGCGACAACACCACTTCCCACTGCACTTCTCCTCATCGACATCCAGCAGGGCTTCAACGACTCGTCGCACACGGGAAGATCAACCCCGGACTTCGAAGCCAACGTCACCAAGCTCCTCGCAGCCTTCCGCGCAGCCGAGAACACCCACATTATTCACGTGGCACACCACTCGCTCTCGGAAACGGGCTCTTTCCACCCATCCCGTCCCGGCGCGCAGTTCATGGACTTCGCGGCGCCGCTGCCGGGGGAGATCGTCAGATCCAAAAACGTCAACTCGGCCTTCATCGGCACGGATCTAGAAAGCATTATCAAAGATCTCGGCATCCAGAGACTCATCGTCGTGGGCTTGACCACGGGCCACTGCGTCAGCACCTCTGTCCGCATGGCTTCCAACTTGTGCGTCGTCGACCACCCGCATGGCGGCGTGGCGTCAGCACATCACCCTACCGGGGAGATTGTCGTCGTCTCGGATGCTACGGCCATGTATGATTGGACCTCTGGTGGTAAAACTTACGATGGTGAGACGCTGCATACGATCAACCTGGCGACTCTGGACGATGAGTTCTGCGTGGTGCGAAACACCGAGGAGGTGCTCCGGTTGCTCAACGGTACGATATAGGCCTATATATCGAGTTTTGAATGGGTGTTAGGTAAGATGAGGCTTGTTAGGGTGCGGCACAGCCACTAAGTGGCTGAGTCGACTCGTAGAGGGCGAGAAAAGGGATAAGTCGCACGCGGAAAGAAAAAGGGGTCAACAATAGCATCGCGAATTTCCTGACAAATGAATTGAAACTGTATTTCTATAAACTTAATGCTCAACCCGCCACAATGAAGATTTTGACAAGGAAATTAATTTGAGGGCACATCATATTCATAACAGATATCGCCAGTGTCTACTTCTGCGCTCTTTGCACAGCAAGGCTTACGGACTTCGTTATATTGGTTCAGCCGCTCTCATGATCATAGAAGACGTAGAGAGCCGGGTGTAAAGTTCGGCAACACTCCGCTTTTGACAGCAATATCGCGGTATAGTGTTAATGCGGCGGATATAGCTCTATTGAGTAGTGATTTGCATTGACAAATTCGGCGTAGCCCTCTGTTATGTTCCCTCGGAAATAAACGTTCGATATATGAGCCGCTATATGGTACTTCAATGCGTAAAACCCGAAGTAGTTCTAACACTACTATAGTCTCTTGATGTTGTTTTATTCCTAAATTATCTATTTTCCCCAAACACTCCAACAGCCTTATTGCCGGATATGAGTATATCCCCTGGAAACAACTCGGACCGAGTTGTGAAGTCTAAAATGCCCTCAACTTCAAACTTATATTCTCTTAAGATCCAGTTCTTGTTCGCGATGATCGTTTCTTTTCCCTCTGCTCTTCAGAAGGCTTGCTCTGCTTGGGTAAGTCCAAATTCAGATTGAAAATCGTTATCATTGCCTCCAGCTAGCTACCGATTCATGTTCTGTTCCCCTCCAGTGCATGCCGAAAGATATCAACCCGTTGATACACTTACAGATGCCCCCAATTAGGGAACTGTTCAAGGTATCTCCAGGCTTGGTACGAGGAAGACGATCGGCGAAGCAAATGACTCATTCGTATACCAAGGGGCTTAATCGCCCGCAATCACTACAAGAAAGATAGATACTCGAGCATAATCTATCCGCTAGTCAAGGCCATGGAATTCCACGAAGCAGAATAGTTCAGCAAGAATATCCTAGCCAAATAGAAAGAGACCGAATTTAGAGTGAGGTTCGCGGGCCTTTGCCAGATAGTAAAAGGACGTATCTAAACCCCGTCAACATGAGTAGCCATAGCATTCTAATTCAGCCCATCTTCTCATGCCTCCAAAATGCTTCAAGCCCAGAGTCATCCCAAGTCAACGAGATCCACCGAGCTGAGCCGCTTCAATCGTGCTTGGCAGTTGGCGGCACCGTCATGATTTGGGGTCTACAACACCAACATGCGATCCTTAACATCGAACACATGATCCTCATCACCAACATGCAATCCTTACGAACCACACATGATCACCGACTCCATGTGCAATTGGATCGATTGTTATCTCTGCTGTAATGCCTCTAGGCGGCGGTTTCTCCTGTGATTACATCTGAAACTGTAGGTGTCGTTGCCGCTCGTGTTGGTCTTCAGTGTTCGTAAATAGAATCTAGATGTATATACATTACATTGTAGGTATCATCAAGCTGTTATAAAAATGAGTCTGTATCGACACTCGTCGACTTGATTGTTCCAGCTATTCACGGTCAACTTGAATTCAATTTGACCACTCCTCTATACCCTTTTCATTATGAAGTTCCTCTCTTTACTGACGCTGTTCTACAGTAGCTCCGCACTGGCGGCCACAGACCTAGCCTTGGTTTCCAGAGATCCTAAGTGTCCGAAAACAGACGGAACAGAGATGATCAGATCATCGCGCATTACAAGACAACAGGTCAGTGCTTCAGCTATATTGGAGCTGGCAACAGGGACAAAAGCCTTGCGCCCTGCTCTGGTCCTGATGGCTATTGCCAAAAGGTGAAGAAATCGACATCGGGAGTAGAAGGGGTAAGTTGACGCCTCCTAACCTCGACCCACGGCGACGCTGGGCGAGGCGATTTAGAAACCAATAATGGTTGCTGACATATGTGCTCCAGTGCAAGCTCGTCATTCCTCAGGGTGTCACTATTGATCCGAGCCTCTATTACAAAGACGAAGACTGTAACGAGTGGTATCCAGGCGAATGCATGTGTGACTGTGACCTGTGCGAGGAGCTCGCCCAGGACATCATCAAGGGGCTCGCGCAGCTGGACAACATCATCTGTGCTGTCATGCTCTCAGCCTTCAAGACCATCCTTGGCATTGGCCTCGAGTTCGTCCCCGGGGGGCAGGCCTCTGGGGCCATCAAGGCTGCGGTTCAGGGCGCCAAGTCTTTCTATCAGAATGGAGAGGACGCGGCATCGTTCTTTGGTAACTGGATCGGCCCTGCTTGCGGCGTTCCGGACTTCAATTTTGATCTCGGCGCAGTCTTCACACCGCTGGTTAATGCCCCTGACTCTATGTCACGCGGGCCACCAGTCGGTTGCAAGAGAAAGACTGGATGTCGACCTGTTCCCCCGGTACAGGATCCCCCGACGAAGCCAGATAAGCCGAACAAACCCAAGCCCACAGATCAACACAAGACAGCCACGGAGACAAAAGCCACACAGCAATCTAGGACGACTACAAAGCAAACCGCGAAAACCACAGAACAGTCGACGAAAACCACCAACCAGTCCAAGACGACTACAAAGCAGCACACGAAAACTACAGTGCAGTCCGCGACAGCTACGAAGCAGTCCACGAAGACTACGAAACACTCCACGAAAACCACAAAGATAACGAGCACAACGAGATCCACGACTACTTCTTCTACCTCGACGAGTACTGCTGGTGCCGGATGTGCCTACTGTGGCGAGTTCGACAAGAAGACAGCAGCCCGCGATGACAAGTACGGGGCCATGTACGCCCGTTCGGGCAAGACTGACAACAATCAAGTTTGTGTCCTGCCTCCAGCGGATGATAACAGTAAGAGAAGCCTCTCCGAGCTAGTCCTCGACCTGCTACTCCCGCGATCATTCCTATTCGAGCGCGCTCTCTCCGAAAAGACGTCCAGGGTCCAGATCCAGCTGGGCCCAGACAAGTGGAACTATGACTGCTTCGTGGGGAAATACGCACCGAGCAGCGACGCCGCGAACATAGCCGAGATCACCAAGTACTGGCGCTTCAAAAACCCAGGAACCTCACAGAAATGCAGCGTAGAGGTAGAGCAAGTGGCCGCATCTCAGGTCAAAATCGGTGACTATGAGAGTAAGTAGTAGCTCCCTATCTTGCGGCAGTAGTGGTGATGGGTAGCGGCAAGGATCAGCTGTGTATGTAAATCAGACTGACAATCGCGCAGCCGACCATGTGTTCGAAGCCCAGACGCTCGCACGCTTTATCGCTTGGCTGGCAGACGAGGATCCGTCCAAGATTGGAACGACCTACGACAAGCCGAAAGCGAAGTGGGTCACGGACACCGTGCTGGGCGACGGCCCTTTCCGGATTGTCAAGCCCGGGAACACAAAGCTTGGCGAACTCTCCACGCCAACGACCGGCGAGACACCAATCAACCTGTTAGCATACGGCTTCGGGAGGTCGGACGGCGTCAAATCCGTCGCGGGCGGCAAGACCGTCGAGCGGATCCCCGCGGCCCGGGGCAACAAGAATCTCGTTTTGCTGTACGCCGACATCAACCATGCCAAGGGGATCTACTTCAGGAAGCAAAAGCCCCAAATCATGTGGTCACAGCACAAAGACCAGGAGGCCAGCCGCTTAGCGGTGCGGAGGGTAAGTGTCAAGACCAACCAATCCCCAGACAACTGCGACGGACACGGCTGATTGACGGGACAGCTATACAGGGTGTGGGCCCTTTCCAATACCTGGCGGCCAGCGATACCACGGCTGGAGACACGATGTGGAAGAAGTGGGCGCGCGTGTCCAACTGGATCGACCTGGTGTGCCACGAGTTCGACCAGCAGTACAAATGGGGTTCGCGGACCGATGAGCCCAAGAATTCGGCGGGCACAGCCTCGCTGCGCTCGCTCTGGGCCTACTTTATCGAAAAGGAGCTCAAAGAAATCGAAGCGGCCGCCGCAGCTTGGGCGCGAGATGCCAAGAAAGGATTTGACAAGAAGTGGCCGAATTTGTCGGCGGCGGAGAAGGACTGGAGGCGCGACGCCTTTGAGACTAACGGCTTTGCGACGCCCGAGCGCATGCGGTTCCCTCGCCCTGCCAACCTCCCTGCCGGCGCCTCAGTCTATGGTGCCTTTGGCTGGGGCGATGTCACTCTCGATGCTAGCTACCAGAACCCTAATATCGGCGTCCCGATTAAGATTACGTGAGCGGTGTTGGGGTTGATAGACGATGTTGAATTTGGGATACGGATATTGGAAGAGCTATATTACATAGAGAGGATGACGGGATTGGAGATTTTATGTTCTGCTGGTTTATATGAACTTGGGTATTGTGTAGCTGGATTTTTAAGGCTTGATGCTGTTGTGGTTAGATAATTTAGTTTGAAAATGTGTCTTGGATAGCACGTTTGCAAGACTATCCTCTCACAGATGCCCCGAGGTTGGCGCATCCGTGACACTGCCAGCTGGTCAACGAATGGGACTACAGACGAGTAGTAATAGATTCATGCCGTGAGTTCAGTCTCGGACACGTCCGACTCAGCAGCCCACCTCTCTTCAAGTCGACGGTAAAGCCACTCGACGCCATCCCTCAGCCCCTCCAACATCTCATCCAACTCAGTTCGCCTATATCGAGACCAGCTGACCTCTGGCTCCTCGTCGTCGGCGTCGTACTCCCGCCGGGCAGGGTTGACGTCCCAGTTCACTTCCAGGAAGCCGCCTTCGTCCTCGTCCCAGCGTGCTGGCGGCCGGTCGATGATGACGATACCGCGCTGCCAGTGGGCGCCGCGTAGTGGCGGGATTTGGAAGTCCTTCACCGCAGCAGCGTCTTGCGAAGCAATCTCAGCCTGCTGGTGAGCCCTGCACCTGGCGACGCGCTCCTCGTCGCTCATCTCAGTTGGGAGCGGCATGCCCCAGACGTCGAAGCGGTCGGGCGCCCCGCAGCCCATCGCTCCGCGCCCCTCGCGCGTCTCCCGGTGCAGCGCCTCAGCCAGGACTTTAAGATAGACACGGTCGTCAGACTGCGGGGTTGTGTCGTAGATCTGTATCGACCACTCGGGCCGCGTGTCCTCAATCATGTAGTCCGAGGCCGACCATCCCTCGTGAATCCTAACGTTCACAGCCTGGAGCCAGGCGGTGACGCACGGTGTCTGGTCGTCATGGCTAGGCGCGTCTTCGACAACGTAGCTCAACTGGTACCGGATTGGTAGCTTGCCGCCTGTCGACAGTCTTCGTGTCGGCTCTGTCTCAGACATGTCGGATTGAAGCGTGCTCATATGGGTGAATTGGAAGCGCGAGAGACAAGAACCCCGGGACAGGAATCTTGTCACAGGATTGCGAGAGCAGGTGGTGTTGGTTGTTAGTTGTTGGTTGTTGATTTGCTGTCTGTTGGTTGTTAGGTCGTCTGGTGCATGGTGGATGGGGCTGTGCCTGCCGGCCCGGCAACACCCTCGCAAGCTACAGCAAGTAGGTACATGTAAGTATTCGGAGGAGATGTTTCTGCAGGAAGCATCACCCTCTAATGGCTCTTATGGCAATTGCCGCCCTACAAGCAGGTGCCGAAGGAGGTAAGTACGCACTCAGATACTTCCAAGGTTATTCTGGATGGATGGCCAAAGCCCACCACGACACATACACCCGGAATCAATGTATAAAGGCTGGCAGAATAAAGTGCTTTTACTTTACTTACCCGCTCATGCCGGCGACAGCATTCAAGCACTGAATGTAGCTATGTTTTCGTTTTTCTTTTCTTTCCTTTTTTTTGCACTGGTACCATCTCTACTTGCGAACTTGCGCTACTCACGGCGTGACTGCACCCCTCTACAAAGGATGCCCAGTACCTATACCGAGGAAAGCTAGGAGAAATTCTAGGAACATTATGTCTGTTAGATGAAGCGAATCCGACTTGTGGCGTTGTAAACTGTGTTTCCCTACCTGCAAATTATTCTGTGCCAGAATAACTGAGCGACTAACATCTCAAAACCACCTAACCGGGAGAAAGGGGCATCGGCCTCGAGAAGTAGCTTTGCCCTTAGTATTCCTGATATCACCTTGAAGATACTAGAACCTCCAGCCATACTGGCTTCCATAACGGTACTTCAATATCTGCACGCAACACCGTACATCATCTCAGGAAAAGAGACAAACTGTGAATCATCCAACCGTCTGGAGCAATCGGTTTAGTATCTGAATGGCATTGAAGTGGTGTATGTAAGCCCTAGGGGCATATGAAGGAAAGTCACTTGCGGCCTAAGCCTTAGAGTCAGAGATAGATAGCAAGGACAGGCTTTCAAGCGCGAAAATAGAGAAAAGAAAGTTGGCATGCATTCTCATTCTTATAAACTGATCTGAATGATTTTATTGTGATCACGAGATTCCCCATTCAAAAGTACGTGATATTTGACCCTTAACGCCTCGAGAAGTGAAGGATAGGCCTGCGTCTTGAAGCGCTGACCCCAAAGGGGAGGGGTGGTCTATTTCGATATATGAGTTGACATCCTCGCTTGCGAAAGTGCTTCATGAAAGTATTGAAATACAGGCTTATCAGAGTTGACCAGCAGAGCTGAAGTCTTGCATTCACCATGAAGCATAAAACCACCCAAATGATCACGATGCCTGTGCAGAGAAAATAGTTTAATACCTAATACATCTCATTCCTGGGCACCACTAGTACTTGTATTAAACTTAATGCTAAAAACTAATTAAGACTTCCAGACTCTCCATGTTCTCGTAAGCCTAGGCAAGCTGACATGCTTATGCTCCCCGGAAACCTTCTAGAAGCTTTCCCCTGATGATCCTTACTCCTCTTCTCGTAGACCAGGATCCTCCATGCCGAGCATCAATGTTCAGACCCTCTGTTTACATAATCAACACTTGAGCACAGTACATCTAACATCTAAGGTCCTCTCTGCGTGTAATGTGGTCAGCGGTGAGCTGATTCAAAATATTACATGTGGGTGTAAGGAATCATACGTGACATAATACGAGCGTTGAATCTCGCCAAACTGCACGTACCACTTCGCGAAAGAAAATAACCCTACAAGTACGTGTTTCAAGTAGTGAAAGGAATGGCCGGTTAGGCGGTTCACTGAATACTGTATTGAAGGGACTCTGCATAGGATGCTCCGCGTGGCATCCGGCGTTGCGGCGCAGTATAGGCGCACCCTCTACCTCCCTAATTGAGATAGATACTAATGGTAAGAGAGAGCGCAACGGTATCTTACGACTTTGGCTTTGTGCTAATTGTATCTGCGTTAATATGATAAAAAGATGCTGCTGCTAGTGCTCGTAATAAGACCCCCAGTTCCCCAAAAGAATGAGATACAGAAACACGCGTATCGTAGAAACAACCTTGGAACTCTCGGACAGTGTGCGGTACGGGACGCCGATCGACAGAATTTCCGGAAACGGAAATAAAGGAGCAGCGCTGCAGTCACTGGCGCAAGAACATCAACAGAACAGCCGAATCCCGGCCATTCCAGTTGCCAGCTGTACTTGTACAGTACTTAGGTATGCATGCGTACGCGTCCCCATCCACCACCCATCAACAAGCAAATTATAACTCTAACCTTACTGTAGGCTGTTGTTGTTATCTAGGTTTTATGCTAGTTAGCAATAGACAAAATCTTTAGCACGTTTAAGTCAAAGAAGGGAAGAATTGTCAAAGTCATAAAATGAAGCCGTGGATAACTGATGTCTTCCCGCCCGGGCACGAAAACTGTCAATCTTCACTCGTTCCGATGAATCCCTGTAGTATGAAGCCGATACCCGGGCTTCCAAGCGGATCTGTATCTGGCAATAAATAAATCCTACAATAACATACGTTAGAGAAACATTTTTGATATAAGACTTATAGCGGCACCCCACTCGAGCCGTTTCGTGTTGGTATTGCCTGAATTGCTATGTCTACTACGGTAAGAGGTATTTGTCGTCGAGATCACTCCCATCGCCTCGTCGCCTCATAGCATCGTGAGCACGCACTTCGACATGAATAGTATATATACATTCCATGAGTAGAGGAGCTATACTCTCGACACTCTTGAACAAGTCGCTATCTGCTCCTTTTAATATTGCCTGTTAGTGGAGCTACCTATGCAATCGTTGCCTCTACGAACAGTCGTGAAGGCTGTCGTGATCTCTGGTAGTCTTGGGTTCATAACGAAGCCACCTGTTTCCCCTTTCTATGTACCCGCGTTGAAACCCAAAACCCCTCTGTCGGAACGTAATTTCAAAAATATCTGCCAAACATGTCCTTTTCCCCATACATTCCGATCTAACAATCGCTGTGACGGTTTGAGTGTCCTCAATTAAAAAAATCCAGAATGCGAGCAATCGAATGCACCTGGTTTTTTCAATGCACTCCATTCGAGACAATCAAGGGAGGGTCAACACGGCCGCCCCCTCCTGCGTCGATAATAGTGTGGGCTCTGCTCTTTGAAATCTCAATGTCCTGAAACGCCGTCCTGGTATCTCTGAAGAAAGATGCAATGCAATGGCCCCGATGATGAAAAGGAAAATAGGGGCTGATTCGATGTCCCATGATTAGCAGCGACCCTCCAAATAACGCTTAATCTTAATTGTTACTCCTTCACTCGTCTGGTGGATCAGGGTTGGTAGTCCGGAGAACCTTTCTCGAATAATCTTGATTGTCTTGTAGAGTGTTGATGCTCTCTCGACTCTTGTTTTCAAACCGAGCGTATATATTCGTGGCGAAAGGATCCATCCGGGGGTCATGCGGCATTAAGCGACTACTCCTTCGGCCTGTCGATGTATTTTCCCCGTCCCATACGGACGCCATAGTGGTTGTCGGCGTGCTCATTACTCCCTGTGAGCCACTCAGGTGACTGTGTGGTCTCGAAGCGAGCTCTTCCTCTTGTCGGCGTCTCTTACGCTGGAGGTAGATGAAGATGGCAATTCCTGCGATGATAGCGACAATAGCCAGTACACCAATGACAACACCGGCCGTAGCACCGCTGCCCAGACCATGACTCGATTTATTAGGGCTGGGTTCGGTGTCAGATCCAGCGCTGGTTCCAGGCTCTGGCGTTGGCGTTACCGTTACTGTTTGCAAACTAACTGTTCCACCGGCAGTTACGGTCTTGATGGAGGTAGTCGGCGTCGAGGCAGTTGTATGAGTAGTCCTTGTAGAACTAGTTTCCTGACTAGAATCCTGGGATGAAATTAGCCACAGCCCGATTTGATATTTCAAACCCAATAAGCAAACGACATATGAAAACAAAACAAGATAAATAAAACTGTCTAGTTAGGCATACAGATGATGTGCTAGAAGTTGTGGAAATACTAGTGGTAGTAGTTGAGTCGACTGTCGAAGTGACAGTGCTCGTTGTGTCCACAGTTGTAGTCGAACTTTGCGCCTGGACTCAGATACAGTTAAAATGAAATACCATCCATCAGCCCGAAAGGGACATAAAAGGCCGCTGGGTGTTAAATACAAGGATAAACAAGACAAAATAAGGGAAATGCTATAATTTCACGATGCTGTATATTGTAGATTTAGGGGTCCTCATGTAAGTAGATATCAGGATACTTACTGTGCTAGTAGATGTTGTGCTTCCGGCAGCTGTACCTGACGGATTCGTATCTAGGGCTATGTATCCGTATAGACCAGCAGCTCCGCAAGTGTCAGGCTTCCAACCAGGGCACGAGTCGTTGCATTCGCCGGTGTCGACTTGGGAATCCACGGCAGGTACATAGTTACTGCACCAGCAATCGTGAGCTTGAAGGATGGCGAAGGCATATGATTGATCAACGCAGAAATCGTGGCACAAGCCATTGGATTGCCATATGCTGCTATCTTTACTTTAGTTAGACAAGTGAGGCTTCGAGCGCTGTATTCAGTGAGATGACATACTTGTCGCCGTCGCAGCAGTGTTGGTACTTGCACAGTACTCTATTGTCAGAGACTGGACTAGTTGGGGGCCAGTTATGAAGGCGACAGCGGCCAGCAAAGGTACAATATATCGTGAGTGAGCCATGGCGACCATGTTGAAAGATTTCAAAAACTTTCTAGAGGATGTCATATTAGCACATTGTGTGAAGACAACGAACAAGTCCATCTTCAGAAAGTAGGATGGAAATCCAGACAATATTGTCGACTTACTTGCGTCTAATTGGAAGGGGATGGGCCAGTAGACAGAACTCTTTTGGAAGCCAACCGATTATGGGCGATTATGGGCGATTACCAGGTCCGGATTACAAACAACCGAGAGAAGTGTTGTCGTGGCTTAACATTGTCATGACCAAAATCCCAAACAAAATCTCGATCTTTGACGATTGGCCGGGGTCGTCGGAGATGGCTCAGGAGGTCGAGAGACAGCAGCGAACGACCCGTATTCGATGGTGAAGCCGAGCAGGGACGGACGCTTGGTCAGTCGTTCGTCTTCGTGGGATCGTGGGAGAGCCAGGCAATGA
The DNA here is from genome assembly GCA_022578865.1 of Xylaria sp. FL0043. Lineage (NCBI taxonomy): Eukaryota > Fungi > Ascomycota > Sordariomycetes > Xylariales > Xylariaceae > Xylaria > Xylaria sp. FL0043. Next base: position 328,865 of record MU397263.1, read on the forward strand.
GGACGGGCTGCGAGGCAGCTGTGGTCCGGGTTTCTCGATTTCTCGAAGGAAATGAGAGAAATGGAAAATGATCGGTTGGCCAAGGGAGGAGAAGGGGAAGAAAATGGCCGAAAACAAGTGGTGGGCTCAATTGGCCGTGGGCCTTGGCTCTACGGAGGATGGGATGTTGCAAGGTTGCTGGGAGAGCCCGGCTAGGAGCTGCGAGCTGCGGCGCTATGTGAGGTGGATGCTGGTGGATGGACAGGGTGGGGCGGGCAGCGACAGGCAAGTCGGCAGGGAACAGAGTGTATGGGTGGGGACGGGTGGATGGATACGGGCACTTAGTAAGTGGTCAGTGGTCAGTGGCCATTTGGCCATTTGGCCAGTGGTACAGTGATGAGTGCCCAGGTGGGTGCAGCGGGATTGGAACGGGATTGATTGCACTGTAACAGATACCTACTTTAAGCTTCAGGTGTATGGTAGGTGCCTACGCTAGCGTACTACTACTGCGTACCTAGGTTGGCACTGTATACCTAACTCCAGTGATAGACCAATTTAGGTATACACTAATTGAAGGTATTAGATCCGTTACCCTGAACCATACTGCTACGCAGGAAACAAGACTGGTAAGGCGATTACTCACGTATAAGCGCGTGTGTGCGGTTTGATGTGCGAATGGTTGACGAGGTCAGTTGAAGAGGTGCGTTCGACAAAAGCAATACAAATGCCCGTACTGTATCGTTTAATGTATCTTTTCATGCCAGGTCTTGCAGGATTGACAGGTTGCAGGGTCAATCTTTATTTTCGCGGCACTACCTAACATAACAGGGCCAGGGGGAGTTTTGGATTTTTGGGCAAATACCTACTGTAAGCAGCAATTGCACAGTCAGACTAGGGCCAATGTAGCGTAGCCGGGTACCAAGCTTCTGAAGACTCGCGCCACTAATACCTGATGCCACAACAGTAACGCGAGGTTAGAGTCAAAGAGCGTAGGCGACACTTACGTAGGTGGATGGCATCAGGAAAAAAAGAACAGCACGGGTTTGTACGGGAAGAAGAGATCCGACAACAGTCACATTAGTGACAAAGAGAGTGACAGAATTTGTCGAAGAAAGCAGGAACACTTGAGATAAGGCATCTGGGTAAAGTAAAGGAACAAAAAGTACCTGTATTATTCCAGATAAACCTATCCAGTTATCCAGGGGATCCTGCCAGGGGTCCGAATATCCTTTGAAGAGGCGTACGTGATAGAGAAGGAGAGGCACAAAAAAATAAATAAAAGGTATTAGCCGTCTGCACGGTAATTAGCGGGAAGCAAGCCACATGCTGCAAGGGTTGTAATTTCAAAACTCTCTATGACCTCATGACCCCTTTTAGGCATGGCGGGCTGGGCCGAGCTACCATTATTAGCTTCTGAACTGCCTTATTAAGTAAGCAGCCAAAACCACAGCATTGTACTCGAGTTTGTGTACAACCACAACTCGAACGTAGTCATCCGCGATGCAACAATTGCAGCTACGCTACATTCATCTGTCAACAAGTCGCCGTAGTTCACCCTATCTATATACTAGAGTTACTATTGCCTACCTTATTCAGTGGAAATGAACAAGAAGCCTAAGGTTCACAACGCTCGGTCGAAAAAATATTGCACGCCAAGTGGACGAGCTGTCGTCACCATCTCTCAGGTACCGCGGAAGCAACGTGGTGCGATCGTTACGATGTTTCAATTAACGAACCCTCGACTCACTAACCCACGCACGTACGAAATTCCAGTTATTTAATACGGTGTACTTAATTCTCAATATTCAAGTAGCTAGACTACTATGGATATATTCCAGAATCTTACCTAACTCAAGCCCCCAAGAGCATTTACCGTCTTGGGAAAATCGCAAGCACTTCAAAGGCTTCATCTTTATCGCCTACAATACCCACCACTATCGGCAGATTTCAACATCGTCAGTTACACTTTTACTAACTTGCTCATTGGCTCCACTGACAAGAAATATATATTGTTTAATAAACTCCAATATCGGCTTTCGCCTTCGACCACCGTAAGGTCGTACAGATCTAGGTCAACACGCATGTTGTCACCTTAGTGTTGCTAGCATTCCTCACTACCTTTTCAACATTCCAATCCTCAGCTAATTTCTTGACTCGACGGCGGTTCGTTCAGCAGACACCTAACGCATTTGTCACAAGCGCGGGTGCATTGTTCCCGCGTGAGGTATGCGGTGCAGCGCCGAGACTCCGGTGTCAGTGTACCAAAATGCTCGCTACGGATTACTGATGCTCATAGGCCAACACTGTATGCTGTCGCGTGATGGAGACTGTTCGATCCCCGTGCTCGTATCACATCGGCACCACGCCATGTTCCGGCAAGCCGACTGGTGCCACAACCTACCGGATCCTCTGTTTATGTCTCGTATCGACACACAACTTAACGGAGGGCTGCTTACGCGTCTTAGAGCACAGTTCTATTTGCTCGTTCCCTTGCTAGGCGACCAGGGACAGTCTCAATATCTTAAATAGTGCTACCAACCATTAACTCTCGATTTGGAAACGTTCCAAATGATTCTTGCCATCGGTGTCGACGGGCTTGGAGGTTTCTAGAAAATTGTCGCTTCAGCGTCACAGGCTGCTATTCAATTGCACATCGCTCCCCTCATATGGACACAACCCCGCCACTACTGAGTACATCTGGCCGATTGACCATACCCAGCAGTCACGATGCTACCTTATACGCAGGAATACTCCGCAAGCTACTTCAAACACGAACTTGACCCCACGTTGGTTCCCAGCCTCCCCGTTCATTATGGTCCGGATAAGGCCGATAAGCTCGTTGATACCATTGGCACCTATCTAGCAAGCCTGCCATCTACAGCGCTTATTCTGCTGATGCACATTCGGGGTAACCCGGGGGCGTGGAAGAACGCAGGGCAAGTGACCTGAACGTTTCCACAACTGCGTATAAAACCACTTAGGTAAGGCCTGTACCACCGTAGGTTGATACAGCATGCTCGATGTTATATAGGTGAGCAGGGCTGCGTACTATCAGCTTGCTAAGATTGCATGGATACTATTATACTATGATTCCGTTATCATAGTATAGACTCCAAGGCAAGGTAGCTATTTAAGTGGTTGGTGTAGTATGAGAGAATCAGGCTTGCCCACAGTAGCCGCCGGCCCGTCTTGTATGACTTTCCTCATCCGGCCTTGCTGCCGGCTGATACAAGGGGTCTTCCAAGGCGTTTACCGGTATGGTGGACGGAGGAGTAGTCTAGCTTGCCAAGATGGCTTCCCATCCACAGATAACCGAATCTTGGCACCATGCCGCTACACTCATTGCATCATCGCCTCACCGTATTTTCCAGAAAGACATCTGCTAGCATTATCACTGACTACCGAGAATTCGAGTTAACCAAGTATTGGCCACACGACTAAGCGATCACGTGTCTCCTTGGTCTCTAACTCCTATAAACAAACCTTATATCTCGCCAGGTTCCTTGTCTCAGCTTATCCCGGTCAACCAGCTCTGCTTCCAGACTCTCAACTACAAAGACGTTGCTCTCCCTGGTGTCACGAGCCTACCGGAGTCTGAAATCCCAACAACCCAGGGTCCAGCTTCTTGTCAACTTAATCTCTTATAGGCAGTGCGTGTGCTGCGAAACATTCATCTTCGGATTGAAGCTGAACATTAAGTCTCGGCTATATTAACCCGAGCCGGCCGGGCCACCGCGCATACCGCTATCTTATGATCCCGCTACCACGTTACTTATTGTTTCGAGTTGAGAACGTGAATTCTAGATCAAAGCTGCCTTACGCCCGTAAAATGGAAAACTATGATGTTTACTGCAATCGATCACGCTTGGTGGCATGGTAGGTTTCACTTTGAAACATGACATGTATTCTCGCCTTGTCTTCTAGCTTGATTATCATGATGAGATTTATCATGTGTTCTGTCTTGAGGTGATGCGTTGAGTTGAGTTGAGTGTAACCTTCCTGACTAGTTACAGCTGATCTTGTTTAGATATTAGGCAACAGTTATAAGAGATTATACGTAGCTTCTCTTGATTATGAGAAACCTCATGCTTGCTCTTACCATCCCTCTTCGAAAGCTCAAAACTCGGTTTAATAACACACGAGATCTAACATCAGTGTCACCGATATATCAGCCCTCTATCATTGAATCATAGCGAGATTAACACAATGTTTGCGAATTTGGACACTACTCCTTTAAGTATTGATTAAAGTTTGTATAGGCCAATCAGAGTAGCTGACATGACGATAATTTGAATTGGTGCCGCTTAGCACTGGACTCGCAGCAAGAACCGTACCAAGACGTTATATGTCCAGCAGGCGATATTCAACTAATATACGGCTTGGTTCGCAATTATCTACCCCTAGTTCCTACTTGACTATGGTAATGGACAAGAAGGCAAACAACCAAAGTAGACAGACATATTGTCAGACGTTAAGTAGCACCACAGTAAGGCGAAGGTGTTTTCTCTGGACATTGCACGGGCACTCTTTTACACCTTCTCCTTTGTCTTACAAAAAGATTACCATGTAGACTAGGCTTTGGAAAATTAATTCGGATAAAATGTAGTTACCTGGGTTAGGCGTCTATAACGGCACATCTCCATCATATCGACCCAAGAGGGCAATAGCCGCACATCAAATAGGTCGAGTCATTCCGCACCTGTGCCTACTAGTACAGCACCGGTCTTAAAATAATACTAGGTAGGCGTATAAACGCTATGTTGTTAGGAGTGAATACCTAACACGGACCGCCGTCGTAGACTACTTAAGGCGATCAACAATTATAGGTAATATTGATCGCGTGAATCATGCTAGTGCAATACTGTATAATAATAGCGCGCAGAGTCTACCTCTTAATTACCTATGATATCAGAACAGGGGAAAAATGGGTAACCTGCTGGCCTTCGGGAGCTTCCCTTCAACTTAGCATTCCCGTGCTTTCCGCAGCGTTGGTAATGATGTATGTCGCAGGGTTCCCCTTAACTGCGAAGCTTCTGTCTTGTACTTTAGATTAGCCCACGCATGCGTTAAAGATTCTTGTGTAACAATAAGTGTCTAGGTATTAATTAGCTATACTACACCCTACAGCGCGGGGTTCCTAGCTATTTACAAGTCGACAGAAAACCTTGTTCAAGATATTATTTAACGCTGTGATACCGTGATGAAAAAGCCCAAACCAACGGTAAATGGTGTCTGTAAGTACCTGATAGGCAGGTACCCGATCTAATTTCCATCGCAGGCGACATGGCGCGAAGGAAAACCCCACGATCGGCAAACAGCTGAAGGGCCGGAAAAGGTACGCGCCTTACACTACCAGGTACGTTTCGCGCCGGCGCCTGGAAACACAGCATACTGAGATAAGGATCGCCGAAGCTTCGCGCGACTGGAGCGAATGGACTGGTTGGTGATGCTAGCGCCGATCTGCTGCAGATGCTACACTACTACACTACTTTACACGCTACAGAATACAACAAATAGACCAATACAGACCAGTAAAGATCAGTACAGGTCAGCACACTAGGATAGACTGGAATAGACTATTCCAGACTACCGTTAGCTCGGCACCGATTTATCTAAGCTTGGCGATTTGAGTTTATAAAGTACTTTACTGGAGATATAGTAGGTAAATAGCGTGGTGGTATAGCGTTTGATGATTTGTGTGCGACGGTTTCTCCTCATCTCGGTTGTTACTTGAAACACACATCCTGACTGTGTGAGGAGATTGATTGGTAAGTAGGTAATGAAGCGTGTAACGTGGGCAGATTATGTTGGTGCCTGATAGTATATAAGCGAGGTGCGAAGTGCTCCTATACCACTCACTCATTCGCCATGAACTCCGTTTCATGCTACGTAGGTAGCCGATTAAGATGGGATTTGGGAGATTATGTAATATAGCTTTGATTGTGGATAGAGCCAAATGGTTCATAATATGTGAGTAAGTAGTATTTCATGTCGTGATTTGTTGGTATGACTCGTTCTGATCTCGCTCACTCATGTAAGTGTCGTAGAATGTCACGTCTGGACAGGGACATGTCAACAGATCTGTAATGCACGCGTCTAAGCACACAAGTCTTGTCATCTCCAAGAACTGCTTGAGGTATAGCACCATCGGACGTCTGTTAGCGGGCGGGAGTAACTTTTCATTAACATGTTTTACCGATTCGCGAAACGCTCGAAAACATGCAAGACAGCAGCCTCATGGCTGAGACACAGAAATGTCAATTCACAGACAATTCACCAATATAGAATACGTAGACCGAGATAGGCATAAGTCGTTATTTGACGCTGTTTAATTCGTAGCCTAGCCAGCTATGGTAAACCATACCATACCGTTCAAGCCATCCAAGCCATGTCTCACTCACCGTGAACCTCAGCCGGTGCCGCTTTCTATACACATATATAGACCACGAAGAACCCATGGTGTATGTAAGCGGAAGAAACAGGGTAAACCAACAAACATACAATACAAGAACGAGGGGAGTCCTTCTACGCAACAGGTAGTGTCCCCTGGATATGTTCCTAAACGCCAATTCCTGAGCAAATCACAATGTGCTGGGAAACGGAAATACGGTTCCGTTCCGTCCATCCATCCAGATGTAAACGCCGAACGCTCTTGCTCGGCTCTGTAGTACTTGCTCTCTTGCTCGCACCACTATCATGGCCCCTCTTCTCTTCGGATGCCGCTTACTTCTGCTTATGCATCACCTTCCTCTAGTAGGAGATTCCTTCGTGGGAGACCCCCTCGTAGGCGTCCCGCGAACAGGCGACCCCCTAACCGGAGCGCCCCCAGCAGGGCTAGCTTCGCGCGAGCTCTTACTCTCGAACTCCTCGACCATAGCCCGCACGCGTCTGGGACTCGTGTTGGCGGTGCTCCGCAGCTCGTTGCCGCCGCGAAGGTTGCTCTCGCTTCGGTAATCTGTGAGTTTTTGCGGCGTGCTGGGAGGATTGTTATTTGCGCCGCTGCGACCCCTATTGCTGTTATTCCTGCTGTTATTGTTGGTGTTGGTAGCGGTGTTGGTATTGGTGTTCGGGTTAGTGTTGGTGTTGGTATTGAAGCGGAAGGCACTCGAGGTACCCGTTGAGAGAGGCGTGATCTGCAGCGTCGATGTGTTTCCTGATGGACGCTCATACCGTATCGCTTCTGCTGAGAGCACGTCTGCGTCGCTGTGGTGTGAGATCACGGATATGGGTGTTGTCGCTGCGCTGCGCACTTGGTGCAGTTCGACGCCAAGTCGGTTGGCTTGCTCTTCGAGTGTTTGGGGTGCGAGCTCGAGATCTGGTCTTGATGTGTGTGGTTGATGGATTAGTGGAGGCCGCCGTGGGGCAGCTTGCCCTTGACTGCGTGATTCTGAGTGTGGCGGTTGCGAATGTGTTTGTAGTGGCGTTTTCGGCCGTAGGGGCTCAGGCATGAGCGGAGCGTTGGGAATAGCTTCTTTTACCTCGATGCGCTCCCACTCTTCGTCTAACTCACGACGTAATGCCTCTTTTTCTGCATTAGAGTCCGAAGATCGTTGCTTGTCCTCGTCGCCTAAGGGGCTCGGTGTCGGTATGGGACGTGCCATGGTTTCCGGCTCTCCTGTCGTCGGCATAAATAATTCACGATCTTCTGCAGATTCCCATCGCTGTTTTCCAGTGTCCCTGGGATTATTGCCCTGTACTGGGTCTACCACAACGACATCTCGCTCGCTATCAAAGTCCGGCTCGGCATTTACCACTCTCAGGGGCTCCCTAGGCACCGTGAACATGACCTGCACAAGCCTCTTCTCTACGGCCTTCTCGATATCCCACTCTTCGTCATCGGGATGTTCACCATCCCCTCTTGCTCCGCCCAACGGTGCGTATCGCGTCGTGCCCTGACTTGAGCCAGCATCATTTGATTCCCAGGCTCCTCTCCCGCCAGGTTTCCGCCGTAACAAGCCATCAGCCGCGAAACCACTTATACCACCCAAGCGCGCCTCGAAGTCATTAGCTTCGGCGACGCTGGTCTCGAATGGGCTGTCTTCGCTCGTGTCTGCTGGGGGGCTGGGCTCGGCACCGCTGAAGACGCGGCGTAGACTGCCGAACCAGCTGCGCCGGGGCTTGCTCTTACTCGGACTCCCCGCCTCCGGGAGCTCGTCTTCCGCGTCCTCTCTTTCTCTGTCCCGCCCTAAAAGTAACCCCGGCCCCTCAGCCTGCAGCGCCGGAAAACTACTCCGCGCCGTATTATAGCTGGGTGCCGAGCTCGAGCTACTACTACCTCCTCGCCCTTCCGTGGTTGCAGCAAGCGCCGCAGCGACCGCAACGCCAAATCCGGGGCGCAGCTGACGAAGTAAAGATCCTGAACGACTTAGGTTGCTGCGGTTCGATTCGGAAATGTTGCTCCCGGTGCGCGATCCATCCTCTTCGGTGGATATGTTGAATCCGCGACGTGATGGCGATGTCCGTCCGGCTCCAGCTGTGGCTGCAGTGCGCGGAGCGGTGACGCGGCCGCTTAGCAGTGCATCAGCTGCATCTACATCGGTCATCCAATCCTGAACTTCGGGATCTGTAACAGAAGCACGCGTGCGGTCTTCAGGACTCGGGGTTTGGGAGCCGCGCGCCGGCGGCGGGAAAGAAATGGGACGTTCTCGGGTTGGCGTTACGAAGGGATCGGAATACGCGCCACTATCGCGTCGCCCGTCACGAACAGGGCTTATCGCTTCGTCGCCAATATCGCCGGAGCCGTCTTCATCCGCTTCGAAGATGGGGTTCATACCGCCCAAACCTCGTTGAGCTGAGACTTGCTCGTAGCCAGCGGAGGACGTCTGTTGGTGCTGCCCTCGAGCTGCGCGGGGAGCGACCGGTTTTCTATTAATCTGTGTCATCGACGGTGGCACTGGAGGCATGTCTCCGAACCAGTTTTGGCGACTATTTTCGAGACTGGTTCGACCCGTCTGTAAGCTCTGGTAGCCAAGCGACCGGCCGCCGCGCGCATATGGATCAGGGCCGCCCGTATACCAATTGCCGTCTTGGTCGTATCCGCCTGCCAGTTCATCATTGCCGAGGAATCGAGAATTATCTTGCGCGAGGGCTCGAAGGGTTGAATCACGGACTGTTCGCCCATTCCGCTTTTTGTTTCGATAGAACAGGTAAGCTAAAACAGCGAGTACTAAAAGGAGAAGCCCAAGCCCTAAGCCAAGGCCTAAACCAAGGCCAAGCTTCTGTTTTTGGCTGCTATTCAGGCCCGTTGTATCTCCCTTTGAAGAATCCCTCATGTATGTCGGGTTAGTGTAGTCTTCAGACCATGTCATAGAGGTGAGATTGAGGAACGATGCTGTACCAGCGCTCGTTTGTCGCCTTTCATTGCCTCCAGACGACGATATCGTATAGCCGCCGTAGATCATCATCACATTTCCGGGGAGTAGTGCCGCACCGTGTCCATAGATACCGTCACCTGAAGGCTGTGTCTCTGGAATGGACCACTGCCACTCTCCGTTGCCGCCGTAATCCGATCCTATCTCTAGAACAGCAAGTTGGGGATATGCAGCCTCGGTGAGGTCGCCGACCCAGCCCCCATATATGATTAAGGCTGTCCCATCCTCGTTCAAGACAGCTGTGTGGCCCGATCGGCTGTCCACACTTTCTGCAGTGCTCTTCAATGCTAATTCGGTGCTCGAAGAACCTGTGGTGTAAATGTCGGATACGAAGCTCCAGCTTTCTTCCGGAAGACTCCATATTGCTACTGTGCTCATGTTGATGAATGCGTACTGTGTATGCCCGCCAAGTAAGACATAGTTTATCTGCTGCGTGGTAATGCCTGTATGGTTCGAAAACGACGGAGACAAGCCCGTGAATGTGAACCCAGCTTCAGGAACCGGGGGGCCGCTGCTTTCCACCGGTTCAACTGTGTAGCTGTTGGACCCTGCCATTGAGAGTTTGACCATCTGGTTAGAATAAGTCGCCTTAGATTGAGAACTGATCGCGTCCGAATCGTTGTTGGGACACATGCCGCCATAAACGTAGGTGTTGCTGGGAGATGTTTCCGGTTCTAGCATGGTTGAGAAGCTGAGACTAGCACCCAAGAAGCCGGGCCCTATGCTGGTCGATTTGGCATTCTGCGCCAATTCCACGTCCTTTTGGCTCCATTTCGTCGAATCACTGCCGGAAATGGAGGGATCGAAAGACCAGATACTGGACCCGCTGGAGGTCGAACAGTCTCCGGCATATACGAGTAGTGATCCATTATCGGCCAGAGAGGGCATGAAGGCTGTGCTGTCATTCTTGAGAAATGGTAGACCTGATGAGAGGGTATTGAAGGATAATGATGAAGCAACTAAAGTCTTAGAAATGTTGAGCGACAGCAAGTCAACCGAGGTATCGTGAGGTGAGAAGACATAAGCAAGTTCACCGGTCGCATCGTCGCTTGTTAGGCCAGGTTTCGGCGCAGGCAAGAAGATGCTGGTTGGGATATACGGAAGTGTTTGCGCCGCAGCAGTGACGGTGAGACAAGACCAAGCTACGGCTAGCAATAGTGATCTGCGGGTAGCCGGCTGCAGCAGACGCGACGCGAAGGCATCGCCGGCCGGCGGCGACAGCGACAACATCCGGAGCGGAGACTTTCTTGCTTCACCTCGACCCCGACAGAAGCATCGTTTCCCTTTCGGCCAAAGTGCAAGTAGACATGCACGATGAGGCGACGAATGAGAAGGGTTGAAGAGGAACGAGAATGGAAACGATACGATACGTGTCTCCTAACGGGTGCCTGCGTCGACCAGGCTATGTCCTGGCTAGGGTACCTAGGCTGGTCGATCGTATGTGGGTTATGAAGCTAGGATAGCCACGACTCAGAAAAGGGTAGCTATTGTATGGTGCTGTATAGGTGGGGGTGAAGAACAAGGGCCTCAAGAGGTCTCAGATGAAGGCCAAGGATCGGACGGTAAAGCCAGCTGGCTGGTTACCTTACCTAGGTGTAGGTGCTGGGATATTGAGTGGGGGAAGAGGCTGTATTCTGCACAATGAGAGTTGGTATATGGCAATAACTCGAACACAAATAACAACAGCTACCACAACAACAAACGCGAATCAGATCTGTGAAGAAACAAAGGCTCAATAAGGACATCCAAGAATGAGGATACAACTAGAGATTAAACGACGCTTCTGACGGTCCCTTGGCCTCAGAGATAACTGATTCAGATACACTAGTGAATTCCATTCGGCGATATTGGGCGCGGACTGCCTTCTTCTTCGAGCAGGTCGCATGATGCGCGCGGTTTAGGGATCTGTTTATTGCGGGGTATTTTATAGTTGTCACGACAACGCACCCTACCTATCTGGTAGGTGAGGTTCCACTGCAAGTATCAAGCCAATAAAAACCAATAAAACCAATAATTCTTCAGCGTACGATACCTACCCCTTTGCGTTCCCACGGGGATTCCGACTTGTCCTAGTGCACCGCGTAGCCATCGCGACATGAAGTGGAAGAAGGTGTATATAGTAAGCGCATCGGCGAACTGCTGAGTACTGCTGTAGCTAATATCGCTTGGTGCACCATCTCACACTAATCTACTTCCTATGCTATCAGTTGCCTTCCGTTAGTACCTAATTCCCTAAATATGGGTAGCGTTACGTACCTACCTAGGTAGGTAGGGTAGCAGGGTATGCATTTATACGTGTAGGTACTATACACGGAACGTTGCAAAAAGCATGATGATAGTTAGCTAGATCGATCCTACCTTCGGCTCGAATGAATTTAATTGGAATATGATCCGGGTTACGACCAATGAGATCTACCGGGTACCTAGTATTTAAGTCTACGAAGAAGTCTTCCTTTTCTCTGCTCTGCCGACTCCGGTAGCCGCCGGGCCACTGTTTTGCCAAACGGCGTGTTGACTCCACCAGCGCACCGTAAAGGGGGAAACGAAGGGAAACCGAAACCGTCGAGCGGCCCCGAATATGCTGCCCCTCCTTGCTCCGAAGCATGCCGCCTCCTCTCCACACGATCGCCCCCATATCACCCGGCCGCAGCCCCTTCTCCAAAACAGTCCTTCGCAACACGACCGGCAAAAGCGCCATACCCTAAGAACAGCCGGGACGTCATGCCAGCCACGATAGAGTCCCTCCCCGTCGAACTGGTCGTCCATGTCGCCAATTATCTGGATTTCCAACCGGTCTGCAGCCTTCGGCTCGCATCTCGCACCCTCGCCGACAAGCTGTCGCCGGCATATCTCCCCCGGTTCTTCGCTTACAAGAACGTCAAGTTCGATGACGCGTCCTTGAAAGAGTTTGTCTACATGACCCGCCCAGGCCGTGCGGGTTGTGTTTTGCGACATTGCACCATCACCGTTGTGGGGAGGGCTAGCCGGTTGGGTGCTACGCGGCTACTCAACGACGCATTCACCAATTTAGAACGAAATTCCCCACGTGCTGGTCTCGTGTCCTTGCGCGTCAAGGCCGGGTCGCTGCCCAGGGATCGGTTGTATTATCATATGGCGCTGCCAGGACATTGGCACACGGCTCAGCAGACGTTTGAGACCATAATGACAGCCCTTCGTGAATGTCACTTGCCTGTGAGCGAGCATTTGGAGCTTCGTGGCTCCGTTCAAGGGTGCAGTCTATCTTACCGTGGCGCTCTTTTTCGAATTACAGACTTGGCCTCCGCAACGACCGTCTTCGGTTTATTGAAGCAGCTGACGATGAGTTTGTCCTCGATGTGCATTAACTCGGTTCAAATTCCCAGTGCCTACGACCGGAACATGTACGGCACCGATCGTGTCGAACAGAGTGTGCATGGCTCCAGCCTTCTCCAGGGTCTGTTGGTGATGCTGGCGTCCATGCCCCATCTGGAAGAGCTTGATATACATTGGTACAACGTCGGCAGCTTCTTTTCGAATCGTCCAGGAGCTGGCATTATGAACCTCGATGATATGAACCTCAATGTCACTGCCCCTCTCGAGCCTGCACATGTCAATCTCAAGGCCTGCAGCTTACGGGGTCTTTACGTCGCAGGGGAAGGTCTCCTCCGATATCTCGAGGCCGTCCGACCTACTAAGCTAACACTGACTGACATCCGCCTGATCCCCGGGACTTGGACTCCCATATTCGAGTGCTTATCGTCATCGACCTTGCCGATCACATACTACCACCTCGATGACCTTCGTCAGGGTGACGGCTTACTGGTGCACTTTGACGATGTGCCGGGCCAAGCCAAGTTCTCCTATCGCGACGTACAGATGGGACCGAGCACACTCACTCGACGGATGAGTGAAGTTGGGACGCCGATTCGCTATCGATGCACTACTCAAAGACCGCTTGGTTCTGGCGCGAGGACGCGTTGGCTGGAGAGCAAAAAGCTGGAATTCGGCCCACCGTATGTGAATTTTCCAATAAGCTATGAGAATCCTAAGATACAATCCGGTCACCTGCCCATGATGCTAACAGTCAACCCACAGATAACTAGTCATCCGCAATGGTTCTAATAGAGCCTACTCACGTATAGTTCTACACGATTATCTTAGCAGTACGACCATCTAACAGGGCGTGTTCGTACCAAAGGCTAAAGCTAGGATTGTTGCTTCCACCAGCATCCAGATCGAACTCGAACAGTGCTTTACCCTGATAATTCTGCGCGTAACGCTCAACGTTGGTTGCGATATAGCTATAGTTAATCACCCCAACTTTCGGAATCGGAATTTTCAGAGTCTGCGGCAGCCGGCCCATTCGGCCAGATTAGAGCTGTGTGTCTGGTCCTGAAACCGGTGGTTTCGGATCCTGAGGCGTGAGATCGTCCTGGTCCTGACGCGGCGTCATGGGGTAGGCGACCGCAGGGCCGTTGTCGCCCGTAAAAAGACTTGAATCGAAATTATCCCGTGGATTAGCCATCTGAGAAGGACGTCCGAAAGGGAACAAAGGATTCCGCGGAAACATTGTTTCTCGGGGGGAGAAGAGACCCTCGGTAGGAGTCGGTGGCGACTCTACAAATTTCATCCCTGACAATTCCGAAAATGAATCGTGAAGTGGATTGTTCGTCATGGTCTCAACTTTTGGAGACATAAGTGTGTCATCAGAGGGTAGGGCCGGAACTATTAAGATACCTCGAGTTGGTATCTCGTCGTGGCTATCGAATGGATTCTGCCGCTTAGAACCTATATTGTGATCTTGGAATCCAAAGTTTTGAATCCCGGTCGCAAAACTCTGAGGAAAACCGGACCCTCCACATCTGGCCTCTCTCCTTGTGAGAAGATCGAGGTAATTTTGCTCGAAGGCGGGATCTGGAACCCTTCCATCTTTAGGAGCAAATGCTAATTTTTCGAGAAAGTGTGCCCGGTCGTAGAGGACTAAGTGAAGATCTTGGTCATGTACAATGTAGGGCAAATATAGCACAGGGGGCTCCATTTTCGGATGCCAGATCCTCCAGCTTGAAGGCTTCTATACCAACACTTGAACATTTGTATGCAAAACGAACAGCTTAGGTGAAACAACAGAGACATTTCTGTGATTATTGAGATCCTGCTACCATTCCGTCTCGCCTCAACTGTACTCCTTTTCGGGGATAAATGAATTGACAATTTGGCTAGACTATGAACGGCATGATATTACGTGTTGTCCATTGATGCAATGATGACTTCGTCTAAAAACTGACCGCCCCTACCTAGCCGCCTAACGAACTACATAATACAATACCCTATCCATGATATCTATTGCTTAATCAAATCGACAGCCCACGGCCGTAGCGTTATCTTCTCGTCTTTTCTTCCCCTTCTTCGCCTTCCTTCTCTATCCGCTACCCCAGCCCCCTGACGTTCTCCCACATCTCGTCCATCCCCGCTTCTTCATACCGAGTCTAGATTACATCTTCCATCTCGCTATCATAATCCCCGTCATCATCAGCATCATTATCGTCCTCGATTTCCTCGAGGTCCTCCGGGGCGGGATCATTCCGCGTCTGAAAACTATGTATGATAGCCTCGCACTCCATGAGTCTCTGCTGGAGATATTCCTTTTCGTAGTCGTGCGTCTCCTCCACCTCCTGAAACGCCGCTTGCTGGCATTGATGTATCGCGTGCAGGTTGTTCCAGAACGCCTCCAGGGCGTCGATCTCGGCTGTGTGGCCCTCGACATCCGCTCTTGCTGCTTCTAACTCGTCGGAATCTTCCGGGTCATTACTAGACGCCCGTGTGTTTGAGGGGTGCGAGTAGATCCCGGCCTTGTGTAGGGCCAGTTTAGCACGAAGTTCCCCGGCTTCGGTCTGTAGTCGGTTCTCGTTTAGCTGGAGGGCATTGCAGCGTCCTTGGAGCTGCTTGAGCCTGGTGTCTTTATGCTCTGCGGTCGCCTTGAGCTCTGTCAGCTGCTTTTGTATCTTGAGTACCTTTGATTCCAGGACCGATGGCGGTCTGTAAGTATTTATTTCGTTGATTTGCTTCTCGAGGCTGTCGCACTTCGACACAGCCTTGGCCAGCTGAGCCTCAAAATCGTCGCGCTGGATTTGGAGGTTCGGTAGGTCTGTTCCAATGTTTCCGTGCTCCCGCATAGATTTTTCGAGCTGCTTCCTTACATCAAGGAGATGTTGCTTCAGATTTTGAGCTTCTCTCTTGGACTCCTTCAATGCTTTCTCCATGGCCGTCTTGTTCTGGTTCGCTGCTAGTAGCTCGTCGTAGTGGTTGAGGGCCATGATAGCGATGTTTCTCTCGGGATCCTTATACACTTGAGACTGCCCCAGTCTGTTATTGAGGGAATCGATAGTTGCCTCATTCAGATCAATCTCGACTGGTGCTTTGAGCTTCGCGATCTGTCTCTCCAAACTTGCCTTCTCGCGCGTTCTGATCTCGGCAAGCTTCTCGGTGACGACGAGCTGATCGTACCATTCTGTATTGAGAACGATGAGACCTTGTTCGTCGTCCCGGAAAGTGCTGGTGTATTTCAAAGGGAATGGTATGTTGATGAACTTTGCTGGTGCAGCTTTATTCGACGATTTCCGTAGGTTCGCGATCTCAATGTGTAATCGAGCACACTCGGCCTTGGCTTTCTCCAGCTCTTCCTGGCACTTACGTGCGCCTGGATTAGCTTCACCTGATTTTTGTTGACGATCGTTCTTCTTAGCTTGTAGCAAAGCTTTGTAGTGTTCACTAGAACATGCCGTGACTCCTAGGTTGGTGTCCTCGTAGGTGCCTCCGTTATCGAAGTTGATGCCCTCGGGCAGATTGAGGATCTTGCCCTTGAGTGCGCTTGATTTCTTAAGATTGTGGACTTCCTGCTGCAGCTGTTGCTTCTCCGATTGGAGGCTAGCCACCAGGGATTGAAGCTCCTTAACTTGCCGCGAGCCAGCAACTGGCGAATTCGGGTTCGTCGGTGAATTATGGAGGTTGCGGAGCGTTTCGTTGTCCCATGCGAGGTCTTGTACCTTCCTATCGCGTTCCCTAATTTCCTTTTCCAGGTCCCGAATCTTGGATTGCTGGTCCTTCATCCTGGTCATCGGGAAAGTGATGGCGTTCTGATCGTTTTGCACGCTGATGTTGGCGTCCTTGAACTTTTGCACTGCTTCTCTGAGAGTACCTTCGCGGTCTCTACCCTGTTTCAGAAGCGTCTGCATGTGTCTGATGCATTCATTGAGGTACACTACTTCTTTTGCTAGGTCCTTGTCCTCATTGCTAATCCGCTCATCGTATTGCTTTTGAAATTCATCCAACCTCTCGATTTCACGATCGCGCAATGCCACCGATGATTGGAGCTCAGAAACCCTGGCTTCGAGATTCTTATTGTCTGTTGTGAGTTTCAACATGTGCTCGTCGAGATCTTTGTGCCTTGCTTCCCACGCGCTGACGGGTTCCTTGGTCTCGGGCTGCGGTATAACGACTACCGTAGGTCGGTTCTCTATATCCCTCGTGTGTCTTGTGTTCGGACGATCCCCAAAGGCCGGGAGAACGAACAGGGGCCCGTGACCACTGCCCCTTATTCGATAGAATCGAGTACTCAAGTCAGCCTTGACGATGCCGCGATATTTGTGATCCTCTTCGCCTGAATATGCGGCGTCGCCCAGCACCTTCTGTTCGGCAAATTTATCGTCTTGCGCGTCCTGGTGGGCTTCCGCTTGGTCGAGCAGCCGATGAATGAAAGTGAACACATCCTCTCCGGCATTCGCCATGATCCACCTGTCTTGCGAGAAAACAGCCTCTCGGCCGGAGTGGGCGTCTGGCCCGTGCTGGCTAACGTGCTGCATAGGCACAACAGCTTCGTTTGCGAGAAGATCTAGACAGTTTCCGTACGAGATCTCGAGTTCATGCATACGGGCTACGAGATGTTGCGTATGCAGAATCCACTGTCCCACCAGGGTCGTCTTGGCTTGTGAGAGAGCCCGTTGCTCCTCCACGTTCTCGCAGTCGAGCGGAATGATGCCAAGAATACCGCCCATGGCCAAGTATTCGTGATCTAAGCGCTCCAAAATCTCGTTTGCATGCATTAGCAGCGTCATATGCGACTCATAAGGCCGGTGCTGCTGTGGTGGATGCTTCTCGGGGGACTCCATCCCAGTAGTCTCCAGGGGGCAATGCCATTTTGGCCCTTCGGTATCGCTATTGCTCTTTATCAGATTTACGAGCGCGTTCAGGGGCTTCTTATGCGCGCTGTCATCCGTGTGATAGTGTTCTTGCAGGTTGTTGAGCCAGTCAAACGCCTGTCCCGCGGCGAACGGTGCATCTCCGTTTATGTTCTCTATATTCGGCGGTTCAAAGGTACCCTCATGCTGAGCTGGTGCCAGCAGCGAAATCAACACGGCTAAGGATTGGGCATGTTGCTTCAAAGCTAGCAGAGTCGGTGCTCTGCCCGGCGTTGACAAGTAGGTGCAGTTGACATGCTCCAGTAAATGGTAGGGAAGCTGAGGGTTGTTATGGACCAAGGTACTGTAATAGGGCTTCGACCAATGCGTGCTCTTGATGAACCCTTTCATTTTATCGTACACCTCGGTCACTTGCGGCGCGTTTACCGAGCTGGACCTGACTCTGGCTCTGGCATTGCTCATGGCGCCGCTCACCATTGGATTGGTCGGTATGGTGGCTGTGAATATTCTCCAAGCTGTTGGACGATGGCGATGCTCACTTGAGTCAAATGTATGCCAGGTAATTAGAGCATATCTAGAGTAATGAAGAGATAATTACAGCAGCACAAGGGGACAATCCCATGATTCATTGTCAACTGGTCCTCAAAGAAAGATGAGAGAGGCTGCTTCGTTCCGGATAAGGAATGCGGGAAGCTACCGAGGCATTCCTACGATAAGTCATCTTGGACAAAGACGTTCTCATCTAAATGGTCTCAATTAGGGGAGGCGTGTACAGATTCCAGCCTCAACATTCTGCGAGACCATGGGTTGTCAACAAATTGAATGCCGCTTTCAACTCATATGGTCACAATGAGTTATCTAGCGGCTGCCTTATGCTATGAAACCACCCAGCAGTGGTCCAGCATATTCATTATGAGTTGTCCAAAGCTAGCGCAGAAGGAAAAGAGTATGAGAACAGATGAGATATCCTGCCCGGATCCGGATGACCTCCTGCGCACCTTCACAAAGACCGCCCCAAACAGTGAGGCTTGCATGGCCGGCGGCGCATTGCAAACAGATAGGAATGTGTTATATATCCCATTCATAAGCGGCTCTGGCTATGGATTGATTAAGGGTCCTGGTCCTGTCCCCGTTCTTTGCGACTTGTAGAGTCGTGCACTCACAGTCTTGTTAATAAAATGTCAAGGTTGCATAGATGACATGGCGATCAGTTGATCGTCTCGAAGCTTGTGCAGTCCATACCCAAAAGGCAGTGAGTACCGTAGGCTCATCATCGGCTTCACTCATGGCGATAAGGTCATGTCGGCTATTACGTTGGAGCCCGTTTAGCATCGTGGGTATACTAGTATAGGAAGCCGAGTCGTCACCACTCAATAGCCGCCCACGCCCAGTTTGGCCAAAAACAATACTAGCCGCGATCGAGACTAAGTAAGATCGATCCCACTAAATACGCATAGTACGGTGATGCCAA
This sequence comes from Xylaria sp. FL0043, assembly GCA_022578865.1. Classification (NCBI taxonomy): domain Eukaryota; kingdom Fungi; phylum Ascomycota; class Sordariomycetes; order Xylariales; family Xylariaceae; genus Xylaria; species Xylaria sp. FL0043. Next base: position 347,860 of record MU397263.1, read on the forward strand.
TTCGGTGCTTGGTACGTCCTTAGTTATCTTGAGCTGAACATGCCATTGTCGGGTGGCCTGACCGGGAGAGGGGAGGCCACTCACTCATTGTGGCCAGTCAGCCGTGAGGCCCCAGAACGCTGCACTATAGTATCATTAACATGAAACGACGAGGAACGCTAGCTGCGGATGAGATGAGTGCTTTGCTTTTCGTGAGACTCGTTTCGCCATGTTGTGCCTTAGATTTGCATATTTGGATGCTACCTACTATGTAGATAGGTAGAGTATTACATAGTAATATTCTGCCGTGGGTACTGTAAAATAGGCTTCAGGAATGACGCTGGGCGCAGGTAACCAGCTCATTGTGACAGGTCTTTCAAGAAGAAAGACGGGTGGAGCTGGTATTGACGTCGTACTTGGCGATGAATGGTTGTTATCTTACCAGAGCCTATCACGAACTAAAGGTTACACCACTACCACGTACTTCTAGTAGGTATGCTAGGTACCTCTTGCTCAGTATAAAATCCATTGGAGATAAAAGAAGATGAGCGCAACAGAAAAAAAGATGTAACTTAATGTTTACAAAGCGTAAAGAGCCGGTGTAAAACTAGTACACATAGATCTGTGCACTATTGAATGATCTACGCTTTCCCGGCATCACATCACCCCCGGCCCCTTTTCCCTTTCGCGGGACACTTATGTATTATTATGTATTACGTAGTACTGTATAGAATTAGGTACGGTAGATCGAGTCTAACATCGGCTCTCTTTTCGTCATTGGCCTACGCCTAAGGTCTAGAGCTCTCCTCTGCCGTCAAATTATATACTTGGTTCCCTCTCTTTTCGGGCTAATCACAATCTGGCGCTTAAAACTTACAGGGAGCTGGGCCCGACGAAGTCGAGACCGTCTGTAGATAGTAGTATGCAGGCAGGCCCTACTTATGCAGTGCAGTGCTGCACAAGATGATGTATGCTGCGGTAGCTCTCTACCTGCTACCCAGTAGCATTTTGAATGTTTGCGCATACTTTTGAGATCAGATAATTAAATGATCATCTGATGTTGTACTGTTGGTTGTACGAGATTCAGACTGATTATAGTAAGTATGCCTAGTAGGCGCCTGCTAGTATCAATTGTACCTTATGTTATCTGTGCGTGTTGTATAGCGCTACTAGAGACCCCCCAAAAACACGGTGATGGGTCTACTGCCGCCGGCGACTTCCAATGCTACCTAAAGGTACCTTTGATCAGCTCGACCGGGGTATGTGCGCACCTCCGTCATAGCTATCCATAGCCAGCTTGGCCAGCAAGAACGGCCCAAGCTCCAAGATCACGGCTGCTGAAAATCTTGGATTTTATCGCGACTTGACATGGGTCTGGGACTTTATCTGCTGTTGCTCGTTTTCTAGTGTGTTTCTCTTTCCCTGGTACAAAAGTTTGTGGTTCGGACATCACACACGAACACCCGTACACACACCGTTTTACCTCGAAAGCCGCTCGTGTATTGTCTCTTTCTCTTGTCTCGCTCCTTTGGATAGAGAGATAAATTGGGATAGCTTTGCCCGACCTAAGCTCCTGCCAGGGCATAGCGGAAACAAACAGCTACTACAACAGACGACATCGCCGATTGACATCTGCTGCGTAACGTGGAACGGCGAGAACACAAAGAGCGACAAAGGAGAGAGGAGGAGACCGAAAAATTGTGACGTGTGGGCGAGAGAGCGATTGATAGGTTCGCCAGACAACAAGAAGCACAGAACACAAGAAGAACACCACCCGAGACACAAAACAAACCAGTACATGCATACCTGGTAGGCACCTGATTTAATTGCCCTTCATTTCGTCATTTCGCCATTTCCTCGCCTCGCATTCTTAGTTGTTGTATTTCTCATTTTGCGGTGCTGCCCACCACATAAAGACCTCCGTGCTCTGCGCTATCTACTTGGGTAGTCGTTCTGTCACCCTTCAATTCTATGACCGCATAGCAAAATGCTGGGTTGCGAGCAAGTACTCAGCAGACATATACATATATACTAACCCGCATCAAGATTCACCGAGCCACGTCGTCTTAGCTTTACGAGCCTCGGTTCTACTTCAATCAATTGTGACCGAAGCCAACGGCTCCGCGTCCTTATCGCCAATATGAGCGAGCAAGGCAAGGCGCGCGATACGGACGCATCCGCCGCGGGTATGGCCGACTGAAATTGCAGATAATATGTTGCGTCGCTACTAACACTTCTCGTGGTGATCAGGTCTATACCTCACTTTAGCTCCCGTAGCGCTTACTGCCGCTGTTTATTTTTCCATTTTCTTGGTTTTGCGCAAGAGCCACAGGCGCTTCTATGCCCCCAGGACGTACTTGGGAAGCTTGCGTGAGAGGTTAGTTTCCGCTTCGCTCACGGATTCACGTGTATTTCTGGTACAGCTTTACTGACCACATCGTGCTTGTATAGCGAGAGATCGCCATCCCTGCCCAATGGGTTATTGAACTGGTTCGGCGCATTCTGGCGTATATCCGACTATCATCCACTGCAGCACCAATCTCTCGATGCCTATCTGTTTCTTCGCTTCCTCAAAGTCCTCATTGTTATCTGTTTTGTCGGATGCTGCATCACCTGGCCCGTTTTGTTTCCCGTCAACATCACTGGCGGAGGGGGGCAAAGCCAGCTGAATCTGCTCTCTTATGCCAACATCAACAAGGATACTCAGTATAACCGGTACTATGCTCACGCGTTCGTAGCATGGATCTTCTATGGATTTGTTATGTACATGGTTGTGCGCGAGTCCATCCTCTACGTCAATCTGCGCCAGGCGTTTCTCTTGTCACCCCTTTATAGCAATCGAATCTCCTCACGAACAGTGCTGTTCGTGTCGGTGCCGGAGCCCTATCTGGACAAGGCCAGACTGCGCAAAGTTTTTGGCGACTCCGTCAAGAACATATGGATTGCCGGGGATACGAAGGAACTCGATGACTTGGTGAAGGAGCGCGATAAGGTGGCTATGAAACTCGAGAAGGCCGAAGTCAAGTTACTCAAGCTCGCCAATGGCGCACGCATCAAAGCAATGAAGAAAGGTGCCGCAGACGAGCGAGCCACTGCGCCTGCGGACGCCGAGGCAGGGAGTTTGGCCGCCCGCTGGGTTCCGTCCAAGAAACGGCCGACTCATCGGCTCGGTCCTCTGGGACTCGTTGGTAAAAAGGTTGATACAATCATATGGTGCCGAACCGAACTTGAACGTCTTGTTCCGGCCGTACAGAGAAGCCAAGATGAGTACCGCAGTGGAAAATACAAGAAGATCGGCAGCGTCTTTGTCGAATTCACGAACCAAGCTGATGCCGAATCGGCGTACCAAGTGTTGGCGCATCACCAAGCCTTGCAAATGACCCCCAAGTATATCGGCGTGACTCCAGGTGAGGTTGTCTGGAGCGCTTTGAAGGTGTCATGGTGGCAGAGGGTCGTCCGAAGGTTTGCCGTCATTGCCTTTATCAGCGCTATGATTATCTTTTGGGCTATTCCCGTCGCGGTCGTCGGCGTCATCTCTAACGTCAGTCATCTGGAGGAGATCTTTTTCCTCAGCTGGATCAAATTGCTCCCACAGGAGGTCTTAGGTCTCATACAAGGCCTTTTACCCTCCGTTCTTTTATCTGTCCTCATGTCCCTCGTCCCTATCGTTATGAGATGTAAGTTACTATTGGGCCCATCTTGCTTCCTTGGCCATCACCACTTAAGTTATCTGAGAACTAATTGTGAGCAGTGTGCGCGAAACTATCTGGGGAGCCAAGCTTATCGCGGGTTGAGCTCTTCACCCAGAATGCCTACTTCGCTTTCCAAGTTGTTCAGGTCTTCCTAATTTCCACCTTGACTTCTGCTGCCTCGGCCGTGGGGTACCAGATTTTCCAGCATCCAGAGCAAGTCACGAGTCTTTTGGCAGAAAACCTACCCAAGGCATCCAACTTTTACATCTCCTACTTTATTGTTCAAGGGCTGGGCATTGCCGCTAGTCTGCTTTCTCAGGCTGTCGGCTTCGTCATCTTCACCTTGATATACAAGTTCTTGTCGGGGACGCCTCGGGCGCTCTACAAGAAATGGGCGAATCTGAGCGCTATTTCCTGGGGCAGCGTACTGCCAGTTTACACTAACATCGCCGTGATCAGTGAGTGCTCGAGCCTCTATTTCACCGAACTTGCTGTTTATTGACCGTTGTTCAGGCATTACATACGCAGGTATTGCACCGTTGATGTTAGGCTTTGCTACCATTGGTATCTCCCTCTTCTATCTCGCATGGAGATACAACATCTTCTTTGTCACAGATGCTCAAATTGATACCCGCGGACTCATCTATCCCCGGGCTCTGAAGCAGCTTTTCACTGGTATCTACATTGCAGAACTGAGTATGATTGGTATATTCGGAACATCGGTGGCTATTGGCCCGCTTGTTCTGATGGTCATATTCCTCATCTTCACTGCTCTGTTGAATATCAGCATCAACAAGGCTATCGACCCACTTCTATATAACCTACCGAGGACCCTCGCCGAGGAGGAGGCAGCCCGTGACAGGATCGGCGCAGCTGAAAATGGTGAAAAGGATGCGTCTCTTGCCGGGAACTTGGCGAACGGATCATCCCCTAACGCGGCAGGTGGAAAGAAAGTCAACTTATTCACCAAATTCCTCAAGCCATGGCAGTACTGCGACTACGAGACGATGCGGAAGCTCGTTCCAAACGACGACTTTACCGTCTACAATGTATACTCTGACAAGGTCGAACGCGATGCCTACTACCCGCCTTCAGTCACCAGTGGAACGCCGCTGCTATGGATCCCCGAAGATCCTCTTGGTATCTCCAAGCAGGAGGTTAATGACACAAGCAGGGTCATTCCTATCACTGACGAAGGCTGCACGCTCACGGACAAGAACAAGCTCGAGTGGGACACAGAAACCGTCCGTCCACCGGTATGGGAGGAAAAGATATACTACTAGTTTACGGCACCTGGTCTTATGCTAATTGTCCGGCCAAAAAGTTCGTTATTGGAATTACGACGAACCGCTTGTTGTTTGAAAAGAGATAGGTCTATTCCAGGGTCTCGGCATCTATCTATTAGGAGTGTTGGTTTGATACCCATCGTATGATGAGACGCTTGTTTAAGTATGTTTTCTGGATTCCTTTTTAATGACGTAATAATGTTTACGGTTGAGGTACCGCCTTTAAGTTGTCCAATGTCTTTAGCTAAGCCCAGCATGTACTGGGCTTCATAGTGAATATATATTTGTACCTCAAATACCAGCCTGCAAGCCAATAGTGGTCAATGCATGCAAAGACATTCGAGCACTGTTCCTTTTTTTGGGCGGCTTGAATCATTATCTCTGCCCAAGTTGGTAAACTTAAGCCATCGAGTTACACATAATTAGACAGTGGCGGAAAAGAAAATATGGCCTACAGCCTTCTGATTTATCACATTGCAACGGGGCACCAAGTCAGTGCCGCTAGGTAACCGAGGGGTGCCTACATGTAGGCAAGCACCTATTTACCTAGAGGTACACTGACATTTACACTAAAAGTGCCTACCAACCCAACTAGGCAAGTACACAGCGGTCTGATAGCTGTTCGTTGAGGAGCCTTACCGGGGGTTCAGCCAATCAAAGGGCTGTTCTTCCAGTCTCATGACGCCAGTCGCCAAGCATGCCTTCCCTACTGTATGTACGTACTAAGCCGATCGCAACACAGCCAAACACCGCCCGCCGCCTCCTCATTATCGCCATCCATCGCTCTATCTAAACTCATCCAGCCAACTACAGTACGTACAAGGATAGGCCGTGTTCCGAGGGTGCTGAATGCCAGGTACTTAAGCCACATTTATCATCTCTTCATCCATCCCATCATACCAAAGTCCTCTTTGTTAGCAGGCACTTGCAGCTTTCGTAAAGCGACCTTGCACCGACCGTTTGCATCACCTCCGCGATCCACGAACGAGTTCGACACAACTCATCTCATAAACCTCGATTGTCATCCGAACAGTCCTCGGCCCAGACTTCCCTCATAAATAAGCGACCATGAGATTCTTCTCCGCTGCTTGCCTCGCCGCGCTGTCGGCCAGCAACCTCGTTTCGGCGGGCTGGTTTGGCACTGACGATGTTACAACGAAAGAGGCCCAGAAGGTCCCTGGCGATTCGCCTCTCCAGTTCTGCGACAACGATCATTCGGAGGATATGGTACACATCGAGAATGTTGACCTGCTCCCCAACCCACCTGAGTCGTACGTCTCATCGTTTCCTTTATCACTCGTGGCCTGTTTGTCAAGGTGACTTGGCTGTCTGATGGCCTAGTAACGGCCTATGAGATGGAAGTGTCCTGTTGTGACACAAGAGTCACACGGAAGAGGAGATTGAGTCATGGCTCGTAAACCGAACAGAGCGATTTAGCTAACTAAATGCGTGTATGAAGGGGTGCTGATCTCGTCATCCGCGCTACTGGCACCGTCTTCGAGCCCATCGAGGAGGGTGCCTACGTCAAGTTGGTTGTTAAGTACGGCCTGATCCGCCTCATCAGCACTACCGCCGACCTGTGTGAGCAGGTCGAGAACGTCGATCTCAAGTGCCCCATCGAGAAGGGCGTGCTGTCTATCACGAAGTCTGTTGAGATTCCCAAGGAAGTCCCACCTGTATGTCTCCTTCTTGCTCCCCGTCACCGTGTTTCTCATATTCACGGGAATATCTGTATAAGCCACATGGCTGGCTTGTTGGAGATTGGATTCGCTGACCATCTGATGTTCAAGGGAACCTACAACGTCTTTGCGGATGTCTACTCTGTTGATGACAAGCCCATCACCTGCCTGCAAGCCACTGTGACGTTTGGAATGAAGAAGCAATCTGTGGCTGAGGAGTCTGCCAATGAATTATAAATTTGATTAAATATCTGCTTGGGAGGATATGCATACACCATTGAGAAGCAGACTCATACATCCCGCTACCATGACCACGACGACGATGCATGGATAGATGGCCAGTCACGCAGGATCCCTGTTGGCGGGACTCCGAATCCATGTTGTTAGAGCTGCGCAATCATTTCTATCTATTTTGAAACACCGTACCCGAGTTTTTCCCCCCTGACAGGAGTAATACGGCGACATCGATGGGCGTTGTTGTTTCTTCATTTGGCGTCACGGCGACTGGTTGTAATACAGACTTTGATACTACGCGCAGAGTTTTAATATCATTCACAAGCAGGCTGATTACCCTCTGCCGTGACCTTGGCGTGAAAGACGTTCATTGCCTCTCCTGCAATAACCTGGTATCTGAATTTAGCTGCTCACGTGCTGGTATGCTTATGCCGTAAGGTAGTAGTGTATATGAGCTTGAACATATATCAACCCCCAACCAATTAACCTTAACTAGGACCCGTGTAATATTAGGTACGAGTTATGTAACTACGACCATGAAATAACCTGCACTCCTCTCTATGTATGCTAGTTTCATTCAGTCTACGCCCTCTATCTTATTTATTCTCCAAACAAACGCCGCACTCTCCTCAGCACGCTGTCCTTTTCGGGGTCGTACGGGTGCTCTTTGCTGGGGATCTCGAGGATGGTCGGGAAGGCGGCCGTGTATGTGTCGATGCGGTGTCTGATCTTGTCGGCGACCTGGATGCGGATATGGGGTGTTAATATTCTTTCTGGGGTTTAATAACGCGGGGAGTGGTGGTTACTGGTATACAGCTGCAGCGAGAAAATGAGAGAGGGAAGAGCGGAAGTGAGTGGGAGTGGGTTTTAGGAAAGGGCAGACTGACGTGTTGGTTGATCAGCACGATGCCGATGTCCTTGCGCTGTGTCGTGAAGCTTTCGAAGGCGGCCTCGATCGCGGACGTCTCGGTCTTGCTGTCGACTACTAGGAAGTTCTTTTGCGAGTCTGGGGGGTTTGTGACGTGCTAGAGAGATATATGTTGTTCGTTAACTGAGAGTTCATTCTGGTCTCTCATATCTTTTTCTGTGCTTATATCGTCTTCTTTTCTATTATACCTGCTTGATCGTAAGACTTACGCCTATGCCGGCCAGCAGCAGGCCTGTCACTGAGTCCTGGACAACATCATGTGTTAGCTGGGTGGTTGCGCTGCTTGCTTGCTCGCTGGGTTGCTAGACAGGGAGGTAGGGAGAAAGAGAGTCTATACGTACCTCATCTCCGATCACCGCTAGGAATTGCCGGTCCTTGTAATCTGCCTGGGACGCCGCCATTGTGAGCAGTTGCTTGCTTGTTTGCTTTCGGCTCGGTGTAAAGAGTTGGTTGTCTGGCCGAATGCGGCGTGGGAAGTCGGCCTGGTATGTGTGGTGTCTAACACGGCTCCGATGTTCGAGCTTTGGCGTCACTTGTCAAGTCTCTACCTGGTAGATAGCACGCAGGCTCTCTGAATTATAGCACCTAATAGGCGGCTGAACCTGGTAGCTCTTGTTACGTAGCTGCCTTCCTCAGGTACCCCACAACAGGCCGGCTCTCTTGGGACCCCACATTCACTCCCCTGGCAATGGCTAGCTACAGCGCTAGAGGCACCTAGCAAATGACAAAAGACCACTCCCTCCATAGCAACCGCAACCCCTGCAACATTTTTCTGACGCCTCCATTACTTATGCCACATCGCGCTTCAACACAGAGCATCTTGGAGCTCCTTTGTCCACGACTCGACGATTTGGTCCAGAGCGAGGCGCATAGAGTGCGGTACTGCGACTTCAGTAGCTGGCTGCCTGTCCGTCCAGCCTACAGCGACCCCTTTACTGTGTTATCGTCATCATTCACATGTCTCTTCACTGCTAGTTACTCTTGCCAAGTAAATAACGAGACAGCTGCAGGAAAGATGCCGCGGCTGGTACGAAAGAGACCGTTCGCTGAACGCGTCAAGGCCATATTGAACCCCATGGACTTTCTGCTATGGCTCTCCGAGGAATTCGAGACGCACGACTGGAGTTCCAAGACGGTCGGCACACAGCTCGGCCTCGCCATGAACTTCATTTTCCTCCTCGCGCGGGCCAATAGCGGCGGCACGCGCGTCGCGGATCCCGTGTTCGAGGACGGCACAAGCTCCTCTGGTTGGATAGCTTACCTGGTAAGTAAGAAGGAGGTAGAAGTGGAAGATGAAAATTGTACTTTGCTAACGGTTTTGTTCGTGATATGTATAGATCGGCGCGGTCATCTGGTTTTTGATCGCCTTCTCTAGCCTCAACGCCTACTACACCATGTCTCGGTCGCGCACATATCGACTATTCGAAGCTGATGTCGAGAAGAAGCCCGAGACGCACTCTGCACGCCGCGTCCGTGTACAGTCGTCGCCCGTTTCGTCTTCTCCGCTACGATTGCTCGCCGACGTCATGAGCTCCGAGAGCGCCGAGTCCAGAGCGCATCCGGACAGTAATCGCGACGTCTGGGAAATATCTATGTGGGATCCTCTACCAATGTCTCTGCAAATGTTCTGCCTATTTGGCCCCGGCCACATTCTCGTCTACATGATGTTTCTACCCCTGGCGCCACTCGACGCGCGCCCGAGCGTCACCGTCTTCAACTGTCTGGTCCTTCAAGCCATCCTATCCCTTCAACTCTTGCTATTCCAGTCTAGATTCTCGCAACAGAATAAGGATTCTTCGATTATCCAGAAGGAGGTCATGCACGAATACGACACCAAGCTTGTCCATCCTCTCATGTACCCCACGGTTAGGGATGCTGGTACCCAATTTTCTAGAGACGACTTTGGTAACGACACCGAGTCTGTTGTGGTTGGCACACCCACTGTACAGCTTCGCAGGGGCTTCAAGACTCGGCCCAATCCGAATTACACAAAGCATATCGACCCCGACCATACGGGTCCGAAACAGCTTAATAACACCATGAACTCCTCATTATTCACTCCACCTGTTGCTACAAGACAAACAGGCCAGTTCGGTGGTGATACTCGAAACCGAATGGCCTCAGTAAAACCAGAACGAAGAAGCACTCCGGGACCTACGCCATTGAGAGAAGGCACAATACAGCCTACCACGTATACCTCTATAGCTACAGGTACAGGCAACGGAGGCTATTTAGGGGTGATGAACCATCCGAATTCTCCGCTGAAGAAAGCTCCAAGTCTTGGAGACCTTGAGTTTAGATCTCCCCGCAATAATGGGGAAATGGCTCGATTAGAACAGTACCAGTCATATCAGAGAGACCGTAGCTCTACCCCAGTGAAAAGCTCGAGAAAAAGCACGGGTACCGGTACATCCCTAAATCCTGCTGCTTCTAGTGCTTGGGGCCGACGGCAAGCTTCATACGAGAGATACCCTTCCATGTTTCAGTAGCCTAGACTACGTGATGCATGGAAATGTCGGGGATATATGTATTTATGGGTTATGTTGTTCGACCTATCCGAGGTTGCAGTATAAGGGCCGGCTGCTGACTGCTACTCGACCCGTGTGTCATCACAGAGGAGCATTTGCATTGAAGGCGTTTTGGACGGTTCATGGGTTCGGAGTTTGTTGTAATTAGCTGATCATGCTATTTCTTTGGGTTAAGACGGCATTATTTGCGAGGGTATTCAGCTGAAACCTCGAATGCTGGTTTGCTTGATATCCGTATGTATGACCCCCGAGTCGGACCGCTCCCCAGGTATGACGGTGGAATACATGAGTTAATACCTACATAGGTATCGATGCGATTCAGAACTTTAATACCTTTCACATCCAGTTGTGGCCTCAGCTTTACTTATCACTTGCATTGGTGATACTCCGTGCTAAGTCTCCATGTAACCGCAACTACTTAGTAGCCACCGTTAGACCTCCCCCCAGAGCGTTCCTGCCGGACTAGGTTGATCATCACTCATGTGGCAGTCGTTTCCTTTGCCTCACAGCTACCCGACAGGCCCATCGTGCTTTCCGATGCAGGACAGCCATCGTCAAGATCATATGCGGCCTTCCCCTCTAAGCCCCGTGGCTGCCGGTTTAACCTTCCAACAATGCAAAGACACATAGAGATAGAGTTTGTCTCCGCCTTTGCGTTTCGATCTCCGCTGTAACATCGGATCCCTATACCGCCCCGTCTGTATGTATGTCTGTGAGGCCTGTCCGTGTGTCCCCATCTAAGTATACAGGCTATCCGTCTACCCGTCTATCCTACTGCATCCCGTCGCTTATTTGTTTCTAGAGGTACATGGGCCTTGGGCCTTCACGGACATGAATATGGTCAAGGACGTAACTGCTCGCGATGAAATGCCACCGCACAAGCGGCAGACGTCGCTTTCTGGTCTCTTTAGCAGACTGCTTCCGAGTCATCGCGCAGAACAAGGTGGTACAGCCCGTGGCCGTGACATCACAACCGACAACGACTCGGCCTACATCGATCTGGGCATGAACCCCAATAATTTGACCGAATGGAATCTGGCCCAAGAGCGCTCTGTTCTACCTCTGCGCCCTCAAGGAAGGTCTAAGAGTCAACATCACAGGGGCGGTAGCGGGGGTGCGCAGAGAGGACGCCCTCGGTTGCGGGTTGACGTTGGCCCATCCTCCCAAGCTCCTCGCCGAACAGCCAGTCTCGACATCGCTCAGTCTTCACACCCGCTAGAACCACCGATCCCCAAGGTACCAGCCAAGGCTAAGCATGACCGGTCACAGCCTATAACAAGAGATGAGATTCGAGATATGCTCAAGGCCAAGGAGTATCTGCGAAATCAACGTCGGAGCCTCAAGGAAAGCGGAGATTGGCTCGGCGTCCAAGGTGCTGACCCATACTCTGGTGAATTTGCGGTGCTTACACCTACAAGCACCTTGAGTTCGGAGGTTACCCCAACCTCTACCAAGAATCTTCTGGCAGAGTTGTCGCAGAGGCAGAGGGCTGCCAAGCTTGCCTACGAGCAGGCCAGGTTAGAAGAGGTGACAGAGAGGGAGAGGATCCTACTGCAAAAGGGACAGTCAAAGCTTGAAAAGATGGAACATGCCAAACAGGAACTCCGCCACTCACAACGCAACTTTCCAATATGGAGTCAACATAAGCGGCGTTGGTCATCGGCCGCCGAGCCGGTCTTGAGTCCGATTCCACAATCGATGAAGAGTGGTAATGCCGGGGGCAGTGAGTCTGGCTGTTGCAGTTATCGTCGTTTCCAGCCGTTAGCTGACTGTCAATTGCAGGTTCTAATGATGCGGCCGCCACCACCTTGCCCATTCGCAATTTCTCGCGCCCCTCGAAATCCAACGGAGGTCCGACTCCAGGTCAACCCAAAGCTGTTGACCTGCCTGGCAATTCAGAGAATACAGAGCCTTCCAAACGTGATCGTCGGGACGACCGGTCAACAGACACCATTATTCATAAAGTTCTGCCTAATATGAAGTTAGACGATACGACTATTAAAACTAAGACGGTGGCTCATCCTCCCGTGTTCTCCGATACCAGTGGTTCAGCACCCCCGGAAGAGAAGAACGAGAAATCTTTTTTATGGAGGCGCCGCCGGAGGATGTCCGATCCCGGGAAATGGGGAAAACGTCTGAACCACCCAATGATGCATCTTTCGGCGGAAAAGACAGAGGAAAGCCTCAAGTTCGCTTCCCTCGTCGAACCCCCTCCGCCCTTACCCCAGCTGTACCCACGGCTGGAGGTAAAGGATCACTTCGCGGACCTATCAATTCCGGACCCTTTTCTCGATCTGGCGCCCTACTCAGGCCGGACGCAGAAGATGGAAAAGCCACCGACTACTGCAAAACGAGACCTGTCCCCAGCGAGATCAATAGGACCGGTGCGGAGCAGCCATAGCGAGGCTCAGAGCAAGCCGGCTCTCAGTATAGCAACAAACTTTTCGACGTGTCGAGACCCTCGGCCCAACCAACGCCCAGGAACCACGTCAGACATCAAAGGAGCTACAGTGATCTCATCCCAGTCGAAACCGAAAGGGAACACGAAGCCTCCACCCATTTATCGAAGACTGATCCCACTTCGAAGTTCTTCGTGTCACGCGAAAGTCGTACGAACCCAGGAATCACAAATGCAAACCCAAAGTATCAGTCAGACGCCGATCCACGTCGATATAGGTCTCCCAGAGAATACATTAGGGCCTCTGGACGCGCAGAATCAGTCGGACCCTCGCAAGTTCCCGAAAATGGGGATTCTGGACAAGCACATCAATATCAATATGAACGAGCACCACACGAAAGACCAGGGAGAATATGCGTCCACACCCACCATCATCATTACTGGCTTCGATCGCGATCACGGTCCCCAACTCTTGTTCGAGAAAGTAAAGTCGGGCATGAGGGGTTTGAAAGAGGGGAAGGGGACCGTCGTGGACAACGACAAAGGTCCAGCAACTTCGAGCTCCCACAGCGACGAACGGGGACTCTACAGCGAGTCAAGCCCCGAAAAAGAATGGAGCACGACGACGTCTTCCCGTCTCACCACGCCACAGAGCGACTCGCAGAGTTTTGTGCTCGCCCGCGAGGCACTAGAAACAGGTACTGTATCAACGGATCTTGCAGTATCAGAGACGGATCCCACGCTCCCGGGTCAATATCTTCAGACGCGCGGGTCTTACCGGAATCCCGAGAGTGTGCCCGCGAACTGTGCCTGGGGGATATTAGAGGAGTTCGGCATCATCAATCCTCAGCCGCAGCAGCAGCAGCGTGTGGCCAACGAGAGACAGAACATTCCGGCCGAAGAATCCACAGTTCGCACGGTCAGTCGCCATCGACCAAGAAACAAGGCCCATTTAACTCATCAGCATCAGAAGCCCAGCGAACTCAGAGAAACTATGATCCAAGAGGCCGCGCGAGTTGCGATGCAAAGATCCCGGGCCAAGGAAATCCTCACGACAAGGAGTAGAACGCCCAGTCGCACACCCAGCCCATGCACCCAGGATACGAGACCCGCCATCGCGTCTCAACCAAAAGGCGCGGAATTTCCCACAGAGAACGGCCGCAGCGGAGGCGGCGACATAAGCACTGGTTTTCCACTTGCTAGCACGGGTTCTACTGACTCACTTTCTCAGCCGCAGTTATCACAAGTACGGGCCGTAAGTCGGCGTCGAAGTTTGGGGGGGACCAGGAGAACGAGCAGCCAGCAATCGCATCCGAGAAATGAGGAGAAGAAGGAGAGCCACGGGAGAAGCGACGACAACACTAAAGCTGGAATCATCGTTATACTCGCGTCACTGCTCATCACGGTCTACATGGTCCTGTTCGGCCTCGCGTGCGCTTGGTGGGGTTTGGTCTACCCGGCGTTCGACCAAAGGAGCGAGCTCTGGATACGCCGGCGCAGGCGAGAGAACTCGGTACATGACCTTGGAGTCTTTGCGGCTGCCATAGTTTTCTTTGTCACTGGCGCGCTGACCTTTGTCAGTGTTGTGAAATTGGCGTTTTGGGTTATTCGGATGGGGGTTTGGGCTCTTTTTCAGTTGTAAAACGTGTTATATCATCCGGGCGGTCTGCGTGGAAGGTTCTTAGTTCGAGGGAGGTCTAGGGTCTGCACGGTTTTGTATTAGTGTCTGTAGACGCTTTCATCGCTTGGCACTGGTTTACTTTTGGCTGGCTTCGTTGCCTGGGCCATATAGGTGCTAGGGATCGCCTTTTCTCATAGGAACGCCCTTGGGAGGCATAGAAAGGGCAAGAGATGCAAAGAGAGGACGTTAAGGGATGACACTACATAGGAAGAGGTTATGTAGAGATGGGGATGTGGCTGGGCGATGGACACATACGTGTGTGATGGTAGTGATGGTACTAGTGCTGGCGCTGGTGTTAGTGTTGGTGACTATCAAGACGGGACAAAGCAGTTAGCAGGGAGCTGTAATGGTGTAGTCTACATAGAGCATTAGGTTACTAGGGGTGTATAAACTTACTCAGTAGTGATATTTACACATCGATTCTGTATATTATTCTTCTCTTTCTTCTCGCTTCTCTGTGTTTAATATAAGCATCTTTGATTCTAAAGCTTTCCACTCGAAAGATCTCGTGTTCAAGGGGTTAAAGGGATTATAGTGTTGACGACTTGTACATTTAGAGTACTACTTGGGAAATTGCCCTGGGATTGGAGTGCTGTGAGTAGATTCACGTTCATGTATATAGTCAGCCGAAAGTGGCACAACCTAAAATAAGATATAAGGGTGTAGAGGACTTATCGGGATGGAGTCAAAAAGCCAGGAGAAACATCAACGGAGTTAACACATGGTTCACGTGTATCTATTTAATAAAATGAGGATGTTTTTTACCAGGTCACAGATTTCCCAATTCATTTCGCGAGATTATAGGGTTTGAAGGCCTCAGGAAGTGTAGATGCGGCCTGCCTCTTGAGGAACTTAGGCCATAGAATGGCCGCCGGCCCAGAGAGATCACTTTAGTATAGCTTCAGATGAACGTGGTCTTGTGTCGCTAGGTAAGCAGCTATCTTGTCAATGTTAATTCAGTCTCCTTATAATACTTAATCAGATGCAAATGACCGACCGATCGGACCGTCGCTTATGGTGTTCATGAGTATGACCCGTATTGGTACTTCGTTAGTTATTTATCATAGAGATATGACTTGATTTTCCGTGAGGTGTATATTGTCTACCTAACTATTTAATGCTAGAGGTTATCTGGATTCCGTAACCAAATACCGAACCTATTGAGGTGTTTCACTGTACCCGGCCGTCTACTTAGCTATAGAGTCTGTCAGGACCCTATTATAACATCATGTTCGAAACCCGAAAGCAGCCAAGGAAAGAGAGAAAGGGGGAGACGGAAAAAGAAAAGCAGAAGAGCAAAAGATTCCTAGGCTATCTAGTGACAACGAGATCTGTCTCTCCTCCCCGCCACACTCTCCCTCAATAGCCTTAAACACCGTTCTGCTCGACCTGATGCCGCACAATCTCATTAGCCCAGGCATCATCAACAAGGACCTCGCGGTCGCGGACACCATCAAGCACCTTATCGTCGTCATGTCCAAGCCTTGCGTGCTCGCTCACCGCGGCATCCTCGAGAATCACATCACACGCCTTCTCGCTGACGCAGTACAGCGGCAGCGTGGGAAAAGTGCCCACGGCGCGCGGAAACACCGAGGCGTCGACGACGCGCAGCGAGTCCACCCCGCGCACCCGGAACCGCGAGTCCAGACAGGCTAGGACGTCGTCGGCCGCGCCG
Source organism: Xylaria sp. FL0043 (assembly GCA_022578865.1). Taxonomy (NCBI): domain Eukaryota; kingdom Fungi; phylum Ascomycota; class Sordariomycetes; order Xylariales; family Xylariaceae; genus Xylaria; species Xylaria sp. FL0043. The sequence continues at coordinate 363,940 of MU397263.1, forward strand.
ATCCGGCATGTGCTGGCCGCGTGGTGCCCGAATGCGTCGGCGCGGATCGCTGCTTGAATCTCGGGGGCTGTGGTCGCTGTTGGTGGTGGCTGTACGTCTGCGAATGGACCTATTGGGGCTGCTACGTTGTTTAGGATTTTGCGGGCTAGGTGGACGCCTTCTGTTATTGCGGTTAAGTCGTGTTCTGGGTTATTGGTGGTGGTGTTATTGTCGTTGGTCATCGCCACGTTCTTCCTTCCGTCCTCGGTATTGGTGCTGCTGTTTGGTGCTGGAGCGAAGTACTCAAAGTTGATCTCGGGCACGTCGAACGGATCGCTGGACTTAAGACGAACCGTACCCGAGGTATTGTGCGGGCGGAACTGAAGGACATCCCACGTCCACTCGTGAGCATCCCCGGCTAAGTTCTTGGAAAAGCCAGGATAGAAACCCGTGAATACCCCAGGCAGACCAAACAGAAAGAGATCTTCCTCGGCGGAGTGCTCCGATTTCTTGAGCACAGTGAACGAGATGCCATTGTTCTTATACACCCCGAACCCCTTAATCCACTCCGCCAGGGCGAGATCCCCCGGCCCACCACCCCCGATCTCCTTGAAGATCGAATACGCCTCCGGGCTGCGTCCGACAACGGACATCTCGTAGTTGTCCTGCAGGTTGGACCCTACCCCCGGCAGGTCGACGATTACCGGGATGCCGAACTTCTGCAGCTCGGACCGCGGACCGATCCCGCTGAGCATGAGGAGCTGCGGCGTGTTGAATGTGCCGCCTGCTACGATGACCTCGCGCGAGGCGAGGGCTTGCTTGCGCACGCCGGCGCGTCGGGAGTCGTGGCGTGGATCGGCTTTGTAGAGGCTTTCGCCTTCGAAGTATTCGACGCCGATGACGCGGGGATTTTTGCTTCCTTTGATGTGTTGCTCTTGTGGCGTGAAGAGGAGCTTCGTCGCGAGGCATCGCGTCTTTAACGCAAGGATTGGGAGTCAGTGTGTATTACCCCTTTTACAGAGAACCACAGATGTAGAGTCGCTCCAGTTTCTGGAGCATCTCCAACGAGGCACTTGACGATTTCTCGAAGAATAAGGCATAAAAAAGAAAAAATAAGGAAGAAGAAGCTTACTCACCTTAATGTGTAACGGGTACTTCTTGCTCCCGTCCCGGTGTCGTGCATTCGACGTTGCCACAATGTAGTTCCGCGCGCCGCTACGCCGCCCGTCCTTGCTCATGGTTAGTGGGAAGTTATACAGGCCGTCCGCCCTCTGGCCGCCGATCGCGTTGAGGTCTGGCGCGAGGCCTTTGGTGGGACCGCTCGTTGCGGCGTCCGGGGCGAGTCCGACTGCGTCGATGGCCGAGCGCACAATGGCCTCGCTGCTGGCTATGGTGACGGGGTCTGAGGTGTCGGTTTCTAGCCAGCCGTCGAACCCGTGGCCTGGTGTGCCTTTGGGGAGGTAGTGGCAGCGCTCGACTGTGCTCGCTGGAATTAGTAAGTTGCTCTTTTAGAAGAATTCCGCTGTGTTTTTGATGCGTGTGATGTGTGCCCCAGAGACATATCAGGGGTCCTCAGGGGTTTACTACTAGAAGCAGAAGAAAATAACTCTAGTGTGCACATACCGCGTTCGTAATACTTCCGCATCTTCTCTGGCGCCCACGACTCGTCACCGGTCATCTTGACGATATACTCCCAATCCGAATCATGCGGCAGCACAGCCGCACAAGCATTATGCCCGGAACACCCACCGAGGGTTCCGGCCCGGGGATACCAGATGCCCTTCTGCCTCGACCCCTCCGGAGGGTCCAGGCCGACGTAGATCGTCCCGTCTGGAGTAGTCCAGACCATCTTGGGGTCCTGGGCCGCCTGCTTGTCGTCCGAGTAGTGCTTGACGAAGAAGTCCCAGCGCATGGACGGGTCCTCTGAGGCATACGCCCAGAAGAAGGGGATCTTCTGGTTTAGATTCTGCCCTTGGTCGTCACCGGCTTCGAGGAGGAGGACGCTGTGGCCTCGGCGGGCTAGGTTTGCGGCGAGCGGACCGCCGCCTGGACCTGAGCCGATTACAATATACTCGTAGCTCGTAAGAGCTGGATGATTGTCTATGGATTCGCTCATGGTGGAGGCGTGGTAATTGTTCCTTTGGTTTTGCTTTGGCCTTTGCGTCGGGCTGTGTTGTGTTGTTCGCGATGTCAACACTGGTTGGAAAGAAGGCCATCATTGTTCCCTATGGGCTCGTTTTATACTTGACATGCATATCACCGCTTAGCACTTCCTTTTTAAACAGACCTCGTAAAATGATAGCACCGTGGCTTGCATGGTCAGGCGCCGCCACAATTTGAATTATTGTCGCCCGTGTGACTAGGTGATCCAATCTGTCGGGATGGCAGTCCAACATTGCTTTGCAATGAGGATAACATCAGACTCTGGGGCAAGAACCGTTTGGTGAAGCTGCCTGCTGCCCTCGATGGAGGATAGTAGTTTTTTCGAAGTTCATTAGTGAGACGACACTCGCAATGATCTCATCTGACCCATTCGCCCAACCAACATTTGTCGACAGTAATAGCGCCAACGAACCAGCGCACAGGTTTGCACCAACTGTTAGGGCCGTGCCACTGGGAAAGAGGTCAGCTGTTGTATGCTGACAGCAGCGTAAAAGGGACTGACCACAGACTAAGCATTCTTGCTGTCTATGCTGTTGGAGAAATATGTTCTGAGCCTCATCATGTTAGTCAGTCCTGGAAGATTATTTATAAGACCGAGCTAAGGGGGATATCTCTAGTGCCCCGCGATTTGTCACTCACATTATTGCGAATATCCTTTTGCTTCTTGAAAGACCATAAGCTGAAGTTCTTGGTACCCATATATCAGGGGCTAGCATATAGTTGGCAGTAGACAGTTGGAACTAGATGACGATGGGCTCGTACTGCTCTTATTTGCCCATACCTCGACTCGTCCAGGGCCAATGTCATGATCAATCTAGCTGTTTTCCCTTGAAAGCCTTGTAGCAATAGCTATAATGCATACGAAGTATATGCGCATCACAGTGTATGAGAACCCGTAGGCATGAAGGTCTGCGTCTAGTTCCAAGAATAGTAAGTCAAGTCATACGTTGGGAGTACCCGACCAAGTGGCTATACCCTAACTAACATCGGATTTTCGGGATGGTAGGTTATTTGCTGCACTGCCAGAATACTCTTTGTATATGAAAAAGACGAGGAGGGGCTACCAGCAACCACTAAATCGCAGGGCGGCAGGGTTACCACTCGCTTGCGCTCTCAGCAACTGCTCACATGCTGTATTATTTAGTCGTCGATATATCATGCGGTTTCTATTCGCCGATTAAAGCGCGAAAATCGAGGTTTTACACGGGTCACAGGGAAAATGGTATTGAGGGAGTGGTCGAGCTGTTGGTTCATTTTCCATCGTTGGTAAGCCGCGTCTTTATGCTTCCAAAGTGAGTGACTAATCCGCACCTACTCACCACTGACTTTCCCTTTCTACTCTCAGTAATACCTAATAGGTAAGACGTCGAGTATGTAAGATATTGGAATTTATTCAGCGGTCAACTGTGTGAGAGTGCTAGCATCATACGTCGTAGATAGCGCCGCAAATGGTACTGGGTACGGCGGACTCTATTTCCGGAATTCAATATTCCCTTGGCCCTTGAGGCTCCCATACCAACAACGAGCGTGTAAGATTGATATTGCCGTGGGCTGTTTTGGTAACCAATGACGTGAGACCACAGCGTTACGCTACGCAGGCAGCTAATTTGGGAAATATCAGGCCGTTGACGGAGTCTCGAATTTTGAATAACGTTCGAATGACATTTGCTTCGCGGCTGAAAGAGGGAGCGCGTTGAAGCAAAAAGAAGAAAAAAAAGAAATAAGGGACCAAATCGATATACACGGGAAAACTTTGAGCGGTGCTTAGTATGAGGGTCGAACTCTTGACCTTCGCATCACTTGACATAGTAGGATACAATAGTGGTAATACGCGCTCTGGCCAAATGACGTAACCGAGGACTTGACTTGAGTGCCCGAGGTAAAGTCATTCTCTTCTAGTGCACCTATTCCCGCGTGCATGAAAATTTCAGTTTCTCAGATTCCAGATCTGCCCCAAGTAGCCTTATTAGGTACTACTAGTAAGTACCTAAGCCGTGGCGCGAGGACGGGTAGGTAGATTCCCGGTTAGGGTCAGTTCAATTGCCGGAGGTTACATTCCCCTCCGATCATGAGGCCGCCACGGCCGTCGCATCGGAGGTAACACCGGGGCCCATGTCGCGAGGTTGTCGTCGGCTAGAGCGTCTACCCTTATCAAAGGACCTGTGCAATGCATACTCGGCTATTCATTCTTATATGCGGCCACTTCCTTTCACCCATTCGATTGGGACCTACATGCCCACCGCATTTTTCGGCAGCGACCCCCACAGGCGTTCGTCTCTCACCCTAATTCAAAGTGAGTCCTATGTACTTTGAATGGTGTATGTCTCATTGGCCGATGTGCACGGGAGGAAACCGGGCCAATGCAACCTAGATAGGGATTACCGGTATTCTATGCTTTTTTCGATCGATAACGACGTTCAGGTAGAGCAGTTGGGAAGAAGAAGTCTTGGCCGATATCGCTTAGACACTACTTTGGGGAATGGCACCTTGTGGATTCTTCGTCTATACGCGATGTACCTCCGCGATCGCTTAGAGCGCGTGTTGGGTTGTCCGAAAAGCATAGGGAGGAGGAGGCAACGAAGAATCAAGTTTGCCGTCATTGGCACTCCTCGCATACTGGTGTTTGGTGTTGCGTTGTGTTGTCGCTGGACGGACCTCTGGTAGAAGTCTAGCTATGCGGTGTGTGAGAGCGTCGGAGCCGCTCTTCTGGGGTACCAAGACATTGTCAGTCTAGTCTAACCAGGATACGGAAAGCCTAGACTGTCAATTGCAGCATTTTGTGGCACAGTCTCGCAGATACGTACAATGGGGGGTTCCTGTGGCTCCGAGGCTCCGATTGCCGCTGAAGAAGCAAAAGAACAGTAGCAATATCGGAGTAAGTCGGTGGGGATTCCATGATTACCCTCCAGTAGACCATAGAGTAAGACCTGAGTAAGTGTCTTCCTATCTCGGTAAAAAAATTTTTTTTTTTTTTTTTTATTGTCTCTCTGCTTACCTCTTCAATCATGAAATTACCACTTTGTCTTGTCCCTGATCCGTAGCAGTGTCGGTTGCGTCGTCATTGGTTGACGGTGGGGTTACAGTATGCCCGCTTCTGATCTTCAATCCTCCAGCGGTGACGGGCAGCAGAGGCCCCTCACGTGCCCTGCCTGCCATAGGGCTCGGATGTTGTACAAACAAGCGGGGGGTCCCATTATGGGGCTGCTGGATGGGGTGCTTTAGTTTATATCGAGTATGGGGAGGTATTGCAGCAGATCGTATCGTAGGTCGTATACCTGTTCTTAATTTCTGCGAGCTGTAGATAGTGAATGGATGCGGCTGTAAATATGTTGCCGGCGGTTTGACATCACCCTACCTTCTCTCACTGTTTATGTCATTGCCAGCCTAACTAAACTGCCGGTATATTTAACTTGCTACTGCTAAATTAAATCAATCTAGGCTAACCGAACTTGCCCTAGGTAGGTAGCTACTTACCTAATTACCTACAATACCTAGGCACTTAGGCAACTTACAGCAGGTTCTCCCCCTCTAAAAAATAAGTACACAAGAAGGTGCTCCCCCTCCCCTCCCTCTTCCCCACAAGTCGGCGGCGCTTTACTGTAATGCCGCAGTGTTACAGTAGCTTCTCCAAATTCGTGGCCAATCCGGCACCGCCGAAATCAAATCCCCAAAAGCTCCAACTCGAACACCCGTGTCCCGCGACCGGAGACGCTTTTGCCATCTCCGATCTTCGGCCCCTTCGTCTCGTGCTTTTAATTGAAGACTTGCGACAGTGAACAAAAGTTTAATCTGGAATACAGCCAAGAAACCATTCTAAACCACACAGTGAAGAAGCACCCATCGTCGTAGAGGAGTCGTTACCATCGATCATCCGTAGGTCTTCTTCACTGCCGAAACTTCAAGCTCTCCCTGGCCGGCAATTCGGATAGCTTGTTTGCGCATATATACCGGAGCCTTCCCTTGCTTGTGCTCCCTCATCTGCCGCTTGAACCTCTTGGTTTCTTACCTTATTTACCCTCATCCCTTTCGGTTTGATCTGACGTTACATTTTGCTCCCTTCACATACGCGGAGACCTGGTGCGAGGGCTTATATAAAGTCCGACGGGAAGGTTCCAGCACCAACAAACTACCACTCACTCTCTAAGGAGCGAAAACCCAATTGTCAAGATGCCTATCGCAGAAAAAGCCCCGCAGACCTTGTATGACAAGGTCCTCTCCTCTCACATCGTCGATGAGAAGCTCGACGGCACAATTCTCCTCTATATCGGTACGTAAAAGATGGCGGGATCGAGATGATCTGCATAGGAGATGAACATGTCTTGGCTAACGTGCTTGTCTCGGCGTCGGTAACAGATCGCCACTTAGTCCACGAAGTCACCTCACCGGTATGTTGGTCCCAATAACTGATCGGCTGTAGTCAAAGCTAACACGCTGAATATAGCAAGCCTTCGAGGGTCTCAAGAATGCCGGTCGCCGTGTAAGAAGAACGGACTGCACTCTCGCTACCACAGATCACGTACGTCACTATCACCCCCTAATGCCTGTCACTTGCATGCACGTCGCCGCCTATGGCATCTGCTGTACATAGAGCCGATGCATATGCCGACGGTAAGCGAGCATGAATGCTGATCGATTCCGCTGCAGAATGTCCCCACCAAATCCCGAAAGGGCATCAAGGACATCGCCACCTTCGTCGAAGAGGAGGATTCGCGGCTGCAATGCCTCACCCTCGAAGAAAATGTCAAGGAGTTCGGCATCACATATTTCGGCCTTGGCGACAGACGCCAGGGCATCGTCCACGTCATCGGCCCTGAGCAGGGCTTCACTCTGCCCGGCACCACGCTCGTGTGCGGTGACAGCCACACGTCCACCCACGGTGCCTTCGGCTGCTTTGCGACCGGTATCGGCACCAGCGAGGTCGAACATGTTCTAGCCACCCAGTGTCTCATCACCAAGAGGAATAAGAACATGAGGATACAAGTTGATGGCGAGCTTGCGCCGGGAGTGAGCTCAAAGGATGTCGTACTCCATGCCATCGGCTTGATCGGTACTGCTGGCGGTACTGGCTGTGTCATCGAGTTCTGCGGCTCCGTCATCCGCAGCCTCAGCATGGAAGCCCGCATGTCCATCTGCAACATGTCCATCGAGGGCGGTGCCAGAGCCGGCATGGTCGCACCCGACGAGATCACTTTCGAATACCTCAAGGGAAAGCCCCTTGCCCCTCCTCCAGATTCGCCCGAGTGGGAGCGCGCTGTTGCTTACTGGAAGAGTCTCCAGTCCGACCCCGGTGCTAAGTACGATATCGACGTCCAAATCGATGCTAAGGATATTGTTCCGACGGTGACCTGGGGTACGAGCCCTGAGGATGTGGTCCCCATTACTGGCGTAGTACCGGACCCTGAAACGTTCGCCTCAGAGGCCAAGAAGCAGAGCGGCCGGAGAATGCTTGAGTATATGGGACTGACACCAGGCACTGCTATGGAGGACATTCCCATCGACAAGGTCTTTATTGGCTCTTGCACTAACTCGCGAATCGAAGATCTTCGCGCTGCTGCCGAGGTAGTGAAGGGGAGGAAGATTGCCGCCAATGTCAAGCGAGCCATGGTTGTCCCTGGCTCTGGAATAATCAAGGAGCAGGCAGAAGCCGAGGGCCTCGACAAGATTTTCCTCGATGCAGGTTTCGAGTGGAGAGAAGCAGGATGCAGTATGTGTCTCGGCATGAACCCCGATATTCTTGCACCCAGAGAGAGATGTGCAAGCACGAGCAACCGAAATTTCGAAGGGAGACAAGGCGCTCTGAGTCGAACGCACCTCATGTCGCCGGTTATGGCTGCTGCCGCCGGTATCGTCGGAAAATTGGCGGATGTTCGGAAACTGGCTAACTACAAGGCGAGCCCACATGTTGAAGCCTTCAAGATGTCTTCGCCGTCAAGTAAACCAACTATCGACGAGAGTCTCGAGAGTGGTGACGCAGTCGCTGCAGATAAACTAGGCGATCAACCCGAAGACAGCTCAGTGACAGCAGAGGACCTGGTCACCGAAGCCACCGGTTCACAAGGTCTACCTAAGTTCACCGTGCACAGGGGTATTGCGGCACCGATGGATCGTACCAATGTTGACACCGACGCCATTATTCCCAAGCAATTTTTGAAGACTATCAAGCGTACTGGACTTGGTTCAGCCCTCTTTAACGATTGGAGGTATAACGACGACGGTTCGCCCAACCTTGATTTCGTTCTCAACAAGGAGCCGTATACCAAAGCGAAGACTCTCGTAGTCACGGGCCCAAATTTCGGCTGCGGAAGCTCTCGTGAGCACGCACCTTGGGCTTTGAATGATTTCGGTATCCGATGCATCATCGCCCCGTCTTTCGCCGATATTTTCTTCAACAATACATTCAAGAACGGCATGTTGCCCATCGCTATCACAAATCCAGCCGATCTGGAGAAGATCGCTGCGGAGGCCAAGGCTGGTAGGGAAATCGAAGTCGATCTACCAAACCAAGAAATTCGCGACGCAGACGGCAACACCATTTGCAAATTCGACGTCGAGGAGTTCCGAAAACACTGCCTCGTTAACGGCCTTGATGATATCGGCCTCACCCTACAGCTCGAAGATAAGATTACAGAGCATGAAAGGAAGGTCTCGCAGAACACACCCTGGATCGATGGCACCTCATATCTTCGCAGGAAAGGCGGCAAGTTGCCTGTCAAGGCGGCTAAAGTACCGATGACGAATCGTGGACAAGAGCTCAAGGATCCGATTGATTGGTAATTAATGAATTACGCGCATACATGTGGAGCATACGGAGCTTGATGGATTTGTATTTTATTGCTGCTGGGATTTTTGAAATCTGGGATCTAGCACACAAAAGCTCGAGTGGATGAGGTTTATGATGATGTCTTGTCCCGCTTACGTTTAATTGGTAGTATGGGCAACAATAATACCATGTTACGTTTTTCTGGACGTCAGTTCCCTTGACGGTCCTACTGTTCATCTCAACTCCTAGTCTTCTTGGTCTTGACTTGCTGTGAATGGAACTGTGAACACAACTTGTAGGCCATTGTGATGAGTTGATGACATGGTGTCAGATGGCTCGCTTACACCCGGGTGTATCTACTAGGCTTCGGCTACATATTCAGGATATCCCTCCCACCTACCTTTGGGAAACGCTAGGGGCTAAAAGATCAATGCATCTTCATGGCTACCGACCCCTTTCTACCCACCTGCTATGTGACTGCCTAGACTATCCATTCCCCCGAACACATGACGGAGTCGCCCCTGCGGTCGTCAGGGGAGCTTGTGGGTGCCTGAGGATGTAATGTACCCCATCTTATCACCATGTTGTTGCGCCTTCGGTGCAGGTTGTCGATTTAGATTTCTTTCTACCTGCGACTGTTCCAATTACTACGTCGCGCTTGAGAATGGGTATTATATCGAAGGTTGATGTCTTGCAAGGAGCCTATAAATGGGTAACGCGACTTTATTGACTTAACACCATATGCACCCGGGATACTGCCTTGTTCTCAAAGATACATCATATTAAGAATTGGCTGACTTTCATGTCTAGGATGATGGGAATTGGGCTTGAACTTGATTGGATTGGCTGGGCTTTTATATTGGGTTATGTGTTGCTTCTTGTTATGTCACGGCTTTCCCCCTTTTTTCTCCCTTTTTGGCGTAGACCTCACATTTCTGCCTTCCATGCACATTTCCCTTGTGAGTATCTCCTGGATCAGATATAAAGTGCCTAGAGATATCTGTGTCATATGTGCTCTGGAGAAGAGTGACCAGTGTGAGTGAGGCAAGAGGAGGTTGGCTTAGAGGAGTGAGAACAAAGACTTCAATAAATACAGAACTACAAGCAGAAGGTGACTACTACGATAATATTGTCACGAATCGAATTTAATTGGGATTTTCTTTGATCAATAGATTCTCTACCCCTTTAACGGCCGAACCAGCTACTCTGGCAAGTGCAGGCCCAACCTATCTCTTAAGATAGGGCCTGTTGGGCATGATCCCAGCGTGCTTTGCCTTTCATTATCCTATATTCTAGGCTCAACGTGTGACCATAAATTGTGCCTGTATTCTGCCATGAACATTCACGCGTGAATTTCGCGTCCTCTCGCGCCCTCACGCGTCCTGTTTCCTCCTTGCAGACTCTATTGTGGTTCGGTACTTCGGTACATTGGTACGCGTCCTTGACAATGTGGTATATCATCTCAATAGTGCCCTCCCAATCAGTGAATACGGGCTATATTGCTGTAGTGACCGAGTGAAGTCGTTATGGCAGTACTACGCACGGACCATGCACTTGACATACATCTTCCCAGCCCTGATATGTAGAGAAGCATTTTCCTAGATCCTCGACACAAGCTGCCTGCCTCACTGTCATCACATCTTCCACTTGGATGGCACCGTGGGAGCAGTTGTATTCATACAACGAGCTCACTCACTGAGCACTCCTGGAATCATCTATCAATATCTGCACCTCAAATTCCTTCGGGAGATCGAGACAATATGTCTGGCCCAACGACCGATCCTCAAGGCTTGAATGGCCAACCCAGTGTGCCCGGTACAGTTTCATCGCCCCTTTGCACATTACTTGTCGATCACCTAACTGACTACAAATCTACCCAAGCTACAGCTGGTGAACCCTCTCAAATGGTAGAAGTTCGACAGACAAGTTCCATGGGTAAAGGCCTGTTTGCAACCCGTCATATACCTCTAGGCACAAGAATTCAAGCCGATCTTCCACTTGTCCGCATAAGCAACCTTCACCCGTTCTCTAGAGATGTAGCCGTGATCTGCAATGCACTGCGATACCTGTCCAAAGCTGAGTTTGAAGAGCTGGACCAGCTCGATTACGACGAGGGATACGACACGGAGGTCAATTGCCGAAAGATTCGCGAGTGGTACAAAGAGCAGGCCTTCACCACCCCGAGCCAATTCCCCTTGAAAGGCAAGGCACTACGGGAATATGCCAAGATCACTGTCAAGCGATGTGCCATCTTTATCGCCAATCGAGTGGCCCTAGGGGTTACTGTGCAGCACGGCATGGGAGTATTCAGACTAACCAGCCGGGTGAACCACTCTTGCGTCCCCAACACCTTCAAGTGGTACAATTGGGACTTGGGGCAACTCACGCTGCACGCGATGCGGGATATCCAGCCCGGCGAAGAGCTCACCGCGGACTATGTCAGAGGCACACTGATCACCAAACAAGAGCGGGCCGACCGACTGTCAAACTGGGATTTTACGTGCACCTGCCGAGGATGCACGGACCCAGACCTCGAATCTACGCGACGGCGCGCCATCTGGCTCAGCGAACGGGTGAACCGGTTCTCAAAATGGAGAAATGGCGAGGTTGTCGACATGGGGCTCCCGATGCCGCGTGGCAATGCCGGCGCGAGACAAGAAGTCGGCGAACTTATCCTCCTCCTGAAGGGCCTGGGCCTCGAAGGCTGGGAGCTTATCAGAGCGTAAGTGCTTGCTTGCTTCCTTGCTTTCAGTCTGTTACCCGAAACATGAGTCTAGTTACTTACTAACAGATAAATACCTCTATTAGGCTTCAAGCCGACGCTTTCTTTCACCTCGATGCATATGATCATGAGATGGCGACGCATTACGCGGAGAGAGCGGCTGAGCTCGAGCGCATCATCATCGGCGACGAGACCGAACTCTTGTATGACCTGGAGCAGGGCGCTTGGGCCTTGGTCCAGCATGTGAAGGGTGTCATTAAAGCTCGTTTTGAACAGTGGATGGAGTATCAAGGGGAAGAATAAATGTTGAATAAACAGCTGTATAAGCAGCTGTATAACCAACCCACTATGTGGCCAAACTACTTGAGTTAGTATTCAGTAGACAAAATTATGAAGAGATCGGCAAGAGTGCTTCATGCTGTGTAATCGTTGCGTCACTCACATGACTTCTCCAACTCCGCACTCAGTACACTCAATTCAACTTTGTTTAAAGACGCAAGCTGCACTTAGTGAGGGAAGAACATGTGTTGCTTTAATCATTTGAGGGTTATTGACATCTGTGCACGCTTACGGGGCCCAATGTAAGTATTGAATGCTGAGAATCACGCCCATCAAGGTCAATAGGTGGCTTCCACTTATACCACATCCAATTCGACCAACATTCCCTTCATCATCATCAATTTTAATACCTCAATCTTCCCGTAAATTCCAGGCTGCAGATCTAGCCAGAATGGACAGCAAAGTCGCCCTATTCAAAACAGCGATGCAGAAGGTCTACGGACCCTATGACCTAACCGCACAGCCAGACACCACCTGGGAGCCCGGAAACGCAGGCGGTCACCGTGGCCGCTATCTCTGGACCGACGCTTTCGGTGTTCTTAATTTCATCACGCTATCTAAAGAGGATAGTGCCCATGGGCCGGCGTATGTGCACCTCGCGCGCCATCTCGCAAATACAGTCCACGAAGTCCTAGGTCGAGAGCGCGAGCCTCCCACATCTCGTCTACAAGGCGCCACCGACGACGCCCCGCTCCGCGGCGGTCTGCGCATCGGGAAGCTCGACGCGAGCGGTCCCGACGGCGATGGGATGTATCATCATTATCTGACGCTGTGGATGTACGCGCTCGATGTGCTAGCCCGGGCGACGCGGGAAGCGAGGTGGAATTCTCTTGCCGTGGAGCTGGCGCAGGCGATACACCCGCGGTTCATAGTGCAGCGCCACGGGAGGGAGTCTATGGTTTGGAAGATCTCGACGGATATGCGTCGTGTGCTCGTTGGGAGTAAGGGCCATTTGGATGATGTTACGGGGTTTGTGGTCTTTCGCAGGTTGAGAGATACTGCGCGGCACTTTGATGCTTCTGGAAGTGAGGTTTTGACTGCTGAGATTGAACAATATGCACGCATTATGGAGAATTCTAGTCTATCGCTGTCGGGCGATCCCCTGGATCTAGGCATGGGGCTGTGGCTTGCACATTTTGAGCGTGATGCGTCCTGGTCTCGCGAGTTGAGCGCCCAGGCTTTGGAGATTGCTCAGGAGAGGTTTCTAGTTGCTGCTGCCAAGCCCTTGACAGCGGCAAGTCGTCTGCATCGCCTTGCATTCCGGGAGTTCGGTGCTTGTTTAGGGATCAAGTGCTACGAGGAAGGGTTGGAGTCCTTGATGGAGGGTGTTGAGACTGTTCTGAATATCTGGAAAGATAAATTGCTGGATGATGAGGACGGTCAAGATGAGGATTTGAGGCCGATTAATCTGGTTATGTATGCTGCGGCCCTGATACCTGGAGGTAAGTGTCACGATCCTCGCTCGCATGACAATCGGGGTTGTGATCTAACCATTAGTAGCGTTTCGTGCGGACTACATTGGGAGTTGAAATGGTAAGGGAACTTCCCATAAGTGACTCTGGAGATGAATAGCATTTGGAGTGCCCAATACACACAGTCAACCTGAATGGACCTAAGGATCCTGATTCACTGGGACGTATGTTCAATCTTTCTCTCTCATTAAGAACCCCAAAAATTACCCTATCAATTTTGTACCCTCACTAGAAGGGATAGTGGATAGTCATTAGTCTCAAACTGTGATACCAAATCCGACAAGTTTCATGTCGCCATATGCACGTTTTCAACTCCCAGCCATGTCACTTCAGTCGCCCGCGACAGCCTTGGTTTACATCGTGTTCAACACGTGGGGGTCGATGGTGAATGAGTTGCTCTGGTAAAAGCTGATCTCCCCAGACTCCCCCTCAATCTCGTACACCGATCCGTTGGCCGCAGTCCACACATGGTGTACCGTGATATAGTAGTCATCCTGATAATAGGCCAATGCCGTGATGTTTGAGCCGGCGGCCATGTCACTCATCGGAGTGCATGCCTCGTAAAAAGTGGTGCCTTGGTATTTTGTGACGTCGTAGGAGCAAGCCACCGTGAAGCCGGGAACGCCAAGAGCGTATCCGTCCGGCGCGGTGAGCGTGTAATTCAAGAGCGGCTGGAAAGGGGCGCCTGTATTGAGCTGGGGTTTCGTGGCATTGGTTGCGGCCCAGGTCCCGTAGTTGCCGATTAGGCCCGGAATAGTTTGCACCTCGTCGCTGACGTCGAATGTAAAGTCTGCGGAGGTCACGGCGCCATTGACTTGGTCGGTAGGAAGTTTGCCAGTGGCCCTTCTCACGGTACGCAGACCTTCGGAGCTGACGAACTGGTTTTGGAGCGTGACGATTAGGGTGCTGAAGTCTAAGCCGGCCGTCACTGTCGTGTAATCCGGGAAATAGGACGGCTTATCGGCCTGCCAAGTGCACTTGCCGGCGCCACCGAATCCAGCATCGCATACGACATCGAAACCTAAGGCGTCGGTCACGTATCCTGCCGGCGCGGAGATCGCGAATTGGGCTCCTCCTCCTCCGTCCGTGTTCCACTGCTGGAATTGGGCGGTCAAGGTAGCAACAGTTGTATTATCGGCACGCAGGCGGTGGTGTGTTGTAGGAGTCGCAGCGACGACAGCCGCGAAGGTCATCATCGGGATCATAACGCCGACGCGCATGTTGAAGAGAGATTCCGCTCAGTTACCGGTGCAGTATATGAGCATAGTCATGTGGGACGAGCAGAGGGGAAAAAGATACAGAGAGCATAGGTAACAGCATATTGAGAGACACTGTCACGCTAGGGTGGGTTGTACGCCAAATATAAGCCGTTGAGCGCGACAGCGCTCAACGGCGTCGTTCTTGCGCAACGGACCGCCTTGTTCTTTATCTAATTGCTGCGATTAGCTTTTTCTGCTCCTTCCCGAATTGTACTGAAGTCGGACGGATACTCGGAGGGACAAACTGCAGCGACGTTGCGAAATTGAGATCGACCGTGGATGGAAAAGGCAAAAGATCACCCCGAGTCTAACGGCTACCGACAGCGGAGCTTGTCGCGCCGTCGCGGTACGACATTGTCTGTAGAGCACCTAAAAATCACACAATTCCCCAAATCCGCGCATATAGCACCTTTCTATTCTGTGTCCCAAAAAGAAATCCGGGCTCGGTGAGCGGCCACCGCTGGTCTCTGTCATGAATTTAACGGGCCGGTAATCAAACGAAGGACCGGCGACTACGGCGTGAGGTGAGGACCGTCAGGGGTTGCCGCCGCGGTCCGCCACCACAGGTCCGTCGACTGATTCGCACCGAACGCGCAATATTGCAGCTGTTGGTAGCGTGTAAAATATACTACTATTAAAAGAAAGGAAATATGTTCACACTCATATAGCTAAGGAATTGCTGAACTACCAAGTGATCTTGGCTTTTCGTACGACAATAAGAATGCATACATACCTTATCAAGGACCCTTTGCTTCTGAGGGCCCCGAAACTTCTCAGAGCGTCGCTGCAAGTTAGTCTTGACATTGGCGATAGTTATCGCGATAACTGTATGTGACAATTTGTGCATCCTTCGACTCTCGCCGGAGTACGCCCATTCTTGCATCGGTGTGCACATCATTGCCTCTACGTCCGTAATCGAGAGAAGAGCACCCGGCAGCATTACTTTAATGGTGTGAAGATATCTGCTCTAAGTGTGCACTCCGGTTAGGGTAAGTTCTCGGATGATAACTATCTTAGAGAAGATGGCATAGCTTGGTTATTCTGGCACTTGCCACGCTTTACGCCTAAGTAGCCTCCGACGTCCGACAGGCTTAGGAACAGCAGAGAGCTTTCTTTGCTTGCTTCTTGGCTATAACTCGTTTTTGTCTTAATACTCTGATAGAACCCCCCAGTATTGT
This sequence comes from Xylaria sp. FL0043, assembly GCA_022578865.1. Taxonomy (NCBI): domain Eukaryota; kingdom Fungi; phylum Ascomycota; class Sordariomycetes; order Xylariales; family Xylariaceae; genus Xylaria; species Xylaria sp. FL0043. Next base: position 379,812 of record MU397263.1, read on the forward strand.
CGAAGTTTAATACTATTTTATTGTGGCGTGAAACATTCGTCGCAAATGAGCTTTATGAGCTATTAATAGAGTAATAATAGAAGAAAGGAGGATAAATAAACCCGAGGCAGGTGAGTGCAGACTGCAGAGTGTGCGTGTGTTGAAGATGAATGCGTAATGTAGCGAAGTGACGGATAGAGAGAATGGAGGGGGCGAATGGCGACTGGTCGGTTGAATAGACGACTGACGAACGGCAGGGCAGAAATATATACCTAGCTACCACTATGAGGAATATGGTGTTGACTGAAGAGCAACCTTATCTTGTGAATAAGTCAACAGTTTTCGCCCCCCAGGGGGGGGGTTTACCTGTTTTATACTAGCATGGGCAGAAATCCCTTGTGAAATCCCTGTGAAAAGGTGGTGGGGTAAGTTGAGACAGCGTTCAACACAGCCAAAACAAGCTAAACAATTGCCTTTAATTGATTTGAGCTGGAATTTTGGCTTGTTTGACTGATTTGGCTAGTTTTCATGATTGACTTAGCCAATTAATTGCCAGGTAATTGCCAACTAACTGCTATTTTATGAAATTGCAGCCTAGAGTCCTTCCATACAGCCATACAGCTATATATCAACTGTGACAGCCTGTAGCCACATATGGCTTAGTGTATGGCTTACAGCCTGTTAGGGTACGTACCTAGCCTTATGGCGCTGGGCGCGCTATATGGCCCGCGCGCAATCAATAGGAGTGGTATCAATAGTAACGCTACCGCGCGGCCCACCAAATTTGTATATATTAGGTAGTAGAGGGCACACAGGCTGGCCTCTTCCTCTTTTTCTTTTTTTAAGTAGTTTATTTTCTCCTAATACGAAGGTATAGGTGGGCTCTGAACCATACTGCCTGTGTTACAGCCATAACATCAACGCGCGGCCAGCGCGGCCCACGCGGTCAGCGTGGTCAACGCGATAGGTGGCGCGATCAACGCGATAGGTAGCGCGGCCAACGCGATCAACGCGATAGCTAGGGGGTCCATGGGTAGGTGGTCCATACCTTAGGTAGGTAGGTAAGGGGATATTAGTCAGCCGAACTTTTGAGTCAATAGCTAACCTTTTCTCATCGGAAAACCCTTGTAAAAAAATAAAATTAAAATTAAAAGAAATTAATTAATTAACTGTCAATCAGTCAAAATAAACTAAAGAGCTCGTGATTAAATTGGTAAATATAAATGATCGTTGTTTTGGCTTGGTTGGGCCAGTTAATTGCCAATCAGTCAAAATAATACTTGGGCTGTGTTGAACGCTGAGTTGAGTAGTATTTGCATTCACTTAGGAATAGTGTCGCTGGTGGTGGATGAGTGCAACTATGCAAGGGTTAGTCTTCCGCCCATAGACCACACCGGAATCTACAGCAACGCGGGCCGATGGTGGTAACCAAGTAGATTTATTGTCTATAGCGGCTCGACGCATGGGTTCCCGTTACCTCCCATCCGATGCTACATGATGAAGCTGCGGGTCTCTGTACGGGTATTTCGACTACCGTGGAAATTGACGATAGCGTCTTACTTGCTTCAAAAGGATTCACTCGAGTCGTGCTCGCAATTCAGTGGTTCAAGAATTATGCGTAATAAATCAATGGGCTTCAGACGTATGCCTGAAACATAGAAACAAGCACTTTTGTGTTAGCCAGCAGATGAGACCCACGCCAAGTATAGAGTGAATAGAGAAAATAATGGTATGGATTAAGAGCACTTCGATGCGCAACTGGGGGGTCGATCTCGGAGCCAATCGACTGGAATCACCCCTCAACGAGAGGTCTTTGGATCTATCTCTCTAGCCTCTGGAAGCCCCTATGAACCTAGCAAAGCACGAGCAGCTATAGGCGGCTCAATTTTTTATGCACTTCAAAAGGATTGGTTGAACTTGCTGCACTTTCCTTTATAATTATAGCTGCTCTATTCCAAGAAGCTTCTTGCGTCAGGAAGAAGACCTCGAAGATAGATTATTTTGGCATTAGATAGTGAGAGCTATGACTATAATCATATACGAGGATATCCGACTGATAAGTTATCAGGCCAAGAAAGCCTTGTTGCCTACGTCGTAGCGGGTTGACTATTAGACAAGGTATATTTACAAGGTATATTTCGCCGGAAGAGATGCTGGAGATCGCTCTCTCATGCACCAGCTAACCAATGAGATCTTGGCTGAACTCTAGGGACAGTATGATAGGCCCATCCTTACGCGCCTGTGAAGAAATTCTATAAAGGACGCGGGCATCTGCAGCAAAGCTTATGTTCGTTGCTTTCGGTGTCCAAGGTCAGTGCAAAAGACCTGCCTACCGTGAAGCCACATGGCAGACTCAAAGCCGATTGGCATACGCATTTGGCGTATGGCGTAGTGTAACATTAGGTACATGGGCGGCATGCTAGCCATGTAGTTCCTTCGTAGCTAGGACTTTTGCACTTTAATTTGGGCTGTGACTGCACTCGCACGCCTACTCATCCCAGTTGGCCTGCGCCGCATTACCACGATGCGATCATGTTGCCCATATTTAAGAGTGCTTGGTTTATATCTCAAGCCGCATGCTTCTTTTTTACGTAACCATCGATGTCGTTTCTCTCGTCTTTTACCAAGTTCTGGTTATAAGATATTCCGGGTACTCTATGATAAGCTACTACCTCGATGCAGCTTTCTGTTGAAGCCGTCGTTGCTATTGTGGCGCTATTTATGGCACTTCCACCTATTGTTGTGATCATCATAAAGTTATATCGTCAATATCGATCGCAGCGTTTAGTCCAGACGGACTCCCAAGGTACGTTTACTTTTTAAAATTGCCAGTCGAGTTAGAATGAATCATATATAGTGGGGCTTTACTCTCTAGCCATGCAGACTCCAGCTCTGGCTAATATTACAAATCCATTATGGCATCGACGGGCGGATTGATTGACAATGCTGAAAGCTAACCCCGTAATATCGATAGACACAGCTAGATTAGATCATGAACCAATGATCCGGGACCCAGTTACGTCTCCTCCATCACCGCAACCAGCTGCGCTCAATCCGCCTTGGCGAACAATAATACGCATGGTCATTGAAGAAGGCAGTCAAACACAACTCTTCGAAATCACGCGAGACAGGCAGTCCGAAGGGCTCATCACTTCCGGACCTGACGTCCGTCCATTACCAGATCGCATCACGGATCATAGTATCACAAATCGCAGTTGCTGATCAAGCCTGCTTTCTCGCAGTGCGACGTTATAGCACCAACTGGCCAGGGCAACCAGCAGGCAGCCCTAACTGATGTGCAGGGGATGCTGCAAGCACGGGGCATCGGGTGTTTCGAAATTCCAATCAAGAATGATTGGCTGTTGTATTTCATCGCTACTCACCCCGCTTGTGAGCGTTGAGAGGAACTGGTAGATAATAATACAAGGAAACGGATAAGCAATACACTCACTCGAGAAGGATTTCATAATTCAGTTATTGTAGCTGCTTTGAAACCACTTTGTCGCTTGTTATCTCGAAAAAGGAAATCTCTCAAACGCCTCGATTTTTCATTCAATTCAATTTTCGTTCCAAGAAGCAAGAAATAAATATAATTATATCTTAGTTTATCAGATCGAAAATTCCCGAACCGCTCTATGTAAGGAGGCAACCAGTAGCTTTCCTAATTTAAAAATTGATACCGGTTCTATCAGGGATCCACACTTAGTTATAGCGAATGGAAAGGGATATTTAGAAATATACTCAGAAGCTTCAATGGTCTAAGTTCAACCTGCATATATGAATAAATTAGGAGTGGGTATTGTATACTACCAGGTCATGAGGTGAATGAACGAGCCGATACGTCGTATCTGCACCTGCGTGACACTGCTGCCTCGTAGCATCGAAGTTAATATGTAATGGAGTATCAGCCATCTAGATCGCCTCTCGTGACAGTGGAATGACAGGACGAGAATAGGCGACATACGCTAAGGTCAGATCGATCTACAATGCATCCAAGGATGAGATTTGGCCAATCATTGATCAAATACAATGTCGGGATTTGGATATAAGTTTAGGTCAAAACCCGACCAGCAAGAAACACATTTAATCCCTATCATCATCTTCAAACCTCATGCCACTCCAGTCAGCTTAAAGGAAAATGCGACACTTATGCTCCAGGCTACCAAGAGCTTAACAAGCCCAAGGACTAGAAGCTCTCGTTGCAATGACTTTTGCGCCCAATTGACTCAGAGTCTAAGAGAATCTGACCAGCGTTTCCTAAACTATCATGTCAGATGTATTGACAAATCCAGACAGGCTGAGCCCACGTGCAATGATGAAACTCAAATTGCATCTCGCCGATTGATAAGATCAGTTTCCCAGCCTCAAGCTGTCGTATGACCTGGTTCGTTTCTACAGAAAGGCTGTCGCGCTCAAGAGTGACATTAGATTCAGTCTATCAGAGCTGGTCAAGTATAAATGGTACCTGAATACTTTCCTGTGGTAGACGTTCTTTACGTATCCAAAAGTATGTTACAGAAATCTGCAACCACATGGAGCTCTCGGTCGAGTCTGTCGTTGCCATTATTGGGCTATTTGTTGCATTTCCGCCAGCCTTGCTAATTCTCTGGCATTGCTTCAAAAGACGTGGAACTCAGAGACAGAATTTCCCACGCTTCAGTGAGTATGGCTCTGTGAACGAGACTAGATTGGGGTCTAGCTGAATTTCAAGCAGTTCAAAAGTCAGACGTGCCAGGACTCATGCCGGTGGAACATGTGTTCCTTACATTTGAGAGTCGGCCACAACAATCGAGCCAGCTGGTTCACCTTTTGTCGATCTCCGTTTCTTACGCAGCCTGCCAGAAACTCGTGTACGAAGTTTGAGGTAAACGAGCACGAGAGTATAGATTGTTGTTGTCGCGCGAAAGTCTCATATCACTCTCGTTGTGATGCCGTGAGGCCACTCGACTATATACACTCACCTCCCTCAATCTTCATCAATTGGCCATAATGCTGTCGTTCCTACAGTACTTAGTCAATAAATGCCGAGATAGGGGCATAGAAATTCACATCTGGGGAGGTTGGCAAGGTTGTCGCCAATGTAACACCAGGTCAGGTAATGCCGTCTCTTACATTCTTGCCACATGAGATAATTAGCGACCGCTAAAATTATGACAGCGCACCAGTTTGATAGACCAACAAGGTCACCATCAATATAATTAATTAACTTCTTTTCTCAGCGATCTTCTTGACCGACCCGTGTCCACATTCACCCCATTTTCTTGAAGTACTTCGTAGCCCATGAATTACTGTTGGTTAACACATGTTTTTAAGCGATCTTCTTGAGTTATGTGGAATTAGAGCTTTTGTACACAGCCAATTGCGCAATTCATAGACCATGATATGTGACAACAGAGATTTTGGTAGTAGAAGATGCTTCAATTATTACCTTCCGTGCCTTGTTTATGCGCAATGCGAGGAAGAACAAGGCACTCTGGAGATGCCGAGGTTTAATAGGTACCTAGGTACCTGGCCCCCCAGCATTTCGCATTAGTGGAACCACATGGAATGACCGGGGCTCTTCTTCTACGGACTCCGATAACTCCGGACTTTAAGTCCAACATCCAACTTCAAGGGCGAGGAGCGGTGGCCATCTACAGTATGTTTGCAGCATACGCAGTTTTACTCATTAATGGATTGTATAGTTGACCGATTGACTGATTCCTCGATAAATCAATTGATTACCGACCTCTTTGAGCAATGAAGAAGCAAAAGCAACTAGTAGTCACTACAACAACACGATGACAGCGACAATGACGACGACAACACCGTCACCGTCCGGGCTGCTCCGGCTGCCGCCCGAGATCCGCGACCAGATCTACACGGTGCTGCTGCAGCCCAGCAGCAACCGCACGTTCCAGCGCGACGGCTACACGGACTACGACTACAGCGCCGCGCTGGCGCTGTTCCGGGTCAGCCGGGCGATCTATCACGAGGCGCGCGACGTGTTCCGCGCGCTCAACGTCTTCGTGCGCATCGAGACGCCGTGGGCCGAGGCCGAGCAGCACGTGCACCTCGTCGGCCACGTGCCCATCCTCATGAAAGGGGCCAGGGCGCAGCGGTTCCGCGGTCACACGCTGCAGGTGACCATCGAGACGCCGGCCGCCGGCGAGCCCGAGCACGGCACCCACCACTTCGTCATGCTCGCCGACGACCTGCCCGCCTTCACGCGCGCCTGGTTCTACTGGAACCTGTCGCACCCAGGCCTCAACCAGTGGCTGGCGCTCTCCCTAGCCCTGCGCGACCCCCACGCGCCCGACTGGGACGAGCCCCACGTGCGCCGCGACGTCCAGCGCAGCCTGCTGCTGCCCTTCGGCGACGTCAAGGGCCTGCACCGCCTCTCCGTCTCCGGCGACCCGAAGCCTCAGCCCAAGATCGTCGCCGAGCTGCGCGCCCTGCAGGCCCAGGAGCCCAGATCGCCTGAGCAGTGTCTCGCCGAGGGCATCCGGCTGAAGAACGAGGGCAACGAGCTGCTGCAGAAGGGCGAGTACCAGGCCGCCCTCGACGTCTACAACCGTGCTTGGGAGGCCATACATATTATCGTCAAGGGGCGGCAGAGACACGTGCATGCCGAGGCCTTTTTCGCGCGCGATCTCGTTGACGAGCCATTCGCCGGCAAGAATGGCCAGCTCGAGCGCATGACGCTGCGCCTCCAGCTCGTCGCCAACACCTGTCTGACCTACATGAGGATGGGCGACTGGCACGAGCTGCAGTTCTGGGGTATGCGCACCATCCAGCTGATGCGCCAGGCTACCGGCGCTAATGATCGCCATATCCCGCCCGAGGACGAGGCGCTCCTTAGTTTCCCTAGCGCCACGCAGGTCGGCAAGATATATTATCGTACGGGGAGGGCCTTCCAGGAGCTTGGGGACCGCGATGAGGCGAGACGACTTGTAAGAGTCGCTCAGGTTTATCTACCGGACGACAAGACGGTGAGAGAGACTTTGGCTTCACTTGCGTTAAAGCTCGGGTAAAGGGGTATTTACATGGGGAGGGTAATCTGTGCTGGACACGAATTTGATGATGACGAGGTTAATGATTACTGTTGCATGTTCTGGTTGTCACACTTCTGCATGATTGATCTGCGTGACGGCTTATACTTATAGACATAGACCAAGATATATATATATTCTGTCAATTGATTGAATATTGTTTATACACGATGTCGGACCCGAAATGATAAGCGCTCATTGACTTGTGATGTTGACAGCAACCATGTGCCTTGCCTTACTATGAAATATGAGGGTAAGATACCCCCTCTTATGCCCAATGAGAGTTGGAAACAGATTTTCACGTGGTAATGAACCCAAATCCACATAGCCCGTGTTGATCTCTTCAGCAACTGGAGAATTGACCGGTGATGTTAGAGGAGAAGCCGCCATCCTAGATTTCCGAGGACGTGAATCGCACATGTCAAGAGTTTACAGAGTCTAGGGGGAACACTACCCTAGCTTTTATCAACAGTAACGAAGCTATGAATAGCAGGCGTCGTTGATATTCTCGGTCGCATTTTTCAACTTTACCGAAGTAAAGGCAACACACATACCTAACAAAGGGACAGAGAAGCCGCCGTCGAAGCATCTTCAGGAATAGCCCCAGCCTCCACAGCAGCACTATAGCACCACCGCCAATCATTAAACCCATTAATCCAATTACACTTCCAGTTCCAGTATACCCATCCCCCGCTCTTCTCGTAAATCGAGACCTGCGCAGCAAAGTAATCCGTGTACCAGGCGATGTTTTCCGGATGTCCCTGGATGGCGAACTCGGCGGTATCTTGCAGGTCGCTGGCGACGGAGACGGAGAACTCGCCGACGACGACGTCGGCTTCCGGACGGTAGAGGCTGCAGGTGGCGTTGATGTAGCTCTCCTTGGTGCTACCCGAGCGCGTGTCGAAGCGCCAGTATACGTGGTCGTCGAAGTAGAGGTACGTCGTGTCGTTCAGGTACGTCTCCGGGTGGCCGGAGCCCCAGTTGCTTCCCTTCATTTACTGTTAACAAATCTGGGCGACCACTGAGTGAGATTACGTATACTTTACCATGTACTGGATATGCAACATGTCTTCTTTGGCAATGCCGAGTAGCTTTTCGCGGCCGCGGATTTGATCCCAGGCCGCGGGGTAGAACCGCTGCAGCATATCGTCGGCATCGGTGGCGTTCACGCGTCGCTTGATCGGCTCGTTGATGACCTCTATCATCCCGACCGTGCGGTATGCGTCGTTGGTATGGATGCGTTCTGTCATCCACTCTAAGAATTGGTTGGCACGCTCGTAGTTGGCGTCCGTGAAGAAGCCGGGATTGGCAGTGCCCTGTGATCATACTTCCGTTAGTTCTAGTTCATCAGATAGAGGTTTCATTAGGGTCGGCGACGAGTCACTCACGTGTCCCGTGAACTCTTCGTTCGGTGACTGCGAACCGGGGGCGCCATGCAAGTCCATGATCACGTATAAACCAGCTTCACTCGCCCATCCGACGAGGCGATCAAGGTATTTCAGACCCCCTCTCGGGTAATATTCATCGTCGTACACCAAGTCCTCTTTTATCCAAAAGCCAACAGGCACGCGGATGGTGTTCAGCCCATAACTAGCTATCTGCGTAATGTCGCTTTCAGTAATCCACGACTTCCAGTGCGTATCCCACGCTGCGTCGGCGACTTCTTGGCCCAGTGCTTCTACACAGGACCATTCATCGTAATAGCCCTTGCATCCCATGCTGGCCCATTCATCTTTGGCAAACCATTCCTCGACGATGAACAAGGAGCCGAGATTAACCCCTCGTACCTTGTCGTCGTCCGGTAGCCATCTTCGGCTAACTGATGGCTTTGCCTTTCCGACGGCTGGTACTAGGCAATTGATAACCGTTAGTGTCCAGCAATTCAACACTTTGGATATGAGACGTTCTCACAGGTGGCCGCGACTATCGACGCGAAGGTCAATGCGAGCCATGAGGCTGCTGATGAATAGAACATCATGTCGTCGCTGTCGGAGGCTACCTATTTCGGATTGTCCCATAAACTCTACCTCAGAATCAGGAAACTGTTCTGAGCGTCACAAACCCGAGCTCTATGTTATCGGCCCATCTACGCTTTATATTACGGCTAACGGCAAGAGTCTTCAATTAGATTCGCCTTGGCACCACGTGGAATCGCGGAAATAGATGGGTCATCGTGGCTCTACCGCCGCTAATATCCTTGTGATGGGGACGATCTCTAGATCATAAGTCTTTCAGCTCTTGCTGATCGCTGGCATGGTGGCTGTCATAATCGCTTCTTCTTTCCGAAGCAGGCAGCTCCAGTCTCTTGTGGATCATGTTGATGTTTCAAGCATATAGAGTCGTGGATCTCCAGGGTGGGAACGTGCTGGTTATCCAAGTCATCGTGCGCTTAACCAGGTGGTATTCATACTACAGGCAACGCGTGTCGCCAGTAGTTCAATGGGTGAAAAGGAAACCCGTTTTCTTGATATCGCTCTCCGAAAGGCTCGGCATGACCCACGGGCAAGGCGTATTGTAATTGAAAGTGGAATCCGACTGGGTCCGACGGCTGCTCTAGCTCAGACCCGCGGTGTTATCTTTGCGAGTCCACATCAATACAAGACTTTTCTAAGTTGCTGGTAACAAATATCTATCAGATAGGGGTGGCTACCTCAAAACAACAGTCGAGTCTTTGATTCACTTACGCTTATAGAAGATTGAATTACCGAGACCTCTATTTCAGGCATCTAGCGACCAAGTCTCACAAGCACTGCAAGGCAAGAAACTCCATGCCAGTCTATTGGGGCTTAGATGCCCACGCACGAACACTAATTCGTATACTTGTGAGCTCGAGTAGAATTGATGTTGCGAGCGAGGTCGGCTATAGAGGGGCTTGAGAAGTCAATTTAAATCTGGTGATCCTTTTTAACAGCTTATAGCTTAGATAATTATTCACTAGATTACTCTGGTCTATGTCCATAGCACTGGCTCCCTTACCTCCTTGTGATAGTGAAGTTCTAGTCGTAATAAACAGGCGATAAACAAAGAGAACAGTATACTTTGCCCAGATGATCAAACTGAATCAGTTTTTATCATAAACACTACTCTAGGCTTATGAAGTTGTCATACCCACCCAAAAAAGTCCTCATGCCAGCCCTTAGTAAGTACTATATATCGGCAGCTTTACGATAACATCTCATCGGTATAAGACTTAACTCTCCAGCCTGATTAGCATGACGGCTTGGTCGGTTCGTCTATATATAACAGCCCCCCCCCCCCCCAAGAAAAAAGAAAAAACAAAAAAACTACAACGCAGAGGCAAGTTGTTCCAGACGTTCTCACGGGCCTGTTCTAGATTTAGGTCTACAAGATTGGCTACGTCTTACTTATTTGAAGATGAGCTGTCCAGCATGCGGCACATTCAGTCCTAAGCCACCGGAGCAGCCTGAGCAAAGACTGCAATAAAACATAACAATCAGACATCTGCACTGTCGAGCCCATGTCGAGGGGCGAGGAGACCAGCACACGATCTGCGTCCAAAACAGCAAAGCTAATCCGCCAGGACGGCCCAGTGACCTCAATAAGAGGTAATATAATCGAGCCGACCCCGACCGGCGCCGTGGTCCCGGAAAACAGGTATCGAGTTACTCGAGACTGCGCACGGGCGAAGTTGGCGAGCTGGCTGGGTGCGTTGGCGTCGCCACCACGAGTCCGCTTGGTCTCTATGGCGACGGCCAATGGGCGGTCCATCTCGAAGTTCTCGAGCGCATTGAACTGCATAAGGCGTTTCGCCATGGAGGTGATAAGAGCCCCGAGAGGGGATGTCCGAGTAGGTGCAAGAAAGATGCCATAGTCGACCATGCTATCCTTGAGGAGCGCACTTGGGTCTCGAAAAGAGAAGGCCACGCGAGCGTCGCTTATGTTATGAAAGACTAGTGACTTCTTGGACGATCCGTCTAGAGCCAAATCTGCATCCAAAGCCAGTTCAAGGATAGGCGCGTGGACCTTGTTATTCCATTCTGCCTCGTACACCGGCCGTGCTGGATCGTTGCACTCGGCTGAGGACTGGCAGATGCGCACGAGGCGCCTGTGTTGAAACTCGAGCTCTGCAGCGGAGATGGCAGAGGTCGTGCTTGTGAACATGGTATCGTCCAGAGGGTCATTGATAGACTCTTGGGATTCCATCAAAGATTTAAGGGCAGCTGGCAGAATACCCGTCTTTTGGCGCATGGTCGCAAGGTCTCTGACTAACGAGGCTGTGGCCCGGCCGACCGACGGCGAATCGAGGAACTCCTCTAGAGACACCCTTTCCAAAGGCAAGTCATCGGCGATCCGCATAGCAGCCTCTCTCTTAGTGGGACTATCGCAACCCTGATCGGTGACCTTCTCCAGCCACTCCTCAATTACCTGGGAGTGGATGGGTTTTCTAGATAGGTCGTGATCGAGATCCTGCATTAAAATGCGAGTAGGAGGCAGAGCTTGCGATGGTTACGTGTCGGTGCCCAATGGCTTGACGAATCCCTGCCGGTGGTTCGTGGCGTTCGAGGTGGTATAATAATCAACATTTAGTCTCCCTAATAATCCTGAGACGATAGAATAATCCAAGAGTTAAACTTTACTTAGAAAAGGTAATAAACGCACCGACATTTAATTACTACTAGTGTACACCCTTTCAGTATTGTTAGGGGGCCTTAAATGTTATGTTTTCCAGCGCTTTAGGCGCTAGTGAGGATAAGCGTTTGGCTTCCTAGCGGTTCATGTAACGATTGGTGGTGTGTTGTTTTAATTGAGTAGAGCTATGTCTTGTAATTCATTTTATTCTATATGAAAGCGGCATCGCCTATTGAATAGCTCGCAAAATTAAGTAGTCTTTTACCGCCCTTAGACGTCTTAGACGATATTACAGAAAAGGGTTCTTAGAGAGAATTGCGCAGTAAAAAAGGTGTTAAACGACCCAAAGAGAAATTGTGCATCAGCCGTGAATCGAACACGGGGCCCATCGATGGCAACGATGGATTTTACCACTAAACCACTGATGCGTCTGGAATGACATTAGGGGTCTTCGACACATCTATGGGATGTCAAGATCTTCCTTACATACTTAAAGAGCGATTGGTGCTCTGAATAGATATGAAATCTTCAAGAGCTCTTTTCCTTAGCTTCTGTAGACATTCCGAGCTGAAGCTGAAGCTCACAAGGTCTAATTCGCGCCGCCGCTCATTACAGCTACACTAAAGACGCTACCCTGAATGAATCCTCAACATCATTAAGTAAAGAGCACGAGGTTTTAATATAGACAGATCAGTGATAAGGACAAGTATCAAAATGGAATGGCATGGGATATAGAATGACCAAGTCTGCAGCAATGTCTTGTAACAACGTTGTAATAAGCAGGTCTCAGAACGAGCTAACCACTTAAAAATACCATGCACATGTCAGGCTGAGATTGAAACAAATCAATGGCAGCCGATAGCCGATGAGAAACGGTTTAAATGACATCCCAGCAACTTTACGCTGGGAGCCTGAGGTATCTTCATTTGTTCTTCCTATATATGCCGAATAATGATTCTCTCATCACGTCCCTCAAAAATGTTGAAAATTCTCATGCAAAATGTTAGATATCTAGATCGGCCGCCTTGATAGAACCCACCGGGTATGTTGAAACCGTACGCCAATGCTGCCGAGCCCAATTTTCGTGACACTGTCCGATGAGGGAATCATATGTCTCTAAACCCAACAACGCCGTTCGCAATGCAGAAAGAAGTTGATTCTCCCGCGGTATCTGAGAGTAAAGCCCCTCACGGAGAGACATTATACAATGGAAAATTTAAAACTTGAGCTCCTTAGGTTGTTCCCAGGTGAAGCTCTGGTTGGTACCGAAGTGACCGAACTTGGCGGTCTGGTTGTACAGAGGTTGAACTAGGTTAAGTTGCTTGGCAATTGAGCCAGGTCGCATGTCAAAGTTGGCCTTGACAATCTCGACGAGCTCCTCGGAAGTCTTATCCGAGGTGCCGTAGGAGTCGACGTAGATGGAGCAAGGCTCAGCGACACCAATGGCGTAACTGAGCTGGACCAGAGCTCGGCGAGCGAGCTTGGCGTTAACGAGAGACTTGGCGACCCACCGGGCGAGGTAAGCAGCCGACCTGTCGACTTTGCTGAAATCCTTTCCAGAGAAGGCACCACCACCGTGGGCACCCCAGCCACCGTAGGTATCGACGATGATCTTTCGGCCAGTGACACCAGCGTCACCCTGAGGGCCACCGATAATGAATTGGCCAGAGGGTTGCAGCTACGGGACTGTTAGTTCGTTCAATTACTGGGGGGTGGGCACTATGACTCACGTGAAGAATAGTCTGCTCGTCGATGTACTGGCTGGGAATGACAGGGTCGATGATCTTAGACTTGAGCTCCTTTCGCAGCTGCTCGGTGGAGATCTCGGGAGCGTGTTGAGCCGAGATAACGATAGTGTGGACGCGCAGAGGGACAACAGCACCGTTGTCGTGCTTGTACTCCATGGTGATTTGCGTCTTGGTGTCGGGTCGCAGCCATGGGGCGACACCGTTGCGGCGAGCGTCAGACATAGCCTTGTTCAGCTTGTGGGCGAGCAGGTGCGACAGAGGGTGCAGTTCGGGAGTCTCGTCAGTGGCATATCCGAACATGAGACCTTGGTCACCGGCGCCCAGCTCCTCAAGAGCCTTCTCGTAGTGGAGACCCTGAGCAATGTCGGGGGACTGCTGCTCGATGCCGACCAGCACACTGCAGGTCTTGTAGTCGAAGCCCTTCTCGGACGAATCGTAGCCGATGTCCTTGATAGCATCGCGGATGACCTTCTGGTAGTCGATTGAGGCCTTGGTGGTGATTTCACCGAAGACCATGATCATGCCAGTCTTGGTGGCCGTCTCGCAAGCGACCTTGGAGAGGGGATCCTCCCTCAGGCAGGCGTCGAGGATGGCATCTGAGACTTGATCGCAAATCTTGTCGGGGTGACCCTCACCGACGGATTCGGACTGGAGAGCATGTTAGCATTCGCACCTTTCACAGCAGTACAAGGCGTGTGCCAATGGGCGGGCGGACAAAAGTTGATGCGGTGTGGACTCACGGTGAAAAGAAAAGCGCCGGCATTCTTGGGCTGGCTGAAATGGCTGGTTCCGTTTGTCGCAGGCATTGTGATGACAGGATCTAAGGAGACGGTCTAAGAATTTTACGAGGGGGGAAAATCAGAGAGAGGAAAAAAAAAAAGACAGATCCCAATTCCAATGCAGTATGGGAGGGCGTCAAGGAAGGAGGGGATATGCGAGGTGTGAGTATGATATGGAAGAAGAGGGGAGGAGGAGGAGAGGAAAAGGCGGGAGGGACCTGTGAGACGGAAGTTTTTAAAGACGAGATCGGACAGCAGAGGGGCAGGGTCCTGCTGAGTTTACTATTTCCCTCTCGCTACCGTCTGGCTACATCCGTTGTGGGTATTATGTGCCCCTCCATCCCAATGGCGCAATACCCGTTCCAGTTAGGCTAATCCTTAAAGTGCTTAGTAAGGGTACGCTATTTAGTACGGTACCTGAGCACCTACTAAGAAGAGGCACCCTTTGGGCACGTTGGGGGAGGTTCCTGGTGGCTACTTATGAACTAGCTGAATTTTCCAGCGGGTTGAGATAGCGGTATCTTGAGACTAAATACATATGTATCTGTCTACCTACGCTGTAGATACTTACCTTAATCCCTGTATTACACGAAGCAGGTAGCACCGTAGTCCAGCTACTTATGCTGCCCCTCGGTTTGATGCAGTTGGCTTTAATTAACAAATACTTCCCTCTGAGATCCCTATCACCAATGGGAAACCAGGGACCCCGAAATTTCTACAAGCAATACAGGAATGTCTGCAAATTCTAGTAAAAAGCAAAAGAGGCCGTTTGTTTACAGTAATACAGCAGTATTTGTTCGGCGGTAGGCAGTGGTGTAAGTGTTGCTTCGGACATGACCCTATCGGGACGTGATCTGGTACGCTATCGCTCGATGTGAGCCATGCGGGACCTTTCTTTGTTGATCATATCTCGTCGTTATTCATATCATTTGCCGGCCGGTCTACGAACATGTCTATCTAATGTACACTAGGTGCAGTGTGTACGTGGCTGCACTGTCCCGTACACAGAACACCAACAGTAGTAGTATTCTCGCCCACTCAGCCTTCATCTTTGATAGGGTGGAATTACCTCTAGGATTAGCTAGGATTCTCACCGGTGTGGTCAGCCCGCAGGTGACGGTTCGGCTTCGGGGGATTCTCGCCGGCCCGTCAGTTTTCGGCGACACCTTGCTGATCCCTGATCCCGCACTCAAAAAGCGCTGGCGAATGGGTTCGGAGGTTTCGGCAACTATCTGGTGTAGAATAGTGCATATCTACACGTACTGTAGGAATACATAGCTGGGGAATGCCCAGGGCAATAATATCACCGAGCGGGTTGCCAGCCATGCTGGGTCCAACCAGCGGTCTGCGTTGCCATCGTTGTTAAGCCGAGCCGGCTAGCCATTTCTCATGCCGCTGTACTCCGTACCCTAGAGACAAAAGGAGGTAAGTTAGCACAAGGTTGCTAAGACATAACCACTCCGAAGCCGAATCTCAGGGATACATATATAGAGACGATAAACGCACCGACCCGGGTGATTTCGAGCTGTTCATTTGAGGGACTCAACTAGTGCTGCTCATCCCATTCAGCAGCGTTACTCGTATTCTTTTCCAGACACCGGCTGTCTGCTATGGCTTGGGCTAGTTGATCAGCTCAGCACTGTACTCACTGCTGTAGCCTGCATATATCGTAGATGGATCTTCATATCGTCTATCCAAAAGGGCTCTGTGTCGCACCGCTGTTGTTGTTATTGTTGTTGATATTCGCAGTCCGAAGAACGTCATAGGTTCTGTCGTGAATGCCGTGATCTGCGACAACATCGTCATGTAGAGAGTCGATTTTCTGATTTCTGATTTCTGACTGTATCGCGCCTGCAGTCCTGACCAGGGGGTCGTGGTACCAATGCTTACTACAATAAGTACCACCTAGCAGTAAGTATTTTCTGCAGTCTTGTTAGACCGAGACCCGTTTACGATTCAGTTGAGCAAGGAGAATTTCGGCAGGCAGGCGGCGGCAGGCCGTAGTGGGAATTATCTCAATCCAGTGCCAGCGCAGCTCAGCTAAGACCCCCACTTGATCTGACATGCAAAGGTGGGGTCTTTCTTCTTCTACCCCTCCAAAAAAAGTTCTAGACAGCATCAGTGCACTCAGCAACCAGGATCAAACGTACATAATCACATATAGTATCATTCAAGATTATACAGAAGCGCACGGCGGAAGCACCCGCACACCCAAACTGCGATACCACCTCGTCTCGAGCTTCGATAAGGCAGAGGAACAATCGCGACTCGATTCTCTTCCCTCCACAATCCAGCTCCGAGCCGGGCCTGTGCGGGCTGCATGAGACTTGAAGGCGCAAATACAGGAAATATCAGAGAAGCAGAGAAGCTTTAGATCGGGCGCCTACCGAGTTGCTGCTTGGCCGCCTCAAAGCCGGAACAATCTCCGTTACTGAACTGGACTGAACAGAGTATCAACTCAAGCCTTTATCCCACATAGCCTGACACTTTCAACTCGCCGTCCGTCATGAGCAAGTTCGGCGTGATGGTGATGGGCCCGGCGGGGGCAGGGAAGGTTCGTAAAATGCGTATAATCGTGCCCTCATAGTCATTCATCGCAATTGTGACTTCGTGGTACCGCGACTTGATTAGCTAACTGCGCATCCTGAACCAAAAAACAGTCAACATTTTGCGCCTCGTTGATCACACACCTGCAGCTGAACCGGCGGTCCGCCTTCTATGTGAACCTTGATCCCGCAGCCGAGACCTTCGAACACTCGCCCGACCTCGACATCAAGGATCTCATCTCCCTCGAGGATGTCATGGAGGAAATGGGACTCGGCCCCAACGGCGGCCTGATCTACTGCTTCGAGTTCCTCATGGAGAACCTCGACTTCCTCACCGACGCCCTTGACTCGCTGACCGAAGAATACCTCATCATATTCGACATGCCGGGCCAGATCGAGCTGTACACCCACGTCCCCATCCTGCCCGCCCTCGTGCGCTTCCTCACGCGCGGTGGCTCCCTCGACATCCGCATGTGCGCCGCCTATCTGCTCGAGGCCACCTTCGTCGTCGACCGCGCCAAGTTCTTCGCCGGCACACTGAGCGCCATGTCCGCCATGATCATGCTCGAAGTCCCGCACATCAACATCCTGTCTAAGATGGATCTCGTCAAGGACCAGGTCCGTAAGAAGGACCTCAAGAGGTTCATCAACCCCGACAGCGGGTTATTAGACGACGACCCAGCCGAAGTGGCGAGGAGAGCCGCAGAAGGCAAGAACGCGTTCCAAGAGCAGGAAGAAGATGCCACGGCCGACTTGCAGGACAAGGATGCCCTGATGCGCGGCACCGGCTTCCGGAGACTCAACAAGGCCGTCGCGGATCTGATTGAGAGCTTCAGCATGATCAGCTATCTTAAGCTCGACGTACAGGATGAAGACAGCGTGGGGGCCATCCTGAGCTACATCGACGATTGTATACAATATCACGAAGCGCAGGAGCCGAAAGAGCTGAAGGATGAGGAGTTTGAAGACGTGGAAGAGTGATACCGTGTGTATACTCTGAGCCACCTAATCAACAACTAATGGCATTGAGGGCAGGGGAAAATCAGGCCAGGTGGAAAAAGATGGTGATGCTGGACCATTTCAGAAAGACTTCATTTCATTGCATAGCATAGGCGTTCGGGGTACACTAGGGAATGTCGTGTTATTGATACCAAAAATCAGAATTCAATTGAACCAAATCTGCCCAAACCAGTTACTCCTAACAAACAAGCAAGCAATCGCTCGTCTGCTTCCTCATAACGCTTATGTTGTTCTGCAGCAAAAAAGCACCAAAGACGTTAGGTGATTGGTCGTATCCATAGTCGTAAAATGTCATTCATGCCGCCCTCTCTTCTTCACTTTCCCATCTTTTATCACATGCCCACGCCCTGTCTCAGCACACGAGCATCATCTGCCACTACTCCTACTCCGACCCGAACCCATCGACCCCCTACCACCTCCAAAAGCACCGCCAGCCCCTCCAGCTCCCGCCCCAGCCCGTGTCTGCGCATCGTACTTCTGATACTCGCTGATCCAGATATCCTTGACCATAGCCGCATACACAACCAACCTCCGAGCAACCAGCACCAGATCCGCAATAAACGCCTCGGGCCCGCGATTCCATATCGCCATGAGCACCAGGCCTATCACCATCCACAACACGGCGCGGAAAGCCAGGCGCGTGAAGAAGGATATTGTCCGCTGCACCCAGAGGAGCACTTGGAAGGCCATGAAGAGGAGTGTGAGGACCAGGCCGATGAAGACGAAGTCGGGGGAGTCGTTGACGAGGCGGATGCCGCGGTCTAGGAGGGGTGCGAGGAGAGGTTGCAGGATGAGCGCTGCTTGGCGCGTTGTGAGGAGGATTTGCGTGGAGATTGTGCGGAGCGTGCTTGAGGGATGCAGGACGTGGTCGTGGAGGAGTTGGAGGGTTTGTTCGGGGAGGATGCCTGTTGTTTGGGTTGGACTGTTAGTCTCTCTTTTCTGGTCATCGCGCTGGATGTTGAGTGCTGGGTCGTGGAAGTCGTGGGGGTTGTGGATGGGCGCATGGGCTGGACAGAATTATGCTAGACGTACCTTGTAGGGCGTTGATGATCCAGATATGGTCTGCCTCCATTGTCCTTGTATCTCTCGCGCCCCTCTTGTTAATTTCCCAGCAAGCTTCCAAGTTGTTTCGGTGTTGTTGATAGCTATCGTTGCGTTTATCCGCGGTTGTTGTTTAAGCCTGGACAGATAGGGATGGTTGATGCGCTGTGAATAGGTAAAAGAACAGGCCGCTCTGGCGCTGTGGATGGGAGCTTGAGGCCACGTTTACTGTATCGCTTTGAACACACACACACGGCTAGTTGGAGAAGCAGCAAAAATGAATAGGTGCTAGATGCAAAGGTCGTGGAAAGCGGTGACTTGAAAAAAAAGGAAGGGAAAAAAAAAATGACACCCCCAAAAAGTAGGATACGCGGTTGAATGGAGTGTGTATACACAGACCAGGGGTTTGTTTGGTGCTATTAGTTGTCTTACGCAGTAATACTGTGCAGGTAGGATAAGCAGGGGTTTTCACTGGAGGAGAGCACTTGCTTACGTACACACCTATACTAGGTCTTCCGTAGAGAACCCTGAAAAGGGTTGCAATTCACGGATCACTATCACCGTACTACCTAAAGTTGTGAAATAGCTACGGTAAGCTAGCGACACGTGGAAGTACACCAAGGCATTTCGGATGTTACTGCAGCTGGTGATCTGATCAGATCCAGAGGGAAGCGGCGGTGAGGGGTGGAGATCGCTGTCTGGTGCTTGCTTTCTTCTTAACTCTTCTTCTGCTATAACCCCGCTACACCAATAGCTTCGGTAAAATGGTGCCGCGATCCAAGGAGTTTGGCATGGGAAGGACAGTATTCGACTTTTCCAAGGCCAACTCCCGTCACCTGTCGATGAGTTTGGAATAGGACAGATTATCAGCGTACTAGCTCTATGGTTTCACTATTGGCCTATATCAAATGGGATATTCCGGGTGCTCCTACCTATACGGCGTGCGCTTCTATGAGAGCTGATGCACAAAGACCATCTACAGCTTGTCTACAGCTTACAGATCCCTATTTAGGCACATGAGCTATGACAGAAAGGGACATCACAGATATTGCTTCTGGTTTGCAAAGGGACTTCTTTTCGTATTTGCTTCCCTTTATCCCATTTATTTGTATAGCTGCCTTGTATTATCATGGCCAACCCTTCGCTGGCTAGTGCCCAGTCCTGCCTCACCTAGAAGCTGTTCAGGAGCTTAGACAGCTTCGCGAAGTCGGGAGAACCCAGTCCAGTAACCGGATCCCACCCCTTGGAAGCTTTGAAGCCTACCGTGTCACAACCGGGGTTGCTGCCCTGTGTGACATCGTTGAACACTTCGGGGTGCGCATACAAGATGGGGTTCACGAAGCCCAGCGTGGACTTGCCAGCCTTGAGGCGCTCCTCGTTGACGAGCGTGAGCACGGCGCCCCAGACCGGCGCCGACAGCGAGGTGCCGCCGACGAGGTACCACTGGCCGCCGCCGAGCACGAGCTGCCGGTCGCCCACTGCGCCCACGTCCGGGTACGCGCGCCCGAGCCGGTTGTACACGCCCTTCTTGACCGTCGAGAAGTCGCCGTCGCGCGGGAACTGCGCGTAGCTGTCGAACGGCAGCGTCTTGCCCACCGTGTCCACGTACTTGTTCACCTGCGCCGATTGCCACGGTGGCTGCGGGAACACGTTGCTGAAGCCGCCACCGCTGGGGAAACGCGCCGTCGCCACCTCGTTGAGCTTCTCGTACGGTTTCTCGGCCGTGGCGTTCGAGAAGCGGTCCCATTCGGTGCTGCCGACCGAGAGGACGTAGGGGCAGGAGCTGGCGTAGTCCGGGTAGAATACCTCAGAACCGTCTGCTTTGGTCGGGCAGAAGCCGTTGTCGCCTACGCCTGAATCACCTGATGAGATCACGGTTGTCGTGCCTTGAAGGGCGAGCCTGTAACAAGGTTAGAGGTGTGTCGGGTGCGTACATGGGGAGGTTTGATTTAACTCACTTCAACCACTCGGAACACTGACGCTTCATGTAGAAGTCGGGCAAGTCCGCCTCACCACCTCCGTATGAGATGGAGATGACATTGGTTGGCTTGTACACGCCGCACTGGAGCTGGCCCTTGTAGCCGCCCGGGTTCGGGTCTGGGTATACCGGGTCCATGCACTCGGGCTCGTCGCAGTTGCCCTTCTCACCGAAAGCCGCATAGTTGCAGTAAGATCCGTCGATGGCGTCAAGGAACGTATTCCAGAAGCCGGGGAAAGTGTAGTTGTGCTCGTAGTACTCGTCATCTGTCTGGTACAAGACTATGCCTTGCGGGTAGATGAGAGGCCATGCGGAGTCGAAATCGAGCGATGTCTCGAGACCAACCTCGAGGGGGAAAGGTGATGGTGTCTCAACAGCTCCAATGGCCCCGTCGATCAAACGTTCCTCAGGGTAAGTACCTGTGGGGACCTTCAAGCCACTGGCACCGGTTAGTTGTTAAGCTGGAAATGCAGGCTTCTCTAGACTCACGGGTAGAGAGTCGGGAAGAACACGTCCAAGTCCTTCTTGCTATAGTGGTCGTCAATGCTTTCGAAAATTCCTAGCTTGTTCCCAGTAATGTTGCTCGATGTCTCTGGGATGTTGTATTGGGCTATACAATCACATCAGCATCACTGATCTGATCTGATCTGATCTGATCTGATAGTCCAAAGGAAGAAATCACAAGCCTACCTCGAGTGCACTCTGCGGTAACGTAGATGGAGCACGTCGTCGAATTGGGGTTAGGGAACGCTGGCAGCGCGGTAATGAAAGGCTGCACGTCATCCTTGAAGTCGGTACTGCGCTTCATCTTCTTCTCCTTGCCCGCATGCGCCCTCGTACGAAGCCTGATGCCCGGGGTCACATAGTCAATGTGCTCTTGGATCTTTGCAGGCACATGGTACGACTCGGTGGACATGTCAGTGCTCCCGTCGGTGTGCTCCCACACGTAGAAGTCCGCGAACAACAGATCTTCTACTTCATCAGCCGTCGCGTCAAATTGGATCCACTGAGCAACGCCTGCCTGTTAGCTTCGGTAATATGACAGCCACCGGCTGAGAGGTATGAATGTTGCGGAATTACCTGCTTATTGGCCGATACGCTGATGCGGTCAGCGGAAATGCCCGCATTCTGGAGCCATTCCTTAACAACATCAACACGGGATTGATCAGGAGCGAAGAAGTCAATGACTTCTTGGGTGCTCATGTGCTTTCCGTAGTTCGCGGACAGAGGGTTCGAACTGGTAATCTAGATCAATGGTTGCTCCAACATACAATATGCCACGGAGTATCTCTTACATGTCCATCAGCTTGTCGTGGCCAGCATCCAAATTGGACTGCTTCAAGCCAATGCGCATGGGAAGAACAGACTTGGCCGGCACCTTTGACTTCTTCGTCCACATATGACCCCAATGGGGAGCGTGGCGCTCGTGAAGGGCATGAGTCGACGGAACATCACGCCGCTTCGGGACGGCAGGACTAGCCACGGTCTCAAGGGCCAGGCCGGCCACGAGAGCTGTCAGAAGTGAACCGCCAAACATTGTCTACGATTCTACAGTCGGTGGATACAGAGCCCAGCAGAAAGGAACGCCAAGGGACACCTTCGGTCGAGGCACGCCGTGTTTATATACCTCCCAAGCCATTGCTATGAGCTTCCCTCGAGCAGCGGCTCTCATGTCGTCAGCATGCAGCGCGCATTAATGGCGTCTGCATCCTGGGATCGTCTATCCCGAATTCCAAAGCGCGGATTCGCCAGCGTAGCTATCGCAGCAATCTTATCGGTGGTGTTTCTCTGGGAATATGTAGCTCCCCCATGGTTCTATCGACCATGGCGCCATCTCCGCGCGCTCTCACCTTCTACTTAGGGCTAAGGGGCTTACCCAGATAGGTTGTTGATCATCGGGCTCATGCAGGGCTCGTGGTTGGCTCCCCTGGCAACTCGGAACTCTGCCTAGTCTGTGTACGCTCTGCCTATCCGGTTTCGTTCGTCTGAATAAGCCCTTGTGTGAGCTAGCGGACCCAACTAGCTGAACGGAGCGGCTTAATCTGTGGGGTTGGTATGCCCACATCGTGAGATTCAAGCTTTCCCCAAGCAACCCAAGACATTGGCACTGCAACTGTAAAAGCTTGTCCTTAAGTTGACCCCGCGACCGGGACACAAAAGCTTCGAAATACAGCTGTAGGCTTGGTTCAAGATCTTGGATATGCTGCTCTTTGACTCGGTGTCCTAGGATTACGGATGTATCCCTCTCTGAGTACGGTATAAGCGAGTAGAATGCTTAACACAATGTCCTAGGTTAATACCGATTCAGCACTAACACACTTCACCACTTGCTTATTCAGGACTAAAAAACACCCACGCTTTATCAAATCATTGAAATACTCCATGTGACAGCTCCATCATCTCGTTTGTCATGTAGTGTAGTGCGATCCTCCGGCGCACCGACAATCACCAGCCCGATTCCGCTTCTTACCCCATCGGACATTTACCCGTATCTCGCCTTGATCTCCAGTTCCTTCTTCATGCGCGAGCGATCTGGCTGAGGTTGAATGTCATGCATGCGCTCACTCTTCCTTTTTCCGACTTTTAATCTCAGTCGAATCGCTCGCGCTCGCGGGAGAGATACTTGCAGATTCCGCAGCGCGTCACGTCGAACTGCGTCATAGTCTTACCGGCGCTTGAGCTCTTGGTCTTGTGCGTCTCGTTTGGTCGAGGCCGCAAAGCGACTTCGAGCTGACTCTTCTCCATGATGTTCTCTAAAACGCATCCCTCGTCCGGGACATTGGCGACGGCGTCGGTGTTAGGGGGCGCCGTCTGATTGTTTTTAGGCTTCGTGGAGTTCATTTTCGTGATATTTTGCCTCCCTCTGTTTCATCGTACTGTGATTGCGACAGAGGCTCCAGAACGGCGTAGCTCGCTGTGGTGTATCAATCGGCTTGCGCTTGATGGCTGATTTTATTAGGGCGTGATCTAAAGCTTCATGTATTTAAACCAACACAAAATCATCGGTGTCGAAGTCCCTGGTTTCCGTGAAAAGCTCACCGTTCATATATCCTTGAAGATAGCATTCACCTATCGATTGATAGGTACCGTCCGCTCGCGGTCTCAGTAGTACTGGCACATTACACCCAAGTAAGATACAAACCATATCTCCAGTCCTCCCGTCTCTACATCCCATGCCTACATTACCCTTTACCGTCGTTATGAGTCTAAGACCCATTTGATGTCTGTCGGATATTACAGATGTAAGTGTCTCTCTTGCGTTATCAACTTCCACTACCGGGTTACCTGGTCCCAGGGCTTTCCATAAATCTTCTAGCCTCGTGCCCTGGACCCGAAAGTCTCGATTTTCGCGGAGCCATGTCCGGAAACCTCCTTCAGGGGTATCCCTTTCGACTGGTCCGCCGTGTGCGACATACAAGAACTCTTGTCTGTAATCATCTATCGGCGCGGGCTTGCTCAAATAACGATCACCACGATCTAAGCACAGGCATCGAATTACCATGTTGAGAATGTGTGAGGCAGAAGTAGTTGATCTGTCCGTATCAGATCCATTCATATCTCGTTTCAATCGCCACCTAGACTGCACCATGGGATAGGCCAGATCATCCAATGATGCGAGCCCGTCAACATGGTCGACTAGGAAGCCTGTGCAGCTCAGCCGTAGCCCGTCATTGAAGAACCTATAGCGAGGTCGGTTATTTCCAGAGGCTATGAACTTGAGGCGTCGTCGAGTACTTGTCAAGCTCCAAACAGGGCCGAAATTATCACCTTGGCTGACTATAAGGGGCACAACAAAAGGTCTTGTTGGGACGCTCCAGTCCGGAACCCAAGATGGCAATTTCCGCTGTTCATATGTTTTGGCACCTCCAGTGAACACTGAAGCATAGCATATGATGTCCAGACTCTCCTGAGTCTTGATCCACCCCTTGACTAGCGAAGTAAAGGTTGATCCCATACCAACGCAGCAGTCAAGTCTGCGAGCGAGTTTCAGGTCTCTGTCGTCCGTAACGGCTCCTAGAACGCCGTAGATGCGGTCCACGGGGTCCGTGACACCATTGCTGCCATTATAAGACATCAGAGCTAGGAGGCTGCTAGTTGCTCCGCTTGGCTTCCGAGTGACATGTTGGAGAACTCGGCGCCGTTCCCATAAAGGCTGCCAAGATTCATGGTCGAGTAAATGGTCGGGCTTGCATAACCACATGGCATATGTCGCATCACACAAGGCTCCGCGGGAGATGTGCTTTCGACCACACCACAGTACGACATTCTTCGGCAAGATGAACTCTTGGAATGTCCACACTCGACGCCACCAGGGCAGTCGAAGCACGAGCCCCAGATCTTTCCACCTACTATCGTCCTCAAGCTTTCTTGGCGTTCCACGCCTACCACCATTGTACTGATTATAAACATCTTCTAGTGTGCTACGCTGCTGCGCGAGTACTAGAAGGAAGTCCATGCCACGGTCAGTGTCCAATGAGACCTGCCTGCTTCGAGAGTCAAGGTTATCACTTTCCTTCCTTGGCCCGAGCCAGACGACAGAGAAAGTGGACAGCTCAAAGATATCTTTTAGCATTCTGATTTGCTCTGCTTTTTCCTCGTCGTCGCCCTGGTTTATGCACATGCAGTCTATCCATAGCCACTCGGTCTGACGGGCTGGTTCATGATCACATAGCAACTTAAGCGCTCCGTAAGCATCCCGAGGGATCCTAAGATGCTCTCCCTCAAGTAATAAGGATATCTCATCTTCTTTCTTACCCCAGGTGTAAGAAATGGTCGTATATGGTGTTTGCCCGCGGTAGAGGTCAATGACCTGCCAGGTGACTGCGAGCGTGGCGGAACTGTGACGGCTAGGAGAGACACGAATCAAACGGATCTCATTGGGCTTGAGTTGTTGGTAGATGGGCTTTCCAGGATCTTTGAGCCCCGCCATGACCAGCGGGATCCGAGGTCCGTTTTAAAAGAGGTCTGTGAAGCACAAGAAACAGCTGCAACGATGAAGATAGAAGCCATGAACATGTGAATTTTGAAAGCTCAACCTCATACAAACTGATCCTTTTCAGGTAGAATATAAGTGCCAGAAGACTGTTTAAGGCGACAAGCTTCACCTAGGTGCTTACGCGGGGTACGGCCAATCCTGCACTGCCTCAATTGTTCTCAATACTGTGTATCTAGTAATCACTTTGTACATGCTTCAACTTAGATTCTTACTATCTACAAGCTTTACTCTTTCATGAAGCCGATTACGATTATATTGTGCTTGACCTAGAGAATTCCCTGTTCGTGATATTGTTCCACGTCCTTAGCATGGTAACTCGTTACAGTAAGTACAGAGAGGCTAAACTCGGTCCCTGAGCTCCAATATCTGAGTATGTATGACTAACCCCTTTAGTCATTACCTCGTATGTTGACAGCCAATGACCGATCTAGGCCGGGCTTAGTCATATGGCGCTATGTATATAACCTCAATTACGGAAATAAGAGGCAACTAATTAGCTGCAGCGTATACTAACAGCATTGTTAGGACATAGACCCAACTTACCGCAGCAGCTCTCTTAGTTGGTAGGTATTCACGGAGTACATAATGTTACCGTGCCGAGAGATATGGAGAATAAAAAGATAAGCAATTTACTTTCTCTAATTCTCTATTCTGGTCCTCTCCTATCACCAACACCCGACAAGCATCACACTCTCTCTGTATTGACGCCTACTGATTTCGCCTCCCTTGCCCTCTCAACTTCGTACAAATCTGCTTGCTTCAAGCACTATCTTCTCCCTTTCACCTCTGCTAACATGCTGAGGCCAGTCTTGCTCACATGTTTGTTCATACTTGCAACATATTTATATCTGAAGCTGCGCTACAAACGTTTCACCCAATATGCATCTCTTCCACAACTTCCGCCTACTCTTCTACTGGGCCATTTAAAAACTATGGACGAATACATCCGGCGCGGGGCAGCAGACCGCCATCCTGGTAATGTTATGACTGCTTGACAGGAGAGCCATATCTCATTCTGATTCGTGCCCAGACTATATCTTCTCAGACATGCATGAAGCTCTTGGCAGACCGCCATTGATGTTCGTGGACCTTCGTCCTATCAATCGCCCGATGGTTCTCATAACGAATCACGAAATAGCTGAGCAGGTGTCCAGAGCCTCCGAGCTTTTCCCAACGAGCCCGCCCAAATCTTTTCTCAAGTACCTTGAGCCTCTCATCGGCCCAACTTCCATTCTTGCGTCTCATGGCGATGAGTGGAAAGTGCTCCGTAAGAGGTTCAGCCCAGGCTTCGCTCCAAAGCATCTAGGTACCCTCCTACCGTGTATCCTGGACAAGACTTCGCTTTTCATATCGCACCTCGATCACTTTGCGCGCACCGAGGCCGAGTTTCCACTGGTCCCTCTCGTTGTTAATTTGACGTTTGACATCATCGGATCCGTCATCATGGATGTCGACCTAGAAGCTCAGCACCTAGACTCGTCTAAGCAAAGCGAGCTCGTTCGACTTTACAGCGAACTTCTCGCTACGTATAATGACGATAAGGCTGATTATCCGTGGTGGCTCATGCCCAGAACCGAGATGAAGCGCCGTCAATTGGGAAAGCGCATTGATGGGCTCATTAAGACCGTTATTCACCAAAATTTAGTTAACAAGAGCCGGAAGCTTGCTGTCAGCGACACATCCCGTAGTATTCTTTCCCTAAGTCTGGACGACACAGAATCTCTTTCATCAAAACTTATCGATGTGACATGTGATCAACTAAAGACCTTCTTACTAGCGGGACATGATACCACAAGTGTGACTCTCGCTTGGGTATTCTATGAGCTCTCTCTCAACTCGACTGGATTGGCCAAGGTACGCGCCGAACTTAACAG
Organism: Xylaria sp. FL0043; assembly: GCA_022578865.1. Taxonomy (NCBI): domain Eukaryota; kingdom Fungi; phylum Ascomycota; class Sordariomycetes; order Xylariales; family Xylariaceae; genus Xylaria; species Xylaria sp. FL0043. The sequence goes on from MU397263.1 coordinate 407,394, forward strand.
TTTGTTTGGCACTGATGCCAGTCCCGAAGCCATACGGGCTAGGCTCTTGTTACCTGATGGTGCAGCGCTTCTGCAGAAAATGACATACATATCCGCAGTCATCAAAGAGACCCTACGACTGCATCCACCGGCTGCTACGGCTCGCATGTCGGAGCATGGCACCGGCTTTTCAATACATACCCCAGAGGGCCAAGAATACTGCCTGGATGGAATGATCATCTATAATTGCGAAACTATACTACACCGTGACGTCTCAGTTTATGGGGTTTCTGCAAATCAATTTGTTCCAGAGCGCTGGTTGAATGAAGGAGATGGCACGCTGGAGGCAGATTCGACAACGCGTAGAGTACCAGCTAGTGCCTGGAGGGCTTTCGAGCGTGGCCCGCGAAATTGTATTGGCCAGGAATTCGCGACCATGGAGGCTCGTGTTATAATTGCATACATTGCCCGTCGGTATGATTTTACTAAAGTTGGTTTGGGCGAGGTAGTACGTGATGGGGATGGTCGCTTGATGAAAGACTGCGAGGGCAATTTTCAGGTCAAGTCGCCCCTTTATAATGTAAGCCTCCCACGTTTCAGGAAAACTTGGTTGGTGGTCTGTCCAATGCTGACGAGTTGATCTAGACCCGACAGGTTACATCGAAACCTGTCGATGGAATGAGGGTCAAAGTAAGAAGGGCAGTCTACGTGAGTTAGCGGCTCATTGCACTTAAACAATGTCTGCCGTAAGAACTGGGAAATTTCATTTCCTGCTAATGGGTTTACCGTCTAAGCCGCCATATACCTCCCACAGGTACCTATACCTTGGGGTTCATTTCCCAGCTTTCCAAAAGAGTGCTGCTGTCAAAAGGAGTGGAGACGAGTACTTGCGTAGCAGAATTCATGGTGTATTTCAGGATAATTAGAAGGGAAGAATCTACCCGTTGGAGACGGGGGAAGAGGAAGATACATATAGGTATGAGAGTGGAGTGTATCCGGCTCCCTTACTTCAACAGCTGCCAAACTCAATGCTTTTCAGGTTTATGGCCTGTTGGTTTAGCGAGTATGTGTTGCCTGCGGACCCGCTCATCTTACGCATCATTATATCGAAGTCTTTTAAGTCTAGGACCTACTGTGTGACTAGTAAGTGTAGATGGTGAAGTAGTGTAAGTGAGCCGGATGCATCAGAGACCAGCTACCAAGTGGCTGCACGGTACGGAGGTTTTGGCCAAAATCAAGTGGCATGCTTGAAGTAGAGTCACAGTGCGAGTAAGTGACAGCCACTGACAGAATAACCTAATTAGGAAAGACCTCAGCACCTGCTAACAGCCCGATCCGACGAAGCGCCAAGTTGTGTCAGTCCGCTTGCGGCCCAAGACATTAACGACCCAGCTGCAAAGCTGCTGTAAGCTACTACTTATTCTGGTTAGATTGATTTTTATACCGTATAAAAGCTTATATATTAACACGTTATATAGAGTTTGAGCATGCCACTTAATTTTGGCCAGAACCTCCGTATGGCGGAGGTGAAAAGGGTAAAAGGAATCACGAAGGACAAAGGTACAAATAAGATAAACCGGCAGTTTTAGCTTAACTTCATTGAATTGGGTTCTCATTAATTAAGTCGATTGCTTATCTGGAGGCTTCAGAAGTAATAGTATAGCGTATTTCTGAACACCTGATAACCCCCGGTGGGCGCCATGGTCATAGGACTCACTTTAGTAAAATCACAGATTCAAGGCTCGGACTCAGCACAAGTGGTCACATTTGACCTTGATCACCACGTCGCAGCAAGTGAGTGTGGATCAAATGGGTTAGAGTTGTCATCAAGTTGTCAAGTCAGCATATATGGTGATAGAGAACGACTGGCAGTACAGGATTTGGAGCTAGAGATAACAAACGTCTATGGGTATCACAAGGGCTGAATACAGGGCTTGGAGAATGACTCCATATGAGAAGAATATTCTATGAGCTCAATGACCCTTAGCCCTCCAAAAGACTCTCTGTCCCTTGGGGGGCTAACTAGTCTCTATATACAGGAGTCCTGCGTACCTAAACCTCCATTATGAGAAGGTTTAGCCGTATGTCTCAGTCTCTGAATAGCTTCATCCGAGACAAGCTGCAATTCGGCTTTATACCTATGATACAATGAATATGAATACGAAAGATCATGTAGTTTGCGGGCCTCGCATAGGTGACCTCCCGTCAGCGCGTAAGCTTCCGTATAACATTATGACAGGCGATTCTGATATGGCTACATGATTTTTTCGGAATGTCTTTTCCTACGGAGAGAACAATATGCCTGCCCGTGCACTCTGGCTCGAGTTTAAGGGTGACAAGGGGGTGCCGCTTATTCGATAACTTTACTTTATTTTCGTCAAGGCCCCAAAGAAGAACAACTTATCAAGCAGAGTCGTAAACTCATGAGTTGTACCTTTTCACTAAGCGGGTAGGGGTGGCGAGATATGGTGTCTGCATCCGTTTCTTGACAACAGAGGTGGCAATCAACTAAATATCGTGTCTCACGCGAATCTGGGTGTCTAACTACCAGTGAAGAGCTTTTAATCAAGTCAAGTAAGCTCTTTGTATCGTGACGACATGCTAGGCGCGTAACGGAGGCAATCATTGGCGAGCCTGTTAGTATGCTTTTTGTATAAAAATGGCTCCTCAAGTGAGCTGATGCGCCTTTAAATAAACCGGAGGTGAGGATGGTTTGTTTTGTTATATATAGGAACAAGTCGAACAAGCGGCTCTGTTTAAGCATTTAAAGATCTTAGTTGCTATATAATGAATATATTACCTAGCTGGAGTATATACAACAATATAATTAATCCTTAACGAATAAGTCTTGCTTTACTTTTAACACACTATTATGCTCTTATGAGCAACTATTACTATTTAAAATGCATATTACTATTTCTGCTATTAAGAGCATGACCGCATTTGCACAATAGATTATAAGTCGTGTATTGCGTAGTATGCCCTCGTCTACGAGATATACGTTAAACTATAAGGACCGGGTGAAGAGCTAGATTCCATAATATCAGGCACTGCCTGGGCTGGGTGTGGCCCGTACCACGTTCAGTAGCATCAAGTACCAACGGAAAGCGTTGCTTAAAACGCAAGAAGTGATATATCCAAGTTAAATCATGTAGCGATGACTTTCTGTCGATTGTATCACCTGACTAAAGTTAGACAAGCATTGTAACTGTTCTTACTAGACGTCCAGATCTGTCAGGGGCTAGGGTCACATCTAGTAAGAAGGGACCTAGTAGGGTGGTCATAGCTCTATTTCGCGTATATAATAGCTGGGTTCCCCCTTAGATCTAGTTAGAGGAGCCCTAGGAATCAATAATATTGAGTCCCTACCATATACTTCTACCTAACAGTGTCCTACCTGTGGTCTAACCTCACTCTGGATACTAAACAACCTAACAAGATCAATGACGTAGCTATAAATGATTGAAAGATAACGCAGCAGAAGTTTACTAGGTCTTGGTAGTGGCCTACTATATAATGTACCCCCATGAGGCTTGAATCGGGCTAGCTTCGCCTCATTCGGATATGTAAGAGTCTGGCTGCACCAGCATTACATCTCCTTCATTCCTAGCTGGGGTGAATGAGTGTCAGAGGCTAGGATTACAGTGAGGTAGAAGAGACCTAGCAGGGTGATCATAGCTCAGTTTTGTCTATATAATAGTTGGGTTTCCCCCTTAGATCTGTCGAGAGGAGACCCAGCAACTAATAACATTGAGTCCCTACTTTATACTATAACTGCCAACAACGTACCTGTGACCAAAACTTCACTCTGGATACCAAATACCATCACAATGAGATGTGACCCGAGCAAGCAGACCCCTTGAGAAGATAACGCGACAATACAGTTTTGAGTAGTTAGGCGTCGCATATTATCAGCGCCAGAAAACACGACAGCGAGAGCTGGGATATGTGTATCAGAGCAACGTATCAAACTATTAGTGTCGTCACAAGGGGTCAGGCTACTAACAAAGCTAAGGAAGCGGTCCATGCGGCTCGCTGACAAATTGATAAGCTGGCTGACTGTTTCTTGACAAGGGGCAGAGGTGGTATAGATGAGTAATAATCTTAAGGGGACATAATTAGTCCGCTTGTCGCGTCGGTCAGATAGTGTATCGCAATCTTTCGTACGCCCTGGTTGAGCAGCTTCTCTCTCTCTCTCTCTCCTCTGAGGGCTGCAAAGACAAGCCTTGTATAGTATATTTTAAACATATAAAATAATGATATAATTCAGTGGCGTAACGGTAAGACGAGCTATGTCTAGTACCGGCTATGAAAAGCGAGGATGCGTAGGCTTACCTTCAAAACCTCGTTGAGTTGATCGGTTACGGTAACCACCGCATCCCTCCTTTTCATATCAAAACCCCAAGTTCGAGCTTAGCGCGAACCCAGGGCGGCAATACCCGAACTAGCAACGACTTCGGGGATTCTGGCCGGGGATTTGTACGCTTTGGTCTAAAGACTCCGCCCGAAGGAACTATCCGCCTAACTATAACGTTCGTTGAGCCTCTTTGTGTATGCGGACGCCGGAGATTGGAGTGCACCAATTCACCCCACATGGGCCTATAGTGGACCAGCCAAGATGCCGCATCGCGTATGACGATTTGTCCAATCAGAAGTGGGAAAGATGCAGGTGTTGTGATCTTAGCCCTGTACTTGATATATTCACTTTCCATGCCCCTGGGAATATAGCTCTACCAGGGACTGAAACGCGTGGACTGTTATACACGAAGTAGGCATGGGAGCGTCGCGATGAACATTCGGTATATAAGGCCGTTCCGTCTTCTCAGTGTAGATAGAATCTAAACTTCTCTAATCTCAAGCCATTCATTACTTTTGTTCATCTTTCACAGCAACATTGATTGAATATTCAATTTTTGATCTTGAAATACTTTGACTACAAAAAGCCGAGATAATGCATAGCACCAAATTCTTTCTTTTCAGCTCTTTTGCTATCGGGGCCCTCGCCCAAAACTTCACCAATGCATGCTGCTCCAGCTCATGGCTTGCCCTTGAGGCGGCTGCTCCCCAGCCCGCTTCGTATATTCGTTCGATTCTCCCAGACCCTGTTAGCATTCTGAAAGATCCTGCTGGATACGCGAGTGCCCTGTGCGAAGCCGCTGCCGAGTTACCTGCTTCGGAATTAAGCGGCTTTGAAGATTGGGGCCAGTCTCTCCTCAGCTTCGCCTCTGTGGAGATCAAAAGCTATGATGCGCTCATCCCATGCTTCGCTACTGGATATGACGTTGTGACTGCAAGCCGCTATATCAACTCCATTGTCTCGCAAACAGCTCCGCTCTGCCAAGAGACCGGATCTGCGACTGGAGGGAGCAGCACATCCACTGGAGTCCCGAAGATCACATCGGCACCGACGCTATAGAGTACCAGGATGGCAGCCTATACAATAACATCAGTACGTCAAATGTTCCTAGTCACCTTTGCGATTAAACTTGCTGTTCTTTAGCCGGCGCAGTAGGCGCCATTGGCTCCTTCGCTATTACAACTCCATTGCTGACAACCGATTAGCTTTAAACCGCCGAGCATGCCTCGAACCGGGCTGGATGGACAAAGACAGTGGCGGCTCGTTTGAACCGTGCCCATAGAGCGGGACTCACCAGAGCTGCCGAGGCTTCTTAATTAATGAATGAATGTATTATATTCACATTGCTGAGTTGACCAGCTAGGAAACATAATGAGATGAACATTAAATGAAGCCTGTGTTATTTAACTCTGGGCATAGAAGTACTGGCAAGATCAAAAAAAAATTATGAAAAAGAAGCGATGTCAAGCAACTCCCCGGGAAAGGCTCGAACTTTCAACCTCCTGATTAACAGTCAGACGCGCTAGCCAATTGCGCCACCGAGGATGATTGGTCGAGGCGATTTTATCTTGGGTCATAATATCTCGCATACTGCCGAACTTCTGCCGCGCCCCACGATGGGTGTATCGCAAGACAAGTCAGTAGAAGCTTGCATGCCAATTTTTAAATGCTCAGTTCATTATCATCGACGGTGTCCTATCACGTAGGTGACCGGGGAAAGAAATTCCAAGATGTCTAATGTTGATGTGCTTGGACTAATCCTCCGCTCGTGTGGTAACGATAAATACTGGCGTGTGCTACAGCGATTCGATATTTCCGCGACAAACAACGTCATTCAATGCGAAGCATAAGATGTTTCGATGTGATACTCCCGGGGGCGGGGGCGCATTGTTGGAAGTTTATGAAGCGGAAAGCTTGCGAAACATAGAGTCCGATCTGTCTCGAGCGATAAGTAGTGCGGACCTCCAATATATATCGATGCCGTCACGAGAACATATATGATAATGTGACAGAAATTCATGATTGCTGTGAAAGAGGACCGAAGTTTGCCCTGCATTAGCTGGGACTGGCTATATTTTAAGAGGTATCGACAACTGCTTAAACAATGTAACCAGCAACAAAAATCTGGTATAAATACATCCCAACAAGCTCTACTTACAACTGGTCGTGGCTTCTTAGTCGGGCATTAACCTTCGTGTACAGCAAAAAATCTCTTTCCGCTGCACTATTCTCTCTTTGTGACTCTGCTCTATCTGGATCATTCGTCGCTTGGTGTCTTCTTGAAGGCAGCGTTCCATTTCTCTCAGCTCTTTCATGGCCGAAGGGTTGGGTTCAATGTCGGAAGATTGGCAGTTGTGATGAAGAGGTGCAGGATTCCAGTCATAGAGCATTGTTGTGTATATCATGGCACCCGGACAGCTCGGCGTTGGCGTTGGACAGTCTGTTTCATCTTCAATGTATGCTGTTTCCACCGTTTTTAAAGACGTGTCCCAAGGCGAAGATGGAGGCGGAGACGATTTCCTTATTTGTGCGCACGAGGCTCGAGTATGGCTAATGTTTCCAGCAGCTGTGCCAGCAACCATGAAGACGTCATTTTGGCATGACGATACCGAGACAGACGAAAGAGCTCTGCTGCGTACATCTTGAAGCCTCTTGAACTCGACAATCCATTCATCTTCAGGATCGCAAAAGCAGGGCAGCGGTCGTTGAAGCGCTTGCAGTGACCCCTGGGGCCCAGACTACGACTCTATTGTTAATCGTTGTCTTGATAAGGAGTATAGAGATAGACGTACATATTCCCTACATTCAAGACAGCTGTCCAAATTGGCACGATTGTTCAGGAGTTCGCGCGAAGGGATGCGGCATTGAAGTGAATCGCAGTCCGAATGACTCCAAAGGGAGTCCATGTTGACAGCTATGGGAGCTGCAGATATGAGCAAGCTTAGCATCTAAAAGATCTTAGAGGTATTCTTTATACCACTCGATGCAATGAGTATACGCAGCTGATACGTCGTGCCGTGACTTTTGAAATTGCCCAAAATGGAAAGCCTGACGTGAATTATGCGAACGAGAGTTGGAGCCACGGACCACGACCCGAGGCCTTGTAAGAGAGATCTATTGGTTCAATATTTAATAGGCATAAGCTCGAATTCAGTTAGCTCCAGTCCAAACTTCTGATGGTTGCCGTTTTCCTGCTAGGTCAATTTCAGGCCAATTAGACACATGAACTCCTCGTCGCTTACACTAGTCAGTCGCCGTGGGTTGCTCATCCCCTAGATCATTGACATCGGTGTGACGGAGTTGTCGTCTTGGCAGGCAATAGTCCATGCTTTGACCCCACGTTTTTTCTCCTCACACATTTCCCATCTAGATCAGCATGGCATTTCAATGATTCCCGTACCCTAGTATCAATCGATATTCACCAGTTTTCATTCACTGATCTCACTCACTGCTAACAAGTATCATGCCCGCTCAGCTCCATCTGCTATTAGTAGTTTTTAGTAAGGGCCATAGGTCCCCGATACCACCCACTGTCCCTTGAGATCTGGCGGCTGGTCCAGCGCCTCACGAGGGTACAAAGGCCGGGCAAGGCTAAAAGGCGCAGATGTACCTACAGGGTTGGAAGAATGAAAGACAGGTCGCTTCGATGAGTGTACCATTGAATCTATGTACTCTTTCCCCGTTTTCTCGCCCAATTGAGATTACTATTCAAGGCCTTGTAGGCCTAGCTGGCCAACATCACGGGTGTACCTAGCCAGACTATCAATTGAGGCTCACGCTGCCGTCGATACAGCGTTTAACCAACGATGTACTTCATTACTCGATATACAGTTGACGGTATGTGAATCAAATAGCGCTGATTTTTCTCCTTAATATCAGGGATTGAGTATGCTCGTTGATCCCAAACCCCCGATTCTAAACAATATATTGTCTCTCACGGCTAACTGAAAGGGCTTGAACCATGCCGGTCATAGAGATTGTTTCACTCATAGATTGTCCTTTAATGCGATTGGCAAGACAAAGCCCAGACCTAGTATTGCATAAGTTCACTATTATTGTTCCTGAGTAGTGTTCTTGCTGAGACAAAGGCTATTGTTCACATTTGCTATTGTATCTAAGATCTATAAATACCAAGCTCACGCCTAATCTCTCCTGTGAAATGATCATACAAGCTCAACAAACTCTTACCATCTACATCTACAGGAAGCACCATCTACACTTATTGCCGACAATGTGTCATATTTACAGCCCATGCGGATGCAGATCTATCTGTAACACACACGCGAGTTCATGCGAGGTTTCGTGCCCAACCGCACGACAGGTAAGCGAAATCATGGGGAAGGCGGCAGGGTTCGCTGTATACGCAGACGCTCTCCTTTCCGAAATTGTCCGGAAGCGAGAGACAGGTGAGTCTTCAGAGCAGAGCTTCATCGAACTCCAGGTCATGCATGAACAGATCGCGTCTTTAGGCCGCGACTTGCGCGACATCTTACTCCGTCTGGACTCGTCTTCCTATAGCGCTCTGGAAAAGGATGAGATGGTGTGTGCGAATCTTCATGACCTGTTTGGCTGGCAGGTAGCAGATCTTCAGCCACTTCGGACCTGTCCATCTCACCAATAGATTGAGCTGCACTATCACAGAACAAGTGGACGAGTAGCATGTATTACCTAGCAGATAGAACCGTATTCTAATTTGATGCCATTTCCCTCCTACCCCTCAATCATACGTGATATCCTGAATAATCTGTAACTGAGTGTACTATACTGGGCCGAAATGAACTAAGTCGTCAGAGATGCATTAGGTGACAACAAGTATTAGCTTGGTATGTTGCCACGATATAGTTGATAGCAGCAGAGCACCTAACAGAAGAATAGAAAAAAAAAAGATAAGTATGCTGAATTATAGAAATAGATTATCCCGTTACGGCTTCGTGTCTTACTACACATGGTATGATATAAGTGTATTGTGAACATTCAAGGGTACAAGACCAGACTGTCTAAATAATCCAAGTGATTTCATGGTTTTCTCCAGAGGCACTGTCGCGGCACTTTTATCGCCCCAATCTGACTTAACTATAGCGAGCTAGGTGGTAGTTCGCGGATGCCGTGGGAGGAGGGGCAGAAAATTCAAGCTCCTGACGCTGAATTCCCAACGCCGAGATTCCGATCTGATTTCTCAATGTTTTGATAATAGACATCTTATACAGTAGCTCCATCATCCCAACAACTTTCTGCATTGACTGGCATCAGGGGAAGTCTCTTGCCTGGCTTTGTGTGGGTATGCGAAGGTGCCGACAGTATCTCAAGTGCTCACAAGACCTATCTTTCCTGCAGTAATGCGATCAAGAAGCAATGCGTTTCCAGCTGATAGAGAAGAGGGCTTTAGCTCTTGGCTCGGGTGAGGGATAACTCGTATCATAACGCCACTGAGATGACCAGTATTAAGAGTTTCGTGTTGCCGCCCACTTCAATGCAGCAAGACTGCAACCGGACCAGTTATCGAGCAACACGTCCTACTTGCTTTGATGCTGCGTCGTCTGAGCCTCTTCAAGGTTACTTCCGGAATAGGCAGGCTGAGAGAGATAAGCGTAATCTGATTGGACTGCTAGCTACGTACAGTGATTTCAACAGTGCATAACAGCGGTTGGCGGCTCCTACCTTTCCACTGTCTCATACACACTGTGCTGCTGTGTTGTAATATCTTAAGGTATCTACACCACCAAACCATACGCCCCGGCCACGTATGTAGTGCACACACTGAAGTACTTGGCCAGGGAATATGCCTGAACATGATAATAAGAGGCGATTCTATGGATTTTTGTCTTGCACTTGCAGCAGTCTTGGAGTGCTTCTAAAAAAAGTGGCGCCATGCACGAGCGTTTCTACACTCGATGCATTGATCTCCAATCCTGATTTCGGTCGAATGAAAGCGTCTGCGCCCGCCCGGGGTTTCCCGCTCTCAGGCCTTCCCAGGTGGACGGGAACTTTGGTCGATCAAACAGGCACACGGCTCGGGCGGCCGCATTTGGCCTGGGCCATTAATTAGAAATTCAAGCGCCAACGTCAGATCCTCTGCAGGAAACAAAACGTGCGGCCTCCCGGGCCATTGTCCAAGGAACCGTTTGGTGTATCTACGCATCTTCGGACACGGCGACATGGGTGGTGGATGAAGCAGCTAATACATGCGTCATGTAGATGGCAGAGACGTACATACTGAAGCTGCATCAGTATGGCATGATCCATGACTGAGAATCTTGACAAAATGCCCTGTGATGGTCCGGTAGAGGGTGGCTTACCGAGGTGGCTGATGTGCTTGGGAGCGCACTGGCAATTGGCTGAAACGGTGAGCCTGCAGAGGCTCCAGCGTGCTGCTGCTGCCCGTTGTATGATGCCGAAAGCGCTGGCGTTCGTGTAAGACGATTGGTTGGTGAAGTGGGGAATCAATTAAAATTTTACGCGTTAACGAGACGCGAATCTGTCGCGCTGGCGACGCGCCATTGAGCGATCTCCACCAGCAATTATAGGCACTCCTCGTCATCGCTTACCCAGGCGTCCCCCTCTCGTTCGCTCAGCTAGACATTACGCCCGCTGGTGGTGGTGGCCGTTGTAAAAGTATCACCACTGTCCAGCCATCCATCGAACCGTGCTGGAAATAGACAGAGTATGACGAACCCGTAATTACAGGGCTTCCCCCCCAAGCTATGGTTTATGCACAGAGATGTTATATTAGACATGAGACCTGTTGCCTGAGTGCGCGCACCCCGCAGAGTGGTCTCGGGGGGGCTGCATAAGATCCTAAATGATAAAGCTTCTTGTTTTTATATCCAATTGATTCAATCTCTTTCCATTGTTGAGGATATAAAACGCTGCGAAGGGAGATGTTTTCTAGACTCGTCTCAATCTAAGCTACAGTAGAACAGCCAGGTTGAAGCAGAACCACCATACAAATCTTCATGGAAGGATCCCTGATATGATAATGACGACGACGACGATGATAATTGAATTCCAGGTAGATCAGCATGAGTTGATAGATGAGCAGCCCCAACGAGAGCCTGTCTTATGATGCCATGTCCGGAGGGAAGGACGACGAAAGAGGTATAGTTGAGAAGAAATTGGTTACCCGGCCATCAGCCAGATCGAGGGTCATCGGGAAAACAGTCCATGGCGCTGACGTCGCCAGAACCAGTCGGACTACGAGGGATTGCCTTCCAGAACATAGCTAAAGCGGGTTACCTAAGATCGAGAAGGCTCGAGACTATATAGCATGAGGCTTATTAATAGGCGCTGCTGAATGACGGCAGTGAAGGCGACCCTGCTGATCCTGTGCTTCCTTCTCCCGACCAGGAGCTGGGTAATAATCGGCACGGATAACTAGGGGAAGGGGAAGCTCAAGAGTCCTCGCGGCGCTGGTGCTGTTCGGGTCAAGATTACAACCATGCAGCCAGACGCCCCCGAATTGACCCTTCTGTCTAGAGGTGGTGGTACGCTAGAGGGAGAGCAGCGTTAAACGCGGTAAGAGAGAGCGAGGTAGTATTGGCATGAAGAGGCTAGGCTAGGCTACATATAGTCGGTCCATCCTGCGTTATCGTTCGGCACTGAGATGGGTCGATCAGGGCAAAGTGGTTGAGTGGTCGCAGGTGTGTCTCTACTTGACTGCCTTAGCGCCTTAATGTACTGTTCAACGTTTGTACTATACTGCCTTAGCTAGGTAGTACTACGCTACTTCCCGTTCGGCACAGAGCATGTGCTTTCTTTTGCTACATGAGTAGATCCGAGATGGATGAAGTTGGTCATGTTAGACCATTTCAGCAGCGTAGAGAAACATATACCTTCTACATATATCTAAGTGGTTGTATCTTGTCTTGGTACATAGGGGTGCTATGGTGCAATACCTTTTCACCTTTTTACACTTCGCTCTATTTACATGGCACATTGCACCACAGGGAGTAGATGTAAATACTGAATCTAGGCTGTGCACTACAACTTACCTCTTCACTACTACTCTGCATACTACACAAGTACTCGTTCTCACAGTCTCTAATCACTTAGGTCTACAAGAGTATAGTGAGTTGATCTAGTGTAGCGTCGATATAGATAATCTATACTACTGTACATAGCAAGTACCGTGCCATGTACTATTGAAGTTGTCTGAGCTTCGCGACGGACTGCTGATTGGCCATACACCTACATGTCCCACTCTTCTGACCGAAAAAACAAAGTGCAAATGAGTGGTACGTATCACTATGAGGATCATGTGGCCGCCGCCTGCTGGGCAGGGAGGGTCCCTGTCATACCCTGTACGGCATCTAGCTCCGCCTGCGCGCACTTTAGTGCACATGGTACCTACGGCTAGTGGCTTACCTTGGGGGCCCCTACTGAGCTACTGAGACTTAGCAGGGAGGTGGTTGTTCCCTTCCCGTCTTATAGGCACATTATTCCTGTCTGTCCATCGCTTGCTTTCCCCCGGTCGCAACTCTTCTCACTCAACATTCCCACTCCCGTCACCTCACCTTGCCCATCTCACGGTCCTTGTCGCTCACAAGAACAATCGCTTTTCACCCGTGCTTTTCGCATTGCAGAATCGACCAACCTTTGCTCAGCCTCGCAAGTACGTTATCGCCATCATCAGAGTAGCTGGGCGCAACAACTCATTGCGACCAAGCCTACATATTGCAAGGCCGACCCCAGATACAACGACCACAACGGCTGGAATAGCTCGCGCACTTGCGCGAACCCTTCCTCGGTCGCATCCATAGTGGCCGGGTCGTTCGGGATTACCAAGTTGTTACCATTATATACATCCTCGACATAGCGCACAGCGCACAGCGCGCGCAAGCCCAGACAGGAGAAGTGAACGACAAAGAGAGAGGCATCGTCGCGCGTTCTTATCGCAATACAATTACATACACATATCCGTCGCTGCGATGTTGATGCCCTCGGCGCTCTCATCATGCGATCTATCGCATCCACATCCACACCCACCCGTTACTCGACTACAGGCCTCACTCTTCGCCTCGCCGCCCGCCAGCCCTCCGTCGACCCCTCATACTACATTCGGCACCATTGTTCACTCGTGTCGCGCCCTTCATTCCATGTTGAGGTCACCGCCACCCATGCCTGCGCAACAACTCGAGCGACCACTCTCTGCGTTACCCACACCACCAATGGGCCATGCGCCCTTCCCTCCCATCAAGATGCGCCTGCGGCCGCGACCACAAGGGACCAACGGGAACCGAGAGGAGCGCTTGAAGATTCGCAAGCGAACACCCGCGCCTCCCCGCGGAATCAATAAGCGCCGTCGCGCTCTTGACGACGACTTGGGTCGCGACGATGATGTCGACAGCGACCTCGACATTAGGAACACAGACCTCGAGGAACCAGCAGATGCGCGTCAAACTACACCTACACCTACCACCCCGAAACGCGCCCGCATCGCTCCGGCCGACCTGCCGCGCGGTCTGGAGCGCTCGGATTTCCACGAGTTGCATGAGCCTACCGAAGAGGAGGCGAGGAAGGAGGGCACAGCCGTAGAGGAAGAGGAGGACGGCGAGAGATGGAGCCTCGAGGATGACCGTGTCCTCGTCGAGCTGATCTGCGAGAAGCTTAAACTCTCCAAATCAGAGTGGCAGGAATGCGCGCGGAGAGTCGGCAAGAGCGAGAACGGAGTAGAGAGGAGATGGAGGACTCTGACAAGAAACGGGGATATCGGGGTCAAGTCGAGACCCCGGCGAGGCAAAGTGCATGGGACCTGGGGGTGATATCCCATGCACCCCGTCTACTATACAAAAGAAAAATCTAAACCATAAGTCGCGTCTTAATTTTGAATGATCACTCTCTTTTCTGCTCTGAACTGGAGCGCTGCCGGCGCTTGAGAATCTTGGACTTGGCGCTCTAGCGGTATATACTATTAGGAATAGGTTTGGCGTTAAAAGATCTGGATATGGAGATGATACCGTGCCTATGGGCATTTGCTTTTATTCACATTCAAACATTAGATAGCCATCTCAATCCAAATAAGATTGAACACCATGCTGGTGATGATATTCCGCGTCTTCGGTGACCCTATCTCCTTGTGATGTGAATCCCCTTCCCCGCCGTTCGTCTTTGACTGTAATCGCATCTTGCATAATACAGGGAGATCTAAGACATGTTCAACGACATCTCAGTCAGGCGCCCCCTCCGCAACCCACAAAGAGCTAAGGGAAGGGGGCAGGAACGAGCTAGAGAAGTCCCGAAACAAAGGGCTCCTTAAGACAAGATATTGAAGTTCCATGGTAATGGCTCCAAGCCCTAACCAAGACATCGCCTGCGCTACACTAAAGTCGGCATGGTGGACGTTATTGACCTATCTATCGACAATGAAGTGGAAACATACGAGGAATGGCTGAGGGAGCGCAACCAGAATCAAAGGGACCTGCCTGTCCGGATTTAGCCCATTTCAGGGTCCTTCTACGATAGCGTTTTGCCAGGATCTACTGCGAAATCGCAGCTGACCGACTGTTCAGCATGTTAACCTTTGTATGCACGATACACCGCAAGTTGACAACTGCATGCGCAACGCCTTGAAGCTAATATAGAGAGCCTAGCAAGTACGATGACAACGAGTCTACACTACACGAGCAACGGAGGGATTGGGCTGGAAATAGGCCGCCTCGTTTCTGGAACCCGTTTCAACAACACATACCGAAGTAAGTCCCTGCGAGATGATGTGCATTCGTTAGTCGGCCTCCTGACCCCTGATCTCCAAGACAAAAGCCTCTTCCCCTTCTCCTGCTAACAAATGTCTCGCTATACGTTTCTTCTTTGACTCTGCGTTCGTTGGGGGTTATACTAGAAATGGATGAAACAGGAGTGAGTGGGAGGGAACACTAGATAGACTCTACTCGAGCACTATCTAATTACGGCCTTTGAATCTGGTGAACCGTTGACACATGCGATCCAAGATCACCGCCAGTGCCTAGGTTGTCTTATCGAGAGTCTGAACACTTAACTTGACAAGTCTTACCCCGGGGAAACTGCCCGGGGATACTTGGGCGGAGCAGGACTGAAGAGGGTGCGCGGAGACATTAACACTGTACAGAGCACAAAGAGGAGTGTGCACTGTGCAACCCACTTTGCTGGCAGGCTACCGATTGGTCGGAGCACAGATCCGCCCTCCATGTTTTCTCACTACACCTGTACATCTGATGTTGTTTATGTTGATGATACTATGTATGCTGGGTACACTAATTGGATTCGCGTATCATGCTCCATATGATGTGCTGTATGGGCTGTACTGCACGTAGCAAGCACGAAATCGAAGAGTCAGCCTGTTTCGACCGGTCTTCTGTATGCTACGTTCTTGCCGATTGCTCGGATATCCCAAATCGACAGCAGGGCCCTGCCGAATACACATTTACCCAGTCCGAAGCCTAGCGATAGAGTAAGAAGACAAAGAGAATTTGTCACCTCAATATCTACGCTATAGAAAACAGTCTTGATGGGTTTGAGGGTGTTTTCCAAGTTCCCTTGCCTTAGACTGACGTGGCCGAGCGCACGGTTTCCTGCGTACCACTGCGTCAAGGGGGCGTTTTCAAAACATGTCAAGTTATAACATGAGCTGACTTGCGCAGTACCAGGACATTTGGCCTCAATCCTTATAGGTGCGCTAGTGAGCTCCGGTTGGGGCTACCTCTGTGAGTCGCGGCAACATCCATCCGCGAGAAGATGGGTGTACCTGTTGGGATAACGAGCGGCTGAGTGTTGTTTTTGCAGAAAGACACAGCTGAATACGAGTGCAATATATATGGTGTCGTCACGTCAAGCTGACTAGCTTGGAAACGCGTAAGAAGAGACAATCCACCTGTAGGCATCATCGTGAAAAGCTATAGTGATTGGACATATCATAGCCATGACCTTGATCTGGTGACGAAAACCTGCTTCTGATGCGCAGTGGCCACAGAACCATGCAGTGTAATCAAGCAAGAAATCCCCCTCGAGCCGTAGGATGCGCCCGAGGATGTTCTTGTTGACGCATATAACTCGTCATCTTCATCGCTGTCATCCTGACTGGCCAGATGCTTGGAACTCAGCTCAGGCCTCGTCACCCAACAAGTATGCTGAGAACTTGAAAGAGCTTGGCGCATGGGTCCAATCAGCTGCCTAAGCCGCGGTGCTCCAATTTATAGTTAACAACATTCTAGTTGAGGATGACTGGCGCGCTTGACCTCGGTAACGGGCTGGTGAAGGGCCGAGCACACTTCTTCAATTCACCTTGATGTTGTCCCTCTAATCTGACCTGGTCCCTGCGAATGCCACCCGCCTAAATGTCATGAACCGATCCCACAAAGGTGGTATGCGGTGATGAAGTAGTGTGGAATTTGTCAAATCTATAAAAGACGGAGATGATCTCTTTCTGTCAGTATGTCCTCTAGTGTAGCTCGAGATTTGGTCTTTGATTTTCAACACTGAGTTTTCAAATCTTCAGGTACCATCATCCCAAATGTTGTACGGATTATTGAGTTGAATCAATCAGATGAGCAAACCGCACCATATCTTTCAAAGAGCTAGCAATACTCTTTTCACCGCAAGATCAGTTGAACATTGATGAGGTCCCCTCGTAGCCTCCCGTAGATTCCTGGTCTATATACAATTTTACTTTGGTCTCTTGACGTCTGCTCCAAGTCTTACACGACCTTTCATCGGCGAGAGTTTCATCATCCCGCTAAGACGGTTGAAGGGTCCTCGAGACCGGTATCATACGACTTCTTATTTTGTTAGGCACGTTTACAATACACTGGGCTTTTGAGAAAGCGGGATGATCCATGTCCGATTCCTACTCTGTGATATAGAAACTATCTAGAGAGCGACACGAAGCATTTAAAGTAGTCAAGATATTCATAATCAAATTGAGGAAATATGTTGAATTATTTATTATTTCCTGATGTTCGGCAGGTGTAGCGTGATGCACCGCCAAGCTTCATCTAATATTCAAGCACTAACGGAAGATGAAACATTATACAATTCGTCAATTATGCCTGATCCCCAGCCTTCTAAGAAAGATAAAGTTGAAACCGCGTCTTATTTTGAGGTCCATCGCCATACTCTCAAATTAGAATTGCTTTAGTGTACCGGTTTCATCGTGTTATTTTAGAAACAACTCGCAAATCAAGACCTAATGAAAGAGGCTGGCTTAATCTCGGTTGTGTGCGTGTGAACAGATCCTTTCCAAGGTTCGAATTGGCGCATGCCGATCAGAGATTCATCGTCATCCTTGGAACTCCTCGATCTAGTATTCTTCCACCGCGCTGGGTGAACTTGATGTCCGCTTAGTACATTCGAAGCTGAGTTATTGTGCCGCGACGAGAGCCGTGAGAATAGTTTACTATTTTTGAAACTGGCCAGACTTTTGGAAATTCCGGTGACAGAGAACACTATGAAGCCACATGTGATTTCGGCGACGGTCCAGAGCGCAACTGAACTATATGAGTATGTAACGTCATTCGAATCATAGTATGATGCTGTGAAAGCGAGCCGAGCGCCAGCCGAAAGACATGCCCTAGAGCTCGGTAAGCATATGTGAGAAAATAAGTATTGCCTTTGGCAGGAATTATGCTCTTACAGTAGTCCAACGGCAAATACAAAGGAAAGACCAAGCCTTCTTAAGGAGGACATTCTGAGATTCCAGATAACACCTTGCGGGAGTATTAAGATTATGATATCTGATATGAGGTTGAAAGTGTTTGCAAACACGTCCAGGATCTTCATATGAGGGAGACAGTGACCGGGTACCGTCTTGTTGTAAATGGCTGCAAAAGGGATGCATTAGAAATCAATAACGAAAAGTCCAATTGTCCAGAATAACGCGTTTAATGTCATCGTTACTACGCATGTCCAGTAGAAGGCACCGCGGTTTCCGGGTGGCGAAAACGTTTGCAGCCACTCAGTCAAGATGGCTGTCTTTAGAAGTAGCATTATACCGGCATAGAGGTGGATCAGTATAAGGGATCTCTGTCTTGATTAACACTAATCGTGCTATCATGGAGGGAAGCATACAAGTAAAAAGGGCCATAGATCTCGAATCCGGAGGTTCCACTGGTGGACGAAGAGACCACGTGCGTTGGGCTGTTGGATCTGCTCGAAGAAGATCGCCAGCTCGGCTATAAACAAAAGCTGTAAATACACCGTCAGGATAGAGTCTCCGAGATACTATATTATAATGCAGGATAAAACACACAAAGGCCACTATTCCGAGCACTTTTAGAGGCAAGCTGTTAGCGCATGCTTTCTAGTGGTCTTACAAGGTCTGGCGGTAAATGTGAAGCTTACCATCTTGTATCTTCACGGTCTTCACGCAATAGAATCTGCCATGAAGACGTAGTATCACGAAAGCGGATGACATGAGCAGTGCAAGGATTATGGTAGGATACACGATGTGGTTAGCATTTGGTGGATGATCAAATTTGGGCTTCACGCCAGGAGGAGGTGGAAGAGCAGGGCCATTCAGAACAAGTTCTTGTTGAAGGGGCATAAGTGAAGCAAAAAAAATTGGCTAGCGCCATGGCGATGAACTCCAACCGTTTCTATGCAATGCTATATCGGTAGGCCGGTGGGAAGAGTCTGCGAAGGGGTGGATGATCCATGTGAAGAATCAAGGGCTGGGTAGCTTATAACTGAAGTCGACGAGCGATCCTTTACTCTACGCCGAAGTTTCAACAATAAACACAGAGTATAACTTGGCACTTAGACAACTACCTTCATTGCGTGCTTTTTCCCGAGGTGTAATAGCCCTCAAAAGTCCCGTCCGCGTCTGTCGAGATCTAAGTTCCCTTTGTTACTGAATAAAGAGAGATCTACAGATTCTATACTCGCGTGATATATTTAGCTACATGTAGTTAGATAGAACGCTTCGTATAAACAATCGGGACTTTGGAGCGGCGATAACTTAGCCTAGCATCTAACTGTTGTGTGGAAAACGTATACTATTATAGGTAAGTGCTGAACGCACTAAGCCATCGAAGTTATATATCCAAAATCATGCAGTTCTCGATGACCATATGAGACTGTCTCAGCCAGATTTCTCAGCTCTCAGTAGTCTAAGATACTCTGAGACGTTTGTCTCACTGCCCCGCCCCAAAATTTGTTCTGTTAAAAGTCTGGCTTTGTCCCACGAGCTTTTACGTCCTCCAGGCTTCTGCTACACCAAGAAATATCAATCGACACTTACCTTAAGCTTTCAAACCACCCCATCAACCTGTAAAATGAACATTGGGGGTTGTGCATTCGTCATTGGCGGAGGCATGTGCTCCTTCAGCCCTTACATCCAGCGTGGACTAATGTGCTTAGGGAGCGGAATATCTAGAGCCGCGTCTATCGCATTTGCGAAAGAGGGTGCCCGCGGATTGCTTGTTGCTGATATCGACCTGGAAGATGCGAGAAGGACCGTCTCTGACAGCAAGACAGCTGCTACCAACCCCGAATTTCGAGCAGAAGCATTCCAACTCGACGTTACCCTCCCGGACGAAGTACAAAAGGCTGTCACATACATGGTAGAGACTTTTGGACGTATCGATTATTGCGTGAACGGCGCCGGGGCAGGTTTATTTCCTTGCCAGTCAATTTCCTGCGGGCGTGCTAACTTTGTGCTCTCCTAGATCATGGGTAAAGGGTTTGCACACATAGCAGATACCAGCTTCGATCAGTTCCAAACAGTACTTGATGTCAATGTGAACGGGCTGTTCCATGTATTGAGTGCTGTGTCGGCTGCCATGAAAAACCAGGAACCACAGCCCGTTGATGCCAGCTCGTCTGTGCGAGGAATGTCTCGTGGGGCCATAGTCAACATAGCGTCGGTTTCATCATTCAGGGGCCTTCCTTACGCCTCCAGCTATACTACATCGAAGCATGCCGTAGTCGGCTTGACTAGAGTTGCAGGTATGAACGGCGGAAATCGCGAGAAACATGATGATAGTGGCTGATGCATGGCTGTGACAGCGTTGGATAACACTAAGTACAACATTTGGGTCAACTGTGTTTGCCCCTCGTGGGTGGACACTCCCATGGTAACTCGCATAGCAAACGTCACGGAAGGCTTTGATAAAGTTATGCTATCTCAGCTACCTATGGGTCGACTAGCAGCGCCAGAAGAAATTGCCGATGCAATAATCTTCCTATCATCGCCTCGGTCTAGCTGGGTTAACGGTAGTAGCATGGTGGTTGATGAGGCAATGTCTATTCGCCCATGAGGATCATCGGACAGTTCATGTATAAGAACAAGGCGACTGTCAATCAGGAGGTCGATTACCGATGCTGAGCGGCTGGGTTGAACAGTTAGTCTTCAAATAACGAACCCAGGGAGTCGTGGAGTGAAGGAAGCATAAAAGATCGGAGCAGCTATAGATAAAAGCATTGTCCCAATCATGGGAGCATCAATTGACTGTGTGGCCATGTCCGCATTATCTTAGGGATCTTTCGACAGCATTTACCATGCACACCTATCGTCAGGTCGTCATTCCCCCCAATTCAACATCCCTCACACATCACCTACCACAAGATGCCTACCGACCCAGCACCAACGAGCCTTCTGTCCCAAAGTTATTCTGTAAATAATGATCAACGACATTGCCAAGCTCCATGTTGGTGACCGTTAACGCATCACAACGAAAACATTCTCGTAGTTAACAGCTCATACCTCTCTGCCTTGCTGTCTGGCCGCTGGAGTGAGTTGAATGGCGCCAGGTTTTCATTGACTCAAATCCCGCCTTATTCGCTCGTATACTTCGCTACCTACGGACCGAAAACTTCTCGCCGCTGTTCGACCCTGCCATGCATACATAGGATTATGCTACGTACATGGGCTCTTGTGGTCGAAGCTCGGTGTTTTTGTATCAGAAAGCCAGAAGACTGGACCCGGAAACAGGACCAAATAGACACTATTAAGATCTGACACAGTATCGATATTATGGAAGCCGATGAGTCTAAAGCCAGCTTGCAAGGTCATTTCTCGACACCTCCAGCGAATCAGCGATTGGAACTCTTGTCCTCATCGAGGACAAAAGAGGCTTATCAATGCCTGCGGCGGATCCCCATCCATCAAGGGCTCCCTGGAAACACGAGCGCCAGCTTCATAGTGCCCAAGTCGGGTCTGAACCCGAAAGGTATAGAGCTCAGCTACTCAGAGTCGTTGGGGTGAGACTTCGACATGCCTTCGACTCCGAAGCTTGCTGGAGAATGGCGCCAGTCGAGCAGGGAGTATCTTGAAGGTGGAAGAAGCTACCGTGGACTGGAAGGGGGGACTCGCCGCATGCCCGACCCCTCTGAGCAAGTGCTGTTGGTAGCCCATAATGATTACGTGATATGCCTGCTAGTTTAACTCCCTCTTGGTAAAGGAAGGAAACGTAAAAAGGGAGGCTCAGTAGCTATTGACGGATAGATTTCTCTGGCCATCCTCTCAATCCAAACCTCACCAGGCGGTCCAGTTCCGTGGAACCATCTGCGAATACGCTCTGGCCATCCATATCACGAAGCAGCTTGTCGATGTAGTCTCCTGCGGCGGAAAGGTGAAGTATATGGGCAATCGCGCGATGAAGAGCGAGAAGCCGTGGTGATGGCGGGTCTATGGTTCGATGGTCGCTAAGGTAGAGTATTCGTGTAATGGGAAAGGCCGGGTCTCGAAGAAGGATGCGTGGGTAGAACGAGTCGATTCGATAGGTATGCAGCTGATTTGGGACCGGTTCAAAGAAAACCTGAAAATCGCCAAACAGTGAGTGCAGAGTGGTTGTCAGCGTAAGGGCGTTACGTGGTCGGTCGATGTCGGTGCCCTCGATCAAGTGTACAACGCCGCCATCAAACATATTCAGAATCGCCAGGGCCGCTTGCTTAGAGGGACTCTGAGTGCCATCTTAGTTGTGATTTGGATGACCCTTGCTGAGAAGACATACCAGCTCAGATCCCGCGTCAGTCTTCACTAGTGAATGTGGAAGAATATGCGCTACTTCCAGCACGTCGACTGAGTTCTCGTCTTCGCGAAGGAGGTTGCCATCGTCATCCAAAGCATCGTTTCCAGCTTTGCGCATGCGGTCTGCCGCCTCTCGTAGGTCGAATTTGCGCGAAATCACACAGCGATGACGGTCGCGGATAAGACAGGCGCCACGAAGAGCAGACAGACGGTCTGGCGTTCCGGGCAGGCTGAGCATGCTACCTCCCTGCACCCGCTCGACGGCAGAATGGTACGCAGGGGAGGGCTGCGGGGTCTTCTTTGTCGATGCCTTCACTACTGAACATTAGAGCGACTGGGGGACGTAGAAAGGCAAGCCTCCGCAACCTTACATGGAAGAAAGAAATTATCTAGTAGATAGTCGGCGAAGCCAAATAAAGGCGAGCGCAAGTCTTCGAGGTCGTCATGCCCTTGGTCTTCTAAGGAGAGACCCATGGCCTGAAAGAAAGCCCGAAGGAAATTATCCCGGGATGCTTCAGAAAGGGCATACTCGTAGGTGAGGCGCACAAGTCGGGTTGGGCTGTACTGAGTGGCCGGTGCGCCATTGTTAGCCTCGAAATGGTCGGCGATCCGATAGAATTTGTGTTTCGCGAAGGCGCGTTGGCTTTCTGATAGAGGTATGGCTACTGTGAAATCAATGACACCCTCGAGGGACATCTGGTGCCGATGCAGAGGCGTTGGGGACGGCATTGCTTTAAGTTCTGGCCGGAGGAGATTTTAGCGACAGCCGAGGGCGGCAGGTAGCTATCCCATTATGTCATATGTAGGCTATCCCTTTGGACAATTCTTGAACTGGGATGAACGGACAATCCCAGGCGAAGGCGCCATTTAAGTACATTTTGATGAACAAACTAATCGGTATGGTAGAATATGCCGGATGCATGACAAACCTAGCGCCTAACAAGCCGAGCATCGTTCTGTAGACCAAGGTGTCGAAGGGACGGCGCGGGTTTCCACAGATAAATAGAAGTGGGGATAAGTTTTAATTGGTTCATGATGGTCGAAAACAGTGTATGGGCGAGATGGGGTATGTTTTTGTGCTCGTTTCCGATTGCGGCCATGTGCCATTCCCTGCAACTTTGCGTGGTGGGAAGACAGAATCCTTCCTATTTTCGTCTAAGATCACAAGGATGTGATCTCTTTCGCCATGGTGTTGCGCTACATGTGGCTCGACAGAATGTGCTCGGGCTCTTTGCTGCAACGGAGTGTGCCACAGTGCAAGAAAACTCCATCGCATCGGATAGTTCCTTGAGCTTCACGATGTATGTCCGTACCACGTCGCTGCCTGCACAGCAGGCCTTATCGTGTTGTAGTGAACGCAGGCAGCTCCATCCTAGAGCCATCCAATAGGCATCTCGTGAGTCACATCACTTGGAGTATCACTATTACCTCTGCCAACCCCACCTTCCTAAATCGAATGTTGGCTGCCTCGCCATGTGGGTTGCAGACTACCTTTACACGACCTCTACACGACCTCTACACGCGTCTGCACGATGTCGAAGTCTATGAATTCCACTTCACACTGCATCATCTTCATCTTCCAGACACTGTGTTCTGCTCAAGAATCGCATGAAGCCAGTGTTAACACGAGAGATGCAACTCTGCATCAGCCCACACCTACCTATTAGCATCAATTATCGGGCATCACGTTGATTTGAGATTCCATTGCAGATATAAGAATCGTTCACTTCTCCAGGTCTGTCTCTCACTCTCCAGATTTCCCTCCCCATATCGACTCCGATATCATCTACAATCAATAAGCATCATCATCCCATCCTATCCGACAACATCAGCTGTCCCCGTTCTTAGACACCAACCTACGCTAACATATTACATCCCGTTTTTGCCCACGTTCTTAGTAGCCTAGAACAATGGCTCGTTCCGAAATTACTCCACCCACCAATGCCTGGCAGTGGATCACGAAGTACCGCCAGGATGGATCATCATACAGGGCAAAAATATCAGACTGCGGACGGACCGATTGCAAATGGTCCGACAGCTATATTCCACCACAGCAGTGAAAGGGTGAGTAAAGTGCTTGTGCCCCGGTTGATGACTTGAGCTCTGACACCTTAAGGCACATTGAGGAAGTACTATGCAGAGCAGGCAGAGCAAAGGGACAAGGAAGGACTTGACAGGGAAGGAATAGGGCTTTTCTAGTGTTATTTAGGCCTAACTGCATTCAACACTTTGTGCTATCTTTCATCAGGGCCGCTCGTATCTTCTCGAGACTATAGAAATCGTTCTCTCGCCTTGCGTAGTCTTCGCCATCCAGTGTCCACCCATAAGTTCCTCCCTTCGAGCCCAGTTTGTCCCCTTCTCGCTTGCATGAGTCAAAGTCTATAATGACAGGATTATCTTCGTCCATCATGATATTTGACGGGTTGAGATCGTTGTGTACGAGTCCTAACTTATGCATATGACTAACACCAGCTTGAATCCCATGCAGACAACGACTCCTATTAAAACGTGTCCCATCCTTTAACATCTGCGAGAGGGTTATAGAGTACTTGGCGAAGGCAAGCCCCTTTATCCTTCCGTCCTTGACAATACAGCCCAGGTATTGCACAATATTGTGATGTGGGTGTTTTCTTAGGACCTCGCACGTTTTCACTTCGGTCAAAATCTGACAAGCGTAATCAGGGTTATTGGAAGCATTTTCATAATACAGAAGACTGGGCCGCTTGACGTAAGCGGTGGAAGGCAGAGGGTCGGGAGCTCGAGTGAACTCGGGATCAGCCAAAGGCCAGACGTTGTCCGCAGGGATTCTGATCGTGGCTAGCCCATTGATGTCAATTGAGGACCGGAATATGCGCTGATTGGTCTTAGCGTAGAAGTATTCGCCGTCAGTTCGCAGGATGATCTTTGTATGGTCAAAAACCAAATCGTCGTCTTTTTCGATGAAGATTTCGCCTTTTTCGCAAATCTCCATTGCAATACTGGTTGTTAAGCTGTCAGTCAATGTAATTAAAGCGAAAAAAAGAATGAGCTCAGAAATATTAGCCGTTTAACCGTTATGGATAGCTGACCTGATCTTAGGGATGTTGTGTGACGTAGACTAGGTAAAAAATGGTACGTCGTAAAGGCAGCTGAACTCCTTTCTGCATCTAGTGTGGAAGTGACTGACGTTCGAAAGGAAGGACTGTTTCCGCGGCTCTCAGGGTTTAGAAAATTTCATCCCTTGTCAGCCTTTCCCTCGGAAGTCACGTGATCGTCGGATAAAAACCTTTTAATATATATTAAAAGTGAACTATATTAAGGAGTCACTTTATATATTATATTAAATATAAAGGTATAAAATATTGTTTATATATATATAAATAAAGTTTTTTTTTTATTAAAGAAATAATTAAATTAAATATATATATATTAGTTTATTTTATTATATAATTTAATTACGCGGTATTTTTATAATTATATTTATATAAAAAAAATTATACTTTAAAAAATCGAATAAAAAACTTTTTATATAATAATAATATTTATTTAATATTTATTATTATTATTAAATTTAATATTTTTTATTTATATATTATATTAATTTTTAATAATTAAATTTATATTTATTTTTAAATAATAATAAATTTTAAAAAGTTAATTTTTAATATTTAACCGTAGTTTATTTTATTATAATATTTTTAATATTAAAGTTATATATTTTTTATATTTTTTAAATATATTTAAATAAATAAAAATTTATTTAAAATTTTTTATAATATTATTAAATATTTATATAATTTATATATTATTTATATAATAATTATTTATTTATTTTTTTATTATATAAATAACGTAATATTTATTTAATATATTAAATATTATAAATTATTTCGTTTAATTAATATTTTATTTTTTATTATTAATAAAATAAATAAATATTTATTTAAAATAATAATTATATTAAACGATCGATAATTTATTATTATTTAA